>JAVXUP010000846.1:15000-332991 GCA_033070095.1 Escallonia herrerae
ATGCGGTTCTAATATGCTAATTCATTGTATCGATTAGCATGCCATGTTGATGATGTGTTGTTGAATTCTTGTTGTTATGATTGGAAGCCAGTAGTCATTGCGACCTGTATACATATATTTGAATTGTGTTGTTGAGGACTTAGGGTAGAAGAAATTCCCTTAGTCCGCCCTATTGATGGAATTTAGTGAGGATGATGGGTATCCTAGTATGCTATGATTCGATTCAATTAGCATACCTGAAGTGGATAATGATGTTGCGTAAGGGTTATCGTGTGGTTGTTATTAGATGTCGACAGTTATTGATAGCTGATATATTTTCTCTTTGAGAACACCATTGAGGACTTATGGCAAGCTTCTCCCGAGTCTGCCCTGTCGTTGATGATGATGTTGTTGAGGTTGTTGTGTGTTGTTGTGAAATGTCGGCACTTATTATTAGTCGACATTTCTCTTATGTAAGAACATTCTTGAGGGCTTGCGGTAATCTTGTCCCATGTCCGCCTTGTTGATGATGTTACGTTGAACTCTTGTTGTTAGATCTGAACACCGGTTGACCTTCTGATCTGATATTCCTTGTGGAGCTGTGTTGTTGAGGACATAAGGTGGAATAAATATTCCCTTACTCCGCCCCGTTGATGAAGTCTTGTTGCTTGGTTGTAACATGATTAGGGAAAGCACTCTAAATAAGTTCCCTGCTTGTTGAAAGTGTCTCTTCTATTTACTTGAGACTGAGATGAACATTCCATAAAATGGGACATCAATATGAGGAGGATGGCCTATGAAATATGATCACTGGCAAAGAGGATGTTCGGCGCGCAAGTCGAGTCTGTCGTGGAGTTGCATTGCATTTTATTTTCTTTTGATGTTGATGATTTTAATGACTTGTATTTCATTGATGCTTATCTTTTCAATTTCATGCTTTAGTGTTCACTTGCATAGTCAGTCAGTCAGTCTTGTCCATGAGGAGGTGGCAATAATGTTGTTTTATTAGGCCTTAAAGTCGCTCAGTCTAACGAAAGAAAATTATCGTTTGACAAGTTATGTTGATGCTAAAATTTATTGACTATTCTTGATTCATTGCTATCGTTGAGATGATTATTATTCCTCCGAGTCTTTTGAATCATTTGTACACGATACTCCCCGTGTTGTCTTTACTGGGCAATTTGCGCTCATTCCTTATGTTGTATTGTGTAGCTATAAGGTTGATCAAGGAGAACCCTCTAGAAAAGGAAAGAGAAACAAGCTAGAAAGTTGAGCAAGGGGATAAGTTGTGTGAGGTAAGACAAGCTGTAAATAGTGAGATAAAGATTGAGCTGCGAGATAGGTTCATAAGAGTCACACAACTAAAGTCGTATACTAGGTTGTAACCATTTATATTGTTTGGAGATTTGAAAGTCTTCCGCTGCAGTATGATGTATGTTTGTAAGAAAATTTTTTGTAAGGACGCATTTTGGAGCGTCTATTAATGATGTATGAGTATGAGGATGTAGTCGCTCTGTATACAACACAAGGTTTTGAATGTGATTATGATTGATAACTCAGCATGGTGATGTCACCAGGGTTAAGGGTGTAACAAATAATAATTGCAACCCATCACATATACCTAATACATCATATCTAAAAAGAAATAATTACATCCATGAGAGCCTACTACAAACTTTCTAGATAAATGATTACAACTAAAAAATAAGGCCATCAAAACTTCAACATTTCATTATATATCTCAATTCATAAGTATTAACAAATATAACTAAATGGATGCACAAGAATAATAAACATGGTTACTTACAATAATAAGCAGGGTTACTAGCTAGAACTAGATCCATTAAAATAAGCTACATATATGTAAATAGAGAACAACAATGCTAATCAATATGGTCAAGAGTGGCTCTAATACCAACTATTAGCATTCTTGTGCAATAAAATAACGCAAATGATATACCCCCAGCCATTATTGATCAAGTATTGCCGTAGTCTCTTTACAATCCAAATGCTTTCACGAACGCAAACTTTCTTCACGAAGTCTTTATGCCACACGACCTTGCACATCCAATTCTGTGAATCCTTTTTTTTTTTACATAAAAGAGTTTTCTAGCCTAAGCAACTCTCTTTATGATGAGAGATAATGAAAATCACAAGTACCAAAATTCTAGGCTAGGAACCTTTATGTTTTAGAAAATCCTTTCGTACATACTTTCATCCATCATAAAAGATGTGTCTTTCCATAACTTCCATCTAGCTTAGAATAAACTACTCATAACCACAGTCAAGTTAGTGGGGATATGCTTAATAAGCACAATTTGAAAAATGGCCATGTCGACTACTTTAGTCTCCCACATAAATGCTAGAGATGGGTTAGTAGGGTGAGTGGAGACATGGGAAACAAAGAGGTCCACTTCCTTCTATTGCAAGAAGCTCCACCATAGTTATTTATTTTGAACTGGAAAGCACGTGTAGTGTCCTCGTCTATTTGCGCTTAAATTTCTCCCTCACTTTTACGTACCGATAGTCCCCATCTTTTTTATATTTCCCTGGTGTTGAATCTTCATTATCAAAGAAATATTCTGTATTTGTCCAAACGGTGTCTAGTTGTGATAGTCTCCTAGCAAAAGGGAGCGATGTCTAAAAAGGTTTTTAGATCTTGAACATGGTTAATCACTACAAGAAAATATGGTCTTATCTACAGAATATTCTATCGATACAAGCGGACGATCCGTTGCTATGGATCTCTATCGATAAAACTTCTGTCACTAAAGGTCCGCATTAAGAGCCCCTTTTGTAAAAGTTTACCTACAGATTGAGGTGTTCTGTTAGTGATTACCTAAAGTACTACAGACGAATTTGCCACTTTTCATTTGTAAAACTTATTTCCAAAATTCATGTAGTTGTTGTATACATGCATATATATTTCGGTGGTAAAAATCCATCGTGAAACAAAAACTCTGGAATAGTAATTTTGCTTTTTCAATTCCAGAAAAAGAAAAACATGTTTCCCATACTGTAGTTCATCCAAAATTTTTAATTAGTCAATCCACATTTGACAATTGTTCCCAACCAATCTTTTTGGCTGCATTCATGGACCCATTGTAGGTCCCGTTTTTTACAACACGTCAATATTGTAAATGGTCAATTTTCAACACTCCCAAAACTATCAAAGCGACGCGCGTTCAAGTCACTCACACTTCCTTATTTTACATTTTTCTCATTTCTTCTCTATCAAGAAACTTATTTTCGTCGAGCTAACAAAAACCGTTGCACCTCGACCATGCCCTAATTTTCCACAAGCGTGATGAACTTGGCGCGCCCCGGCCTTCCCTATAGGGGTCAACCTCAGTTACCCTAAAGGAATTGGCCTCGGCCACCGCCTTAGGGGGTCAACCTTGACCACCCTTTAGGTGTCGACCTTGGTTTTCTTCCAAACGTTGACCCTAGCATTCCCCTATGAACCCTCATACTTCTTCGATCAAGTGCCATAGGAACACCAACACCCCTGTGTCGACTCCGCATCACATACCCCCAGCACGATCCTCACTTTTGTGACAAACGTCACCGTGACCGTGCACTGTTCTTGCGTCACATGCTCATGACACGATGCCTACTTCTGCAAAAGACGTCGTCGCAACCGTGTGTCGTTCTTCCATCACGTGTCCCCGGTATAACACTCTCTTCTGTAATAGAAGATGCTATTGCTCGTGCCTCATTTTCATTTTATGTGCCTCCCGGCACCACACACAACCCTCGTGCTCATGGACTGCACTACTAATACAGTCGCGCCCCAGCTCTCTGGCACATCACCCTGTCCCCGGCATTGATTCATTTATTCACTACACCATGCAACCCTGCCCTAGACATGGAACATGCTTTGACATGTTCTCAAAAAGGTGTAGCATTCCCAGGGGCTCCGCTCACAGTGCTTCAGCATGAAGACCCTATGCAGATGGATAGGCTTGCTCTCAAAGACATTATCTCTGCCTAGGGCAGCATGCATAACACTAAGCATGTCTGAGCTGTGACCACGTCGCACTCACGTCACCGGTGATTGTCGACGTCCCCCAGGACTATGAAATGGGTTTCTCACCCACGGCAAGAGCTTACTTACCTCAGTCCTAAGTGCTTTGCTACTCAGGCTGAGCTCTGCTACCTCTTTCCTATTACCTTAGTCATCGCTAATGAAGACTCACCGCCGGTTGAAAATCACAATCGGCCCATGTTCTTGGAATGTACCATTAACTGCACTTGCTTCCATCGTGTCCTTGTACACTGCAGCACCTCCGTTAACATCATACCCCCCGTCACTTTGCAAAGGGCCATCATCCCTGTGAGGAAGATCATCCGCGATCTTATCAAGATCACAGGCTTTTGACAAGGTCCCCAGGCAACCCTCTGTCACATAACGGACGACATCATGGTCGGACCTGTCTGCTCGACACCATATTGCATGTGATTGATATCGAACCAGCATTATACCTTCTCCTCGGCTAACCCTGGATCCATGCCAACAGGGCTGTTAAAGCCGGTCCTTTGAGATGCGAGACTACCATGACTATCCAAGTTACTAGGGCTTCGTCTAAATGCACTGAATCGTACTTTGTTAAAGCCTTCTT
The DNA here is from genome assembly GCA_033070095.1 of Escallonia herrerae. NCBI lineage: Eukaryota > Viridiplantae > Streptophyta > Magnoliopsida > Escalloniales > Escalloniaceae > Escallonia > Escallonia herrerae. The sequence continues at coordinate 19,602 of JAVXUP010000846.1, forward strand.
CTTCACCGAGCTTGCTGAGGATGGTTAGGACTCTATTCACTTCCATTCAACCCAACTGCCAGACTCAGAAGAACTCTATAGAAATAAGCCCAAGTCTAAAACCAAAAAAAGTGGCAAGGCCGAAGCATCAACCTCAGCTATCCCACCTGCTCCAAAGGCCAGCTCCCTGCCCGCTTCTAAGGACAAGAAATAAAAACATGTACCAGCCTTCCAGCACATTATCAAGGATGGCAAGGTGATCTACCAGTTATGACGGTGCGTGAGGGCTTCAAATGATTTATCATCTGACTCATTGACCTTGACATGCCCAAGAAAACTGGATGGTGTTGTCCGGCAGAGCGTTCCCACTTGACGCCGGGCTCACTTCGGGTGTAGCCTTACCCTGTTATGAGGACGGCGGCCAGACCTCGAATAAATTAACCTGACTGACCCGAGGGAGGAACCCAAATTGACCTACATTAGCACCAGACTAGCCCCGGATCAAAGAGATGATTGGTTGTGCTTTTTTACAAGTATCATATGTCCTTGCTGGGAGCTACAATAAAATGCCTACACTTGACTTGCACTTGTCATGCAGCACCTCAACATCATTATCGGGTTTATCCCTGACAAACAACATCCGGTGGACCTTCGGCCTTGAGCTTGAATTGAAGATCAAGCATGAGATTGAATGCCTTCTGCAGACCAACTTCGTTGAACCTATCACTCACCCCATTCAACTGGCTAATATTGTCCCTGTACAACAGAAAAATGGCCAAGTCTGTGTTTGCATCAACTTTTAGGAATTGAACAAAACATGCCCTAAAGATGAATTTCCCCTACCCAATATTGACATGCTCACGGAAGCTGTCACCGAGCACGAAGCCTTATCTTTTATAGATGGTTTTACTGGCTATAACCAAATATACATGAATCCTGATGACTTTGCCAAAATTGCCTTTTGAACTCCTATGGGAAACTTCTGTTGGAAGTTCATGCCCTTTGGCTATAAAAATACTGGTTTTACTCATCTAAGGGCCATGACAGCCATATTCTATGACATGATACACCAGACAGTGGAAGATTATGTCGACGATCTCATTATCAAGTCTACGAAGGAGAGTGATCTCCTAGGCAACCTCTGAGCAGCCTTTGATCGATGCTGACAATACAACATGTTGATGAACCCATTGTAGTGTGCCTTTCGGGTGTCATCTGGCAAGTTCCTCGACTTTCTAGTCAATTGGCAGGGCATCAACGTTGACCCTTCTGAGGCTGCATCTATATAGGATATGCCTCCTCTGAAGAACACTAAGCAGCTAAAGATCTTTCTCGACAAGGTTTCTTACCTTGTCGATTCATTCTTGCGTTGGCCAAACTCATCACACCCTTTCAGCATCTAACACGCAAGAGCGCCCCTTCTAGTTTGGGTGCACCCCAGCAGCAAGCTTTTGACTAGATAAGTATGTCCTCATGTCACCCCCAAATTATGATAGTTCCTCGATATGGTATATCACTTGTACTCTACCTGACTTCCACTCCCAGGTCCATAGGGACTTTACTTGTCAATAGGTGGATGAGGTGGAACGTCATGTTTACTACTTCAGCCGAATGATTAAGGGACCTGAAGCCAATTACTCTGAGCTTAAGATACACTGCCTAGCCCTGGTGTATGCCTCTTAAAAATTCAAACATTACTTTTTAGACATCAGATCATACTTGTCAGTAAGGCTAATCCATTCTAATACATGCTCACTTGGCCTACCATGTCCGGGAGTCTTACCCACCAGTTGTTTCTCCTCCTAAAATCATTTGACCATCAAGAATCCCACATATCTATGGAGCCACGCTCTTGTCAGTTTTTTAGCCTTCTTTCCTTGCCAGCACTAGAGCCGACCTTGGACCAATTGCCTGGGGAAGAGATAGCCCTGACCACAGACATTAATGAATTATGGACGCTCGAGTTCAATGGCTCAGCCACTAGCAAATGACCCAATGGAGTACCCCTCAGGTATGGGGGCCTAGACATAATAGCCTAGACGGTGTTACTACCTCCCTATCCTTCAAACTTCCATTCCATGTGTCCAACAATGAAGTTGAGTATGATGCACTTGTCATTGGCCTCATGTTGGCCATTAGCATGGGGGCTAAGTCACTATGTATAAAGGGAGATTCTAACTTATCGTGAAACAGGTCGATGGAGAGTTCATAATTAAGGAGCTAGAATTGACACCTTATCATGCCTTGGTGCATCACTTAGAGGGAAGACTTGGCCATGTCCAATATGAACATCACAACAGGTGCCACAATAGAAATGCAGAAAGCTTGGCCACGATTGGGTTCAAAATAAAAGTCGACGGTGAACATCAGACACTCACAATCATAAAGAGGACCGAACCCTATATAGCCTTGAACCATATACTGAAGGACTTCACCTTAGACGATTAAAGGTAGCTGATCGTCAACCAGCTCATGATACTATCTCTTGCTTATGCTTCTACCCATATAAACTTCTTGATGTTACCAAATGTCTTGTACAAACATTATCTCGGAGGCATTTTAGCCAGATGCTTGGCACCCGCAAAAGCAAAGCAGAAACTTTATCTCGGCCATCAAAATTATTGTGGTCTCGATGGTCTGACTCTCTATTATCGCCTCTAACATACGGGCCTCTTCTGGCCATCCATGGCTAATGATGCTTTTGATATCCAACCAGACTGTCCCAAATGCCTATATGCACCATACAACATGGAAGCTCTAGTAATTGACGTCCAGCGTGACTGGAGCCAGCTTTTCATCTAATACTTCTACCCGGTCAATCAAAAGGAAGTCGGTCAGGTATTTTGTGATGGAAGGCAGGTTGTTTCGCAAGGGTTTTTTTTGGGCGCATCCTGCGGTGCCTAAAAGGTGCCCAAGAAGTACAAGTGATTAACAAAGTGCACAATGGGCATTGTGGTGAGCACCAGCTCTCCCAAAAGCTATATCCAAAATTACTAAGGTTGGGGTATTACTGGCCGACTATGGAGTCCAATTCCATCTTACATACCAGGCACTGTGAGCCTTGCCAAAGGCATGCCAAAAATACGCATACTCCAACGTCTAACCTCCGCATGGTATTGGTCCCCTGGCCATTCTACTCTTGGGCTCTTGACCATATCAGCCCGATTCACTCGCAGTTCAGTGGCCACATATGGATCATTATTTCCATCGAACGGTTCATAAAGTTGGTCAAAGCCATACCTCTTGAGAAAACTATGGGAGGAGTCATTGCCAACTTCTTCCTGACCACATCATCTTTCATTTTGGCATTTTCTCAATGCATTGTCTTAGACAACGGCAAGCCTTTGTCAACAGGGAGGTTCGTGTCCTCATGGAGGGATACCACATCAACCATGCTACATCAGCGCCTTACTATCTCCACGGTAATGGTCAGGCCGAAGCCTAAAAAAAACTCTACTGCACATTCCGTCGTGAATGGTCTACGATGAGTATAACAAATTGAGCGTGGCATTTTGGGCTTACAGAACTTCTAGACACATAGCCAAGAAGGCAATTCCCTTCTCCCTCGTCTATGAATATGAGTGTGTGGTAACTACTGAGATCACAGTCCCCTCTGCCAGGCTCACCTTGTGCAGCAGCATCGGGGAAGAAGACACTAGACTTACAGTCCTTGAGGCTCTTGATAAAAGAAGAGCCAATGCCTTACTGTAAATGAAGAAGTATCATGAGCAATGCACCAAGGCTTATGGAAAGTCAGTTAGGGCATGATCATTTGTTGAGGGTGACCTCGTCCTTCAGACCACCAAGCATGTTCAAGCCATTATGTCAACCTCCATGTTCACTCAAAACTGGGAAGAGCCTTTCTAGGTGCATATAGCTAGAGACAATGGCTCCTACCTCCTTCTCAACCCCGATGATGGACAATTCATGGGCCCTATCAATGGCAAGTACCTGAAGAAACAATGCATAGATAGTTACGGGCTGTCCAAAAAGAAATTGCACTTAGTACATGCATACATGTTTATAGACTTATAACTTTTTTTATTGCAAGTTCTCACTTCACTTGTGTAATGGCATTTTGCCTCAATACCACCAATAAAAAATCATTTTTCCTCAACTCTAGTCAATGACTGTACAATTTTATTTTAACCCTTGTCAACTAAGTATCCTGCTAAGAGTGAGCGGATGACCACTTGAGGCTACATACACTTGCAATGAGTTCAAGAACAATGAAACTTAAACATCAAGAACAACAAGTGCAAAGCAAAGACGCAACAGAAATGGTAAACATAGTCAAGCTGAATACAACTGAAAGATTTGTAGGCCACTACCGAACACAATGTCTACATGAAAATGTAAATTACAAACTATCTAAGGTATTAAAGCAAACTGCACTCCAACGTGGTCGAAACTATAAACCTCGCATGTCTGCCACTGTGTTTGCAGATCAGACCATCTAGAATCCCACTCGACACACTACCTCTCCACCTCTGCTTGTCGACCCTCTACCTTGGTCAGCTACATCTCCGCCTCTGCAAGCTTAATCGATAACTCTGTAAGCTGCCTATGTACCTCTGTCAGTTGTCTCACTGTCTCTGCCCACTGCCTCTATCCTCTGCATGTCCGCATCTATCCCCTGTTCATCAATCACCCTCTGCTACCACTTAAACACGCCCTTCTGGAAGCCCACAATGATCAACCCTACCGCCACCACAGTACTCCAACTCATTGACCTAATGTAACCTGCCAACCACTCCAACTGGAAGCTGAGGGCCAAAAATGGCATGAGACAGGAAAGGAACTATGATATGACCTTAGAAGTCCCGCCTGACATTGGCACTCTGCCCAGTGTCACCTGCCACTCAAAGAATGTGGTGTATGCCATCCTCGAAAAGAAGTGCACCACTCATAGTATTAGTCCTTCCGAAGGTCTGAGGATCTCTCGCCCTAATTACCTCCAGTCGGCACACTATCTCCACAGACAGTCCAATGTCCTAGCATGTTGCCCCGTCATGCTACCCAACTGAGGATCTCCCACTGGCATTGTCTATCAATGTGATCCCGCCATCTACTGGACGAGGGCAAGGGAAAGCCGTCATACCCCTCATGCTAACAGTTCTAGAATGCATTGCCAGGAGAATGGCACCGGCATCGACCGTTGATCCCAATAGTGTATCCCAAAGAAGCTCCATGAATGACGGAGTAAGAACCTCCTGCCACGGTGTCGGCCCTGTAGTCAATGCATGTGTAGCCACCAACTCATCACAACCCCTCGTCAGAGCATCTATCTGTACCTTGGTCCATCAGTCACCCCTGACATCAAACAACTCAGAGTCACCCACCTAGCCACCATGTGAAGCCCCTACCGCCTCCTTCTTGATAGCGTCATCAGCTTTACAGTGGCTATACCACGGGCTTAGTCGACTGTCGGGCTTTACAATATAACATGCAGTCTACTCCGACGCCTCGACCTCTTTGGGTGCCTCGGCATCCACTGCCTCAACATGGCTCATGATGCTCATTGTTGTCTCCTTCGTCAGACTCCTGCCAAGCAAACAAGAAGCGATATCAAATCATATCGACATAGCTTCATACAATACACGGCAACTACATAAAAAGAAACAAGGAAGAAATTCTAACCTTAGAGTCAAACTCATTTAGTACCTCTCGCCGCCTCTTCGGCCCATGTCCTTATAAGGTCGAAGTACCCTCGCCCTCCTGCTGAGCCCGCGCCATCATTCTCCTCTGCACATGGACTGTTAGCTTTTCAGCGATAGCACTCTTATCAACATCATCACGCTTCCTGGTATTTTCCTCAATGTCTCTATTTGAACTAGCACCAGAAACCCCAGTAACCAATGCAGACATCCCCGACTGCCTCACACTCAGTGGCGAAATCAAGCCCAACTCTCTGTCACCAGAAAACATGTCGAACATATGCCTCTGGGGTGGCTATGATAGCCAATGTGCCCAGGTAGCCCTCAGCCGCTCCCACTACCATGCATACTCATGGTCACCACCTTAGTTATGTACTAGACCTTCCAGTCATCTATCAGTGCCGGCCACTCTCAAGCTTTATCAAGTATAGTGTATCAGAAGGCCATTTCCATACTTTACGATCTATTTTAACCACATGGGGGCTCCAGGTCATAGTTGAAAGCCAATGATAGGCGGTTTGGGCTGTACCTCGCCACATAGCATCTCGTGGTCGCCAGCTTCCCGCCATCATCAGTCAGCCTACGGAGTTACCCAGGGAAGTAGGCCACCAATAGAGACACATACCCCTACGTCAACTCAGCTTTCCTAGCCAGCTGTGTCCAGATGTCCTGCATATGCAGCCACGAGAGCCCCATATGAAGAATGTATCTCCAGATACAGGAACGACAGGCATTCATCCCTCCTGTCTAACATCGTCACCAGCTCGGACCTAGGCTTCTTGCTGCCCACCCATCACTATACCAAATGGCCACCAGTCGTGGAACCCTACCTGGCCTCGTCATAGTACCCATCATGGGAGAAGGATGCACCTGAGGATACCCTGATGGCCAGTAGACTACGTAGCACTCATATAAGTATCACTAAAGGAACATCTAATCCACATAAGTCGACACTTGATACTACTCGTATGACCTCTTCACATCACTAGAAAACTGGTCCAGTCATGAGTATAGTGTGCCTAAGTATATAGGGGCCAAACAACACGCCTGACCCTCACCATCCAGATGGCCGATGGGAACATCCTCAAAGCTACGCCATCCTTAGGTGTCCCCTTGAAGATAAACCTCTAAGTACACAAAGATAACATATATCAAGGCCTATCCTATAAATCAACATGAGGAGCAGTGAGGTGTAGTGCATGACAATGTGGCTAAATTAACTTTTCAAATTGCAAAAATTTCTCTAAGTATATGATTGACATACTATGCATGGCAGGACGTAGCAAAAAAAACACACATATGAGCAACACAGGATTAAAGACAGTAAGGCAGTTATTCTGCAAGAACATGGTGAGGAACACTGACAGCTCATATCTCTAGTCCTTGTAATAAGGACCCCTATGAAACTCTATAGACACACCCAGCTTCACCCCCGGTCATGCCACTGTAATGCTGAAGAAGTGTCTGATCCATCTGCCATAGGTTCTTCTTGTTCTTTTTCGTCTCGGCCAAAATACTTGTATCTTCTTAAGCACCACTTGCTCGTCTGCAGTCAATTATAGTGCATGGACACTCTCTATCCCATGCATGGGCAACCAAGTCTGCATCATAACATCTAGTAGTGTCAGCCCTATCTCCCAGAACTCGGTGACAAAAATGCATGTCTGGGAGCTCCATATAGCCAGCAGTAATGTCAGACCCCTCACGTCCCTAGCCAGCTCCACCCAGTGTTGGTAATATCTCTGACCGAGCTGGTCTCTCCATAATGGAGACACACCAGAAGTCTCACACAACAAGCATCGCATTATTGGCCTTGAACACCACAGGCGACCACGACATATCTAGTTTCTTGGCTTGTAGAGTCGGCTGATACCTCGGTGACATAAAAGGTGCAACCTCTCTATTCAGGGCTCAAACATACGATGACCATACGATGATGGAACCACATGACTCTTACCCATCGAGGGGCCACTCAAAGATACAATAAATCGCCCATCAGCCACCTGGCTACATATCTCCCTCCACAGCTCCTTGGTCGGCCAACTGGGCATAACCCCCTTAACTGTCAAAAATAAACTATTCTCATTCGGATTCAGATCAAAACTCACGACTCAGCTGTCATGAAAAGTCAAAGGTACTGCAAACCCCTCGGCAAGCACCGGCATGGCCGTTGTGGCCTGAGGCATCAGCATTTGCACGACTGCGACACTTTGAGGTTCTAACGGGCGACTAATTATCCACCCTGTGGCCTTACCATTGTTTCTTCCTTATTGTCTGGACCACAACAATAGCATCGGCCCCATTACATGCACCTCCAGGCCTTAGCGTGCCTCGACCTCTGTGCCTTGTCCTTGGCCTTAGCCAGCGTCAGCCAGAAGTTGCCTTGGCCTTAGCCAGCGTCAGCCAGAAGTTGCTCTTTATGTTCTCTTCTACTTCCTCCACTCTCTCCAATCCCCACCATTCCCCTTTCACCTCTTTCCCCCTTGCGGCCTCACTCACCCGTTCAGCCTCTTTTTCAGCCCTTGCCTCGGTGCCTCTTAATTTGGCCACATGCCCTCACTAATCCCCCTACTTTCTACCCCCTCCCCTATGCCCACTTTGACAGTGGCCGACAGTGTGTGTTCGACATCCGTGTGAGGTCGGCCGACGTGCCATGAAGCCTCTTTTGCCCACCCTTGGTGCTTCTTGGAGCCTCTAAATCAAGCCATGAACCTTCTTCAAAGTCTTCTTCTTTTCTCTCTTTTCTCTAATTTCTCTTTCTCTCTTTTCTTTCCTTTCTCCTCTATCTTTTCTCTCTTTTCTCACTCCCCCTTCTTTTTAAAAAGTCTTGAAATTAGGTGAAAGACTTTCACCTACACACTTTTTATATGTGGGCCCTCCCTAAATTTAAACACTCAAATTTAAATTTCAAGTTCAAAAAATCTTATCCTCTTAATTATGGATTTCCCCCTAGAGTTGTCAAATGGGCCGGGCGGCCTGCGAGCTGGCCCGACCCGGCCCCTTTGATGAACAGTGCTGGCCCGGCCTTTTAGGGCCTGGGCCTGGGCGAGGCCTACATTTCCCAGAAAAAAGCCCGGGCCAGGCCCGGCCAGGGTCAGGCCCAGTTCAAGCCCGGGTCTGGCCCGGTTCAGGTCCCCCTCTTTACTTTTAAAATTCCACTTTTCCCCCTTTCCCCCTAACGGATTTATTCCCCTTTCCCCCCTAAACAGTACTGAAGATTTAAGTAATGCAAAGAATAATAACACATCTTAAAGTCTTTGATTTTTTTTCTTTATAAATATAATGGTCATGGGATCGAGTAAATTTCCAACATCTTTATGTATTGAAATTGCTGACCCCAATGCATCGTGTACCCCACATTTGCTGTATTTTGTCAATTTATGTTACAATTTGAGTGGGCTGGAACTTGGAATCTGCTTTATTTCAGCACAGATATTTTTTTGTGCCCAACCATGTGCTTCAGATAATCGAACCTAATTCCAGTTCTAGTGTTCGGATTGCCCAAAATTTGGTATAAAAGAAAGATTGCATAAAGAAGATTTAAAAGGTATTTCCTTTTAAGTGTAAGTTTTACCAAGAAGAGTAGCTTTGTCCTCGACTTTTAAGCTCCATCAACGGATGTGCATTGCCTAGCCTCACACAATGAACCTGAAGTCAGTGGCGAAGGGGAGGGGTAGCACTGTCGCCTGCCCACCCCCATCTTTTGGGATGAAGTTTTTCTTGAGAATTTGACTTTTATCTTTATGATGATGATGATATTTGTTACTTCATGTCCCTTTGAGAATTTATCATTATTGAGAACCTTTTTTAAGCCGAACTTGATGATTTAGTATATTGAATTAGTCTTACCATATACCGTAAAACATATTCTTACACATCAATCTTTTTAACTCTTATTGTTATAGATTTGTAGTAAAAGCATTGATTGCTGTTAGGGACGCTTTAATAAAGTGTCCCTAACAGCAAATTACCATAATTAAAAAAAAAACCCTTACCTTGAATAACAAGAAAATGCCAAAAAAAATTAAAAAAAAAAAGAAAATTGGGCCCGACCCAAGCCTTGCCCTAAATGTTGGGCCTAGGGCCTAGGCTTGGACCGGGCCCATATATCCTCAAAACTAGGCCCGGCCCGGCCCGGTTGGTAGCCCCCTTGGCCCGGCCCCAGCCCGATTTGTTGGAGGCCCGATGGGCTTGGGCTGGGCCGGCCCAAGCCCGGCCCATTTGACATCTCTATTTCCCCCTAAAAGTTATCAAGTTTCCTACTTTTACCCTTTACTTTTCGCTAACATTATTTTCTTTCTCCCATTTCTGCCTGTGGTGCTCGATCGGGTTGCCCCTCCGCGCACACCCCACGTTGAAGGATTATGTTCCAAACCTATCTTAGCCGTGCCCATGGACCCACTGTGGGTCCCCCTTTTCATAACACTCAACATTTTCAACGGTCAATTTTCAACACTCCCAAAAAAGGTCAAAGCAATGCACGCTTAAGTCACGTGCACTCTCTTCATTTTTCCCTTTCTGCATTATTTTGTCGTCAAGAAACTTAATTTTTTCAGCTAAGGGAAATGACCTCGTCCCACCTTGGCCATTGAGCCCAATTTTTTTCCCTAGCAAGATGAACTTGGTGGGACCTGGCCTTTCTAAAGAGGGTTGGCCTCAGCCACCGTTGGCAGTCGGCCTCGGCCATGGCCACACTTGGCGGGTCGGTCTCGGCTACCCTTGGCGCGTCATCCTCTGCCACCCTTGGTCGGGTCAGCCTTGCATTCCCCTAAAGGTTGGCCATGGCCTTCCCCGATGAACCTCCAACATGCTAGCACATCGACTCCCCGATGCCCGTCGCCGCACCCATGGACCACTCTAACATCACGTGCCCCCAGTACGAGGTGCACTTCTATGACAAACGTTGTATGCCCATGTGTCATTTTTATGTCACGTGCCCGCGGCACAATGCCCACTTCCACAACAGATGTCGCTTTGCCCATTTGCCATTCTTACATCATGTGCCCTCAGCATGAATCCCTCTTTCGCGGTAGACGTTGCCACACCCATGTGTCATTTTCATGTTATTAGTCCCCGAGCATGACATATAACCGCCGCGCTACTAATACAGTAGCGCCTTTTGGCTCTCAGGCACATCACCACGCCCCCCGGCATTGTTCCATCTAGTTACCACACCATGCACTCCCACCTTGGACGTGGAACATACTTTGAACCGCTCTTTGGATCATGTAGCATTCTGAGAGGCTCCGCTCCCAGTGCTTTGGCATGAGGACCCTTCTTAGTAGATACGCTCACTCTCAAAGACATTATCTCTACCTAGGGCCGCTTGCATGACATTAAGCACACCTGAACTATGAGCACGTTACACTCACGTTACTAGCGATCATTGAAGTCCCCAGGATGATGACCCCCGGGTCGCTCTGAGACGGGAGCAGACCTTCGGAGGGCATCACGACTAGTCGCCTACAGTGGTGTGTCAGGATCCTCCCCCACCACTGTAAGGTTCTCCACTTTTCTTGATGCCCCCCTATGGGACTCGATAAGGGCTTTGGACCGCTGGCTAGGGCAAGGGCATTATCTGATCATACCAACATTGTGTGGTTAGTCTTTTTAGAGAAGCACAGCAAAGCTGTGTAGGGTGGGCAGGATGAACATGGGAATTAACAGTCTGGAAAGCACTAGCATTTGTGGGTCCCCTAGTAACATGTCACTTCTAGAGGATGCCATGTGTGGGTCGATGACAGGTGCATACTTTTGCTTATAAGTAATGAACTTTGGATTTCATTTTGGAGACAAGATTTCATTTGCTAAAATCATTTTCTCAGTCTAAAATCTAGATCTATAGAATCCTAGATAAAGACACATAATTGGACCGTAACATTGGACTATAACATTAGATCGTGACTTGGACCTCAGCTTGGACTATTCACTGTCAGCCCTATTCGTATTGCCCTTGCCCTCGCAATATTGCCAATCCTCAGTCCTTGACTGAGAAGCCTTAATCTCTGCCCTTTCTCCACCCTCACTATGCCCTGTTATTTTACCTCTAGCAGCTGACTCAGACTATATCCTTTGTGGCACATCCTCTATGAACCCATTTCCTTGGCATCTACAATTAGTCCAAACTGTCACTAACAAACACAAATGTCACACAACTCCTAAATATACCATATAAGTTATAAATTGAGTTATAACAACGTTTTTCTAAACTAAAGGGACATAAATAAGCAAGTAAAATTCATCAAAGAAGACCGCGATAGGAGGGTCTTCAATGATGGAAGGGGGAAAACACATGCGTGAGCTTAGTACATATTTAGTCATCGTCCAAAGAAACATCCTACTTGCATCGTCCATTTCATCACCGTCTGTCTCATTGGCGGGAGCCCTACTAAGATTTGGTTGGGAAGGATATCTCCCCCACATGAAGATAACTTATACGACACTATTATCAGTAATTGTACATTGACATTCAATGAATTAAATATCGACTTCAGCAATTTATCTTCGATATTGTAGCGAATTGCATAAAAAAATCCTCCCAAAAAGAAGATTTTAAGGAGTCTAATCTTATTTAATTTAAACACGTGGAAATGAGAAAAATTCAAGAAATGACTCTAAAATGTCCAAAGGATAATTAAGTCTATCAGAAATGGGGAAATGGGTCTGGAGACTAAGTTACGTCACCGGAAGGTGTTAGGCACCCGCCATACCTTTTCAGTCTCTATTTCATTTCTATCATTTTTTGGCTTTTAAACAAATAACACATAACACGTGCAACAAAACTAACCTACGTTTATCTTTAGATTATTGGTTTGAACTCGACATCGAGGGTCGAATAGGCTACGTATCCAATTGGACAAATCAAAGTCATCGTAATCTAACTCTGCTAGTCCTACAGAAGGTGAGCTACACTTTGGTCTAACACTCGATCTAAGAAATCAAAATGACACTTTTTTATGATTTTTGTACTAGAAATAACATGTGATTGTGGGAAATAAGAACAATTCTAGACTTCTCAAACTAGAATAGAAATCTATCGAATATACCTTGCACGTCTACTTCTTTGGACGACTTGGGAATGCTCTGCGAAGGATCCACGATGCAAGAAATTAGAGAATCTTTTGAAGTGAATATGAAAGGCTAGTTCCTATTAAGAGATGATTTACATTTTTCAAGAGAAATGGTAAAAAAGATGATATCCTTGAAAACGTAGGCTAAGGGCCCTATTTGTAGAGCTCTGGAATGCCACAAATGATAAAGATGATCATATCAATCTGCAATCTGATGATAAGACTCAATATTTGGTAAAAATCACATAGGGACAAAAGTCAACTAACTGGCAGGTTTGTCAAAAGCCGTTCGGTTCATCCCATAACTTTATAATATTATTTTCCTAATTTTGAGACATTACCTGATCCTAATTTAGTATTATTTCTGATTTTGTAGATGGGATGTACCATATTTGGCAATTATCTTCATATGTCATATAACTCACTGATTTAATCACTTGCATCAAGGATAAGTCACAAATAATTCCTTAAATCACCTAGACAAATCACAATCTAAACATAGACTGGACTGGCATATTTGGACCGGACTGAGCCCAACTACTACTGGACAACTGGACTAGACAACTCGACTGGACTGGATAACTAGACTAGACTGGACCAAATTATATCAGTTAAATCATATTACCAGGCCTAACCCTTAACAATAAACTCTAATTAATATTAATGAAGCCCAACATTTGTTTAATTAATAATGACTACGAAAATAGGTTGTCTGCAGATATGAACTACCCTTGTAATGTAAATACCAAAAACCTTATAAGGACAAGATCGACTAGTACTACTAAAAAAACCCAAGTAATTATATCACATGGATATAGCATAATGATAATGTGATATCTCAAATAAATATGGACATACTTATAATTAATGCTTGGACATCCATTTTGTCACGGCTCTTATAAGACATGTAATCATATCAGGGTCAAACTCTTTCTGCAGATTCGGTCTTTGTGTATATAGTATAATATGAGTGTGATCCCATCATTGAAATTGCATGCATGTAAGTTGGGGCCACGTATTTTACCCTTCTTCTCATTCACGATCCCAGGTATATTACACACCACAACTCCATTCCCTCTTCACCTGTACTCAAAGAGCGTGATGCTTGGCCAAAAGCACACTTAAAAGACAACATTGAAGAAAATGAGGTATACAAAACAATGAAGACACTCACACAAGGAATTAATGAACGATTAACTAATAAGCACTGAACACGTCCAAAATTTAAAGGCAAGCTTTAGTCTAGAAAACTGACGTGAGAATTCTTTGAAACCTCCAAGACAAACTCTCTGCAGGATGTGCTTGATCTTTCTCCATTCTCCTCTTCTAGGTCTTCCAATATGACAGACCAATCACCTCATCCTGATCCAAATTCGGGTTTACACCCCCAGTGTAATTTTTGAATATATTATGTGGCACTGACCTTCCTATGTTAGTAGGATCTTGGTGGGATCTTTTTCTGCTTCCATTGTCAGTGGGTGTAGGCACCAGCCAGAGGGAGTTGTAGTGGGTGCACGTTGGAGCTAGAGGCATGCAAGTAGAGGCTGGAGGTGAGTAGAATTAGCCGTTAGAGGAAAGAGGAAGAAACGTGTGTGTCCCTAAGAAATAAAGAGAAGCTTGGTTTTGATAAGTAACACTCTTTAACAACAAAAATTTCATCTCTAAAGAGTAAAGAGTATTGTTTAATTTTATAAAATATAGTCTTTAGCGACAGATTGTTTCCGTCGCTACTAATCCTTTACTAAAAGGCAAATTGAAAACTTAAAAAAATTCAAAAAAGGAGAACAAAAATCATGAAAGTCATTTTAGCCAACTAAATAATCCACCTGTTGCAGAAATCAATCAATATTGTCTGTTGGTAAAATATTTTGTGAAGGAAAATTTCATCGTTAAAATCTTTCCTAGACTTTTACCAATCGAACACTTTTCATTGGTAAAATCAGTCAGTATTAGTGAATTTAGCGGTGGACGATGTTCTCTGAAAAAGTCACATCCCGGCATGCAACTAAGGAGTATGAACCAAAGCCAGACTTTGTAAGGGCATTAGTGATGATAATACTTGTGATCTCTACAAAGAGGTTCTTGAGATCCTGAGCCCAGTTGTTAGCCTATCATCAAGCACTCTCATCGTCTGCTTGTATAGAATCAATGAACGAATATGATGGAAAAATTGGAGTCTATGAAGACCAACCATGTCTTGGTTGACCTTCCCTATGACCGTAAGATTGACTATTGGCAACAAATGGACTCCAAAGTTCAAATGGATAGCGAATGGTTCCATTAAAAGGTACATGGCACGTCATGTAGCAAAAGGGTATATTCAGTAAGAGGTATAGATCACAAGGAAACTTTCTATACTGTGGGTTTGCCTCGATTTGTCTCATTCTGGCCATTGTCCTGCACTTGAGTTTAGAGCTAATACAAATGGATGTTAAGAAATCTTTTCTCAATGGAAAGATGAATGAGGAGCTCTATATGTATCAGCCTATTGATTTTGTCTTAACAGGTCAATAGCGCAAAGTGTGCAAGCTCATAAGATTTATCTATGGCTTAAAGCAATCATACAGGCAATGGTATCTAAGATTTTATAGAGCCATCCTTGATGATGGGTTTAC
Organism: Escallonia herrerae; assembly: GCA_033070095.1. Classification (NCBI taxonomy): domain Eukaryota; kingdom Viridiplantae; phylum Streptophyta; class Magnoliopsida; order Escalloniales; family Escalloniaceae; genus Escallonia; species Escallonia herrerae. The sequence continues at coordinate 34,923 of JAVXUP010000846.1, forward strand.
GATGATAAGAACATTGTGTGTATGTCAAATGCTCCAAGCTTTGTTATTTTCTCATTGTATGCTGATGACATTTTGTTAGCTGGAAATGATAAAAAGTTGATTGTTGACTATAAAAAGTGGTTGTCCTCAAATTTCAAGATGAAATACATGGGTGAAGCTGATTACGTGATCAGAGTTAAGATCTTTAGGGATCGTTCTAAGAGGCAGCTTGGTTTTTTTCCAAAAGGGCTACCTAGACAAGGTACTTGATCAGTTCCAGATGCACAAATCCAAACCCATGGACACCCATGTTGCTAAAGGTGACTTGAGTGTAAGGGACTACCCTAAGACTCCTAAAGAAAAGGAGCAAATGACACATTATAGTAGTGCCGTTGGTAGCTTTATAAATGCTATGATGTGCACTCAACCTGATATTTGTTATGTTGTTGGCTAGTTAGCCGAAATCAACCAAATCCTGGTATTGCCCACTGGCAAGCAGTCAAAAGGATATTTTGCTACCTTAGTAGGACCTTATTAATGTGCAAGGCTATCAGGGTTTAGATTTATGCCTTAAAGGTTTTAGTGATGTGATTGCGGCGGTGACCTTGATGAGCGTTAATCGATATCGGCGTATGTGTTCTAGCTAAATCCTGGCGCTATATCTTAGAGTAGTAAGAAACAAACATGCTAGCACTATCCACGATGGAAGCATAGTTCGTAGCATGTTCAGCAGTAAGTCAAAAGACAATTTGGTTACGAAGGTTCTTGCAACACCTTGGAGTTGTCGCGAGTGCATCGGATTCGGTGATAATTCATTGTCATAATATGGCAGCCCTTGACTATACAAAAGACCCGAACTATCACGGTGGAACCAAACACATTGATATCGAGTATAACTTCATTCGAGAGATCGTGGCACAAAGGGAAGTGGTGCTAGAGCACATTTCTACGAGTTGGATGGTTGCAGACCTAAAACTAAACCTATCCCTAGGGATTCGTTTGTTTCTCATATTAGGGCTCTAGGTTTTCATAGAACTTAATTCTTTGTCTATAACCATTATATTTGGAATATATGTTTTTTATGCACTCGTTATGTATTTAATTTCACTGTGGCGTAAATGTTATGCTTAATTAGCACGTACTTATGAAAGGTATGTCAACAGGCTGATGGGCTTACTCACACGAACAATCACTTTTTAGCACTTTTTGAATAGCGGGTGAATATTAAGGGTGAATATTTCTCTCGTAGCATGCGTTTCATACCACATGTGCCGAGTGATCATTTTTTTAAGGTAAGTGTATGGGTCCCTGCGTCCTCACCATGTGGGTCTGCTGGATATACGAATTGTCCAGCATTATCTATGCCCTATACGACCTTTGATGCATCATGACGTCAAGGATTGGTGTTGGCTATACTTTGACATGTCACTTATGAACATGAATTTGGTACCAAAGATGCATTATTGGTTTGGTAGCTGATCGAGCACTGAATAATGTGAGGCAAAGTTAAGACTATTTTGTATCACATCCACATAATATGACTCATTCTCAACAAGTTATGTTTGTTCTTCAGCGATGAACATAATCAAGAGTATATTGTAGGATGTTGTGGAGGTTAGACATGGCTCTTTGAGGGATTATAGCAAATTCAACCTGGTGTGATCAAATGAGTCTAGGGCATTACGAGTCATTCTACTTTTGGGTTAATGTCTCCATACTGACCTCATCGGGTTTCTAGTATGGACACTACAAGAAAAAGGACTTTTAGAGATGGAAATTTTCATCGCTAAAAGTCCAAAATCCGTCGGGAAAGAGTTTTAGCGACGGACAGCCGTCGCTAAAACTCGTTGCCTACAACTTAGTCTTTAAAAGTTTTGCAACTGATTTTACAATCCGTCGCCTAAAGTCCACCTTCAACGACCGACAAACAAACACAATTGACGATAGAGATTCCGTCCCTAATTCTATTTTTTGTATTTTAATTTATTTTTTTTCGGTAATAATTTATTACGTAAAATATTTAGCAACGAAATTCCGTCGCTAAACGTTTGTCATTTAAAACTTTAGCGCTGGAAATTCCATCGCAAAAACTCGTTCCTTTAAAATGTTAGACTTTTAGCAACGGAATAAAGCCAGTCACTAAAAGTCAAACTAATTTTTTAAAAAATATATTTTTTTAATACCTAAACATGTCATCACAATCCAACAACAATCTCAATAATAAAATGTACACAAAATTCGAGAGGACACTGGAGCGGGGTACATTAATAGAGTAAGGAAGGGGAGTACAAGTCGTTGGGGGAGATACAAAGTGCTAGAAAGCAAGGGCTGATCAGGGTTTTGAGAGTCTCGAGGCATGTCCTGCAGCAGTGCCCTGCATGTAAAGGCACAGACGCATTAATCTAGATAATAATCGTATATTGTTCATTAATTAAACGTACATAGTAACTGTACTTGATTTTGCGTCATGATCCTCCTATAAACCTCCGCAACAATGTGACAAATGTCGTCCTCATGTAACGACGAGTGCTCCACAGTCGGTGTCTACGTCTGTGGAGATGCAGTGAGGGTTGGGAACGCTCCTATCACGGCACGTGCAATCATACCGGGGAGGCTGCATACATGGCCTAATTAAAATTGATTAACCCTAATTTACTGTTAATTTAAACTCCGATTAGCCCTAATGAAAATTGATTAACCCTAATTTACTATTAATTTAATCTCTAACCAGCCCTAATCACTGTTAATTAACCTTATTAAACCCTGATTGTCTTGATAAATCGTAAAAAAAATCCTAAATAAATCCAACTAGGGTAATTAACTGTAATATGTCCTAATTAGGCTCAACTAGCCCTAGGTAGCCCGAATCAATCACTGAATAATACTAATTGAGTCTAATTAAACGCAATTAACTGTAATCAGACCTAAATAGCTCGAATTATCCTAATTACTCCTAATTACGAATTAACTCCCCATTTTCACCTTAATTAGCTATTATCTATTTAGCCCTAAGTAGCTCGAATTAGCCCGAATCAATCACTGGATAACACTAATTGAGTCTAATTAAACGCAATTAACTTTAATCAACCCTAAATAGCTCGAATTATCCTAATTGCTCCTAAATAACGCATTAACTCCCCATTTTCACCTTAATTAGCTATTATCTATTTAGGTTCAGTACAAAATCCCTTGGTTATAGTGAACTTGAATAGAGAAAATCATCATTCCTAAATCTTTTAATATCTAACGATCCACCAAATCGAGATTTTCAAGTAAACCCAGTACTTTTGGTCGGTAAGTAATGGACTCAAAAAAATTTCTTAACTTGTCATGTTGAACCATCTCGTTTAAGATCTTATCTTGCAGGACTTCAGATAACACTTTTGGCTTGCAACTCTCCATTTTACAGAATTGAAGACTTTTTAAGACAAAATATCTTTCTCAGCCTGTCGCAGACATTCCCTGCTCTCCATTGTTCCTCAGGTAATTAGATGATAAATACACACAGTTTTCTTCAGAACGATCTCGTATGCTCGACATATGGCTTGCCTTTCAACTGATGGATTGTAATATTAAGCAACACAAATCTCGTCGCCCCAACCAAATTTATGCCCCACATAGCTTTCCTTTTAAATCTCATTTAGCTCGAATTAGCCCCTATTAGCATTAACCCTATTTAGCTTGAATTAGCCCTAATCAACCCTAGTTGGGGTATCGAGAGTTGTTTTGCTTCATATTAGTTGGAACCCATCAGTTGAAAGGCAAGCCATATGTCGGGCATACAAGATTGGTTGGAAAAAAAACTGTGTATATATACCATCTAATTACCTCAAGAACAATAGAGGGTAGGAAATGTCTGCGACAGGCTGAGAAAGACCTTCAATTTGTCTCAGAAAAGTCTTCTCTTCTGTAGATATGGAGAGTTGCGAGCGAAAAGTATTATCTGAAGTCTCGGAAGATAAGATCTTAGATGAGATGGTTCAACATGACGTACTAAGGAAAAATTTTGAGTCCATAACTTACCAACCAAAAGCACTGTGTTTACTCGAGTATCCCGATTTGGTGGATCGTTAGATATTGAAGGATTTAGGAATGATGATTTAATTTTTATGCGCCAGTTCACTATAACCAAATGATTTTGTATTGAACCTAAATAGATAATAGCTAATTAAGGTAAAAATGTCGAGTTAATGTGTTAATTATGAGCAATTTGAGCTATTTAGAGTTTATTACAGTTAATTGCATTTAATTAGACTCAATTATTGTTATTCAAGGATTAATTCGGGCTAATTCCTGCTACTTAGGGCTAGTGGAGCCTAATTTGAAATATTACAGATAATTACCTTAATTGGGTTTATTTTGGGTTTGTCTACGATTTATGAGGACAATCAGGGTTTAATTAGGTCATTCAGCGATAATTAGGGCTGATTAGAGATTAAACTAACAGTTAATTAAGGTTAATCAGTTTTAATTAGGGCCAATTAGGACTAATAAGGCTAATTCGCGCTAAATAGGGTTAATTCTAATGAGGGCTAATTCAACCTAAATAGGGTTATTTGAGCTATTTAGGGTTTATTACAGTTAATTGCATTTAATTAGACTCAATTATTGTTATTCAAGGATTAATTCGGGCTAATTCCTGCTACTTAGGGCTGGTGGAGCCTAATTTGAAATATTACAGTTAATTACCTTAATTGGGTTTATTTTGGGTTTGTCTACGATTTATGAGGACAATCAGGGTTTAATTAGGTCAATTAGCGATAATTAGGGCTTATTAGAGATTAAACTAACAGTTAATTAAAGTTAATCAGTTTTAATTATGGCCAATTAGGACTAATAAGGCTAATTTGCGCTAAATAGGGTTAATTCTAATGAGGGCTAATTCAACCTAAATAGGGTTAATTGGGTTTAAGTAGACTTAACTATTGTTAATTAGGGTTTAAGGAAGAGATAATTAAGGTTAATGAGTTAATTAGGGTTAATTAGGATTGAGTCACTTTAGAATTCGTTGAGTTCATTTGCTGAGTTGATATTGTCCCACCTGCAATTGAGTCAAGGGTTTAAGTATATAGTTAGGGTTAGATTGTACTTAGGATAATTATAGTTAATTAGGAATATATTAATAGGATTTAATTAGAGTTTAGTTAGGATTAATTAGGGTTACTTAGGAATGTGTTGGGGATAATTGGGGCTAATTGGGGTTAATTATGTTTACTTAGGGTTAATCAGGATTATTTAGGTTTAATAATAATTAATTAGGTTTAAAAAGGGTGACTCGAAGTTAATTACAGTTAATCAAGATTAATTAGGGTTGATCAGGATTAACTAGGTTTAATTAGGGTTAATTAGGGTCAATTATAATTAATTAGGGTTACTTAGGGATGTGTTTGGGGTTAATCGGGATTAATCAAAATTATTTTTTTACGGTTACCCATTGTGGAGGGATTCAATTTCCATGTGACTCCCAACTACCAATCAAAGGGACTAAGGCATCAATTTCTAAAACTTCACATTAAAACAATTATGGAAATAAAAAAAAAAGAACACTTCCACATCAGAATAACTTGAAAAAAATAATTTTAATCAACTATAATCAAAATAATTCAACAAGTCACAGTAAAGCCAAGAATATAGCACTATACAGGGCATGAGGGATTGATGAAACAGGGATACTACATATCACTACAAGAAAAACCGGCTATACCTACGGTAGAGGTCCGTAGGCTTAAGTAAGTAGTCCCGTAGGCATAGGCTCTCCCAACGGTACTAGCCCATAGACTTAAGTTCCGATGGGATAGACCTTTACTTACGGTGCTTTGGACCTATACCAACGGGCATACCCTCACCATAGATATATCATTTAGCTGTATTCTTATTTATATTCCCAACCTATGCCTACGGTACTATCGTAGGCATAGCTGTATTCTTATTTTTATTCTCAACCTATGCCTACGGTACTACCGTAGGCATAGCTCCTTATTTGTCAAAAAAAATATTTCGAAAATCATTTCCATGCTACCACTGTACCCTGCCAAGCACCAGCTTCAGTATTAAGAGATCTAACCATAGTGGAACATTATCTTTAAAGCACTTAAATGCAAACACACAGAATCCAACTCAAAAGATATAGAAACAAAAGAAAGTAATCCTTCAAATTATCACAACAGTTGAAGTACTGCAAACAATAAACACAAGAAAGTTGATGCCAATGGCAATTGTAAACTACACCACCTACCAACATTAATAATCACAAGGAACCCAAACCAATTTTGTATGAGGTTAACATAAACTAAGAAGCCTTTGCTCAAGGTGTTATTCTAAGAATTGAATTTATTTTACATACGTACATAAGAAATTTTTGCTCCCCATGTGAATATAACATACAAGGTATTTTTGAATGCTCCCTTAGAGTCATCCATGGCACGCTTTTTGCTCCAAAGTTCTATCATGCATTTAATTCAATGAAAAAATCTTATCCTTTGCATCTTGATCAACCTTTAGAGAGCTTCAACGCCCCTAAAATCATAAATAGATAGTTTAGTCATACGAGCGCACAAAGACCACTAATGTAAGGGAAACAAGTAACTACAAATTCATAGGCCTATTTGGTACATACCTTATGATAGTTGGATCCACACGGCCATAGTGGTATGGGATTCCTTGAACTATGATGCTACCATCATCACCCTTAGTGGTTGGATGAGGCTCTACAACCAACCTGTAATTCTCATATGTGCTATTCAAGATTTTGCATTCTTCTAATATCAAAGCCAAAGCATTTGCACAGATTGTAGTTTTTATCCTCTATATCATCAGTCCTGCATTTCCTTCATAACTTATCTGCACAAAGCATCCTCCAGAGTTACACAAATCCCAGACAAGTAACTCCAAGTATGCACACTAGTGTAGAATGATGTCAAAGAATTTATTTGTATGATGTCTAACATGAGATTATAAGACAGGAAATGCAAGGTGAATAATTAAAGAATTTATTCTAAGTCATTCTCAACCAAAGTAGCAGTTCAAGATAGTACTTTTGGATCAAGGGCTTTAAGTTTGTTCACAACCACCCTGTAGTTTTCCAACGAAATAGCCTAAGCTTACTGGAATTAAACTTCCCCACTTATCAGGGCTGTTTGTGCCATAGTAGCTAAATGGAGTTGGGCTGGTGAAATTCTTGTTTTTTTTCCACAACCTTTTGGCGTACTAAAACCAATTTGCATCACAAAACAAATACCAACGTCGCAATTTTTTAAGTGCTTTAGATGTAAATAACTGTCTACTAATGCACTACGGCATTATCAGCCACCAAGATTTTAAACTGCAACAGGAAATAGAGAGAGAAGGTGGGAAAGTGAAATATTACCATTAAAGGAGGGATATCATCTCCATCTTTCAACACTAACCAGTGATGAAAATCATCTATTCACACCATAGGAGGACTGGTATGTAGCAGTGATAGATTCTAGCTTTTGGAGGTATTGTCAAGTAAATCTCATTGAGCTGAAACATTTTACATTACCACTTGTCAATGGACTCAGCTACCATATCCGAGCCGACCCAATTTGCCTATCAGGGGCCTGGCGTATGAGCTCAAAGAGGTCCTACATAGAAAAAAAAACTTCGGCAGATGTTGTTGGAAAATTTTAATTTAATAGACCAAAAATTGTATAGGGATATATAGAATGGTCTTCCATCCATAAGCATCTGATGCCTACTCAGCAATTGTAACAACAAAACATGGATTTCGCATATCAACAATCGCATAATTGATATATGTTAATGGTTGAAATTCAATAGTTGTGGTGGTATACATAGATAACATGCATATATAACTCTCAATGACTTAAGAAAGAAGAGGGCAGATTATGAGCTTGCAAATTAATGGGCAAGCTATCGCGTACAACACTAAAAGTAGTAAAATTCTAAACTAAATGTGTTCTTAGTCACCTACATATTTCCAAAAACTCATAATCAGATTTTTTAGGTACCAACAAAATGAATTTGTCTCAAATGCTGGAACCATTAGATTTTATAGTGAACAAATTGTCAGATCGAAACACAGAGACAAATACAATGACTGAAAAAGAGGGAAAGATAGAAATCCAGACATGATTAGAGGCATTAAGAGAGAGAGAGAGAGAGAGAGAGAGAGAGAGAGAGAGAGAACAGATAACAAACTAAGGTGGAGGTAGTTTCAAATGATACTATCTCTTCAGCTAAATATAATTTTATATGTAAATGTGGTAGCACCTTTGTCTGTCTCTTTCGTCATGAGAGAGAGACAATTGCAGTATCAGAGGATAGTAAAACGTTTTTGCTAGCAACTGGATGGAACGTTTCCATTGGTGATGCAAGTCCAACCAGCAAACCAGAAAATTGAAAAAACAATCATATTCCGTAGATATTAATGTACCAGCTTCCCCCCCCCTCCCCCTGCCTTCTCATGGAAAAGCCGGTTCCCTGTTTTAAATCTCCCGGTCATATGTCTGATATCTTTTATTAGAAAAACTTTAGGATAAAAAAACTAAAAGCAAAAAAACAATACAATCCACATAATAGAAAACATGGAGAAACATTGAACGAAGAAAGCATCATTGTTTACTTGGAAACTATTGAGGTGTTTCTGAGAACGGAAAGAAGCCTTTGGTTCTAATTACGCGAAATTACATTAGTAGTAAAGAAAAAGCTTACATGGAGCCCATGCCGAATGCTTCAAGGAAAACAAGTAGAAGTTTTAAAGAAAAGCCTTCCATTCCAAATAAACATCTGACAAACAGCTGCTATAGTGCAAAAAGAAAGATGGACCCCAGGTTGGATGCTTCAAGATGAAAAGAAATGAAGAGTATGGTTGGGGTGATGATGCATGCTACCAAAGTCGCAAGTGTTGAGCCTTAACTGCAGCCAACATGGGTGATGATTCAAGTCAAGTGCAGCTTCTGCTAATGAAGTTTTAGAAGGTCTCTTGAGACTTCTGACTTCTCTTTTAAGAATCTTGCTAAATAGGTTCGTCAATATAGTATAAATGGAAGGACCCAGAAGGGTGCTTATGCACACAACGTGGATAGATTTCTCCTAATCAATACAATAATAACAATTGGATAGGCAAACATCCAAGGATCGATAATGGCTTTCACTTCTTTTTAAGTCAAAGCTTTAGGAATGAGGCCAGGAAATAACATTGTCTTAAAAAAGAAAAGAAAGAAAATTAGGCATGGAAGTGGGCTCTCGACATTTCAAGGTTCTCAACATCATTTTCATTTGTTCCGCTCCAGAAGCCCCAAAAAAGAAAAGAGGAGCAATCTCCAACTGACTATACTTCTCTCCTCTTCTTACACAAGTAACAGCAAAGCAATTGGTTACAGACTAATCAGCCTCCACCTTAAAAGAGTGAACAGCAGAATCCATATTTCCCTAGCCAGCCTCATATAAAACATACGTAATGATCTGGAGGGGTGAGTTTCATTACCCATTATTTTCTTCTCAAAATTTATGTTATGCCAGTCACAAGTTTTGTCTCGACAAAATGGATACCTTCTCAATGTAAAGATTTTTGAGTATTCCATCCAAATCACGTAAACATAGCATTTAAAACTCACCATCAAACATGAGTATCTAATATTCCTAAGTAACACCAAAACCAATCTAATAATCCAAGAGAAAAAATTCCAAGGAAATTATCAAATTAGAGACACGGAGATGAAGAAAGTAAAATTCTGAGACCTTAACTTATCAGAGGTGGTAGATCGAGTCAGCGGTAGATGAAATCTGAAAATTAAAGCCCTAACTAAGCTCACTGATGGAGGTGACGTGGTAGATCGAGATCGGCGGTAGATGAAATCTGAAAATCAAAGCCCTAACTAAGCTCAGTGATGGAGGTGACGTGGTAGATCGAGATCGGTGGTGACCTGGTAGATAAAGATCAAAAGATTCTTCCAAAATTGATCAGGAGGAGCAAGAAAATGAAAGACGAGGAGAAGTGAAACCTGGTGGATAGTTACGGCGGCGATGGGCGGGGCTGGAGCATGTGAACAGATGCGAAGAGATCCAATTTGAGATTTCAACTCAGGATAGCGACGATTGACAGGATCACGTCTTCAGTCTGCATCAGAGTAGACAGTGTATAACACCCTAAAATTTTAGAGGTGCTCAAAATATTTCTGATTGGTTAAGAGAAAAATGATGACAATGATTTTTAGTGGCAATTGAGATTAGCATTGTCGTACTTTGCTTAGCCTTGTCGTGCTTGCTAGGTGGCACAACCTTGTTTTGCCACCTCGTGCTTCAAGCCTTGTCGTGCTTTGCTTAACCTTGTCGTGCTTGCTAGGTGGCACAACCTTGTCTCGCCCCCTCGTGCTTCAAGCCTTGTCATGCTTGCTAGGTGGCACAACCTTGTATCGTCAGCTCGTGCTTCAAGTCTTGTCGTGCTTTGGTTAGCATCGTTGTGCTTGCTAGGTGGCACAATCTTATCTTCTCATCTCGTGCTTTGAGCCTTGTCATGCTTTGGTTAGCATTGTCATGCTTGCTAGGTAGCATAGCCTTGTCTCGCCATGTCGTGTTTGTATCCACCTCGTGCTTCCTAGAAATTTCTATAAATAGGGCTTTGATCTTTTCAAATTACTCTCTTTGACTTTCATCAGTAGATTGAAAACAAAAGAGTGAGAGAAGACGATAAGCCACAATTATGAAAAAGGAATCATAGGGCCTTATTGGGAGCAATTTTATAAGTGGATTCTTCGTGATTTAGGTAAGGGAAATTCCATATCACTATTCTTTTATGCCACGTGGTTATTTATTTCTCAACGTTTGTTGTACTCCTAAACACTGTTGTTCTGAAATCTTGCTCAAATGCTTTGTTTTGAATATTGGTTAATATCTTGTTTTTGAAATATGTTTGCGGGACGTGGCTTAAGTACTTTCGTTCAATGATAGTGATCTGGTGATTTGTCTATGTGCATGGTGTGTTATGATACAACTGAGCTTTGGCGGATCCCTTTGAGGATACCTGAAGCAAGATGCTGAAGTGTTACGTTTGATGTGCAAGTTGGATAGTGAATTGGTTTACTAATTGTTCAGGGTACTAAGCCACGATTGCTTTGATGGTTTGAGCGTCGAGTATTTTGACTGATCCTGAAACTGTTTACCGTGTTTGATTCTGATCCCATGGTGCTATGATTATTCCACTTACTGGGCTACCTAGCTCACCCCTCACCATTCACCTTTCCAGTGCAAATGATTATTTGAATGAGCATGTTCAAGCGGGGAAGCGAACGGCACTTGCAATTTTAAAATTTAAAAATCTTGAAACTTATTTGCAGGTCTTGTAATCGGACTTAGGATTATTTGTAATTGTGTTGAAGATATAATATTAGTCGCTTGGGTCCTGTAATCTGATTGGGATTGCGTTGTGATTTTATGAAAAATATTAAATTGGGTGATTGACGACTCAGGTCGTCACAGTTGGTATCAGAGCTATACCTAGGCTTGAATTGTTTAGGTTAGCGTAAGTCAGGATAGATTCCTCGGCCTTGGGACAATAATGAGCTGAATTTTTAAGTTGTTGATTCAGATTTAAGGTTGGTGAATTTCGCGGACGAAATTCTTTTAAGGAGGGAAGAATGTAAAACCCCAAAATTTTAGAGTTGTTCAAAATATTACTGGTTGGTTAAGAGAAAAATGATGACAATGATTTTTAGTGGCAATTGGGATTAGCATTGTCGTGCTTGCTAGGTGGCAAAACCTTGTTTCGCCACGTCGTGTTTGTATCCACCTCGTGCTTTCTAGAAATTTCTATAAATAGGGCTTTGATCTTTTCAAATTACTCTCTTTGACTTTCTTCAGTAGATTGAAAACTAAAGAGAGAGAGAGAAGACGATTAGCCACGGTTATGAAAAAAGAATCATAGGGCCTTATTAGGAGCAATTTTATAAGTGGATTCTTCGTGATTTAGGTAAGGGAAATTGCATATCACTATTCTTTTATGCCACGTGGTTATTTATTTCTGAACGTTCGTTGTACTCCTAAACACTGTTGTTCTGAAATCTTGCTCAAATGCTTTGTTTTGAATATTGGTAAATATCTTGTTTTTGAAATATGTTTGCGGGACGTGGCTTAAGTACTTTCGATCAATGATAGTGCTCCAGTGATTTGTCTATGTGCATGGTGTGTTATGATACAACTGAGCTTTGGCGGATCCCTTTGAGGATACCAGAAGCAAGATGCTGAAGTGCTATGTTTGATGTGCAAGTTGGATAGTGAATTGGTTTACTAATTGTTCGGGGTACTAAGCCACGGTTGCTTTGATGGTTTGAGTGTCGAGTATTTTGACTGATCCTGAAACTGTTTACTGTGTTTGATTTTGATCCCATGGTGCTATGATTATTCCATTTACTGGGCTACCCAGCTCACCCCTGACCACTCCCGAGAGAGGCTACCATGGGGCACAGCCCCTAAAGGATCTCGAGATCCCATGATTCGTCTTTCTAAAGATGATTCCGAATAGCCTACTCAGGCGACATTCTAAGACTTAGCTCTCGAGAGCTAGGGTTCTAGCGCCCTACTTGGGCAAAGTTCTAAGGCTTAAGCTCCCGCTTAGGTCGGAGCACATGGAAGAGAGAAATATTGTTACCCCTACAAGTAAATGAGAATCACCTACAAATCTGACGCGTGTCTCGAGACACCAAGTATAAACTTCCTCAGCCAAACATTTTAGCTAAAGAAGTGGGGGGCATATGATATAACTCAAATATAACTCCCAGTAATTGGGGAATACTCGGCAATCCCAGTCAAACTGAGAGATCAATGATTATCATGTTAGGGATTGTGACGTGGTCCTCGAGGATCCTAACGTGATCCTAACACATCTGGCCCACGACCCAGTCCTACTAGGAGTCTCCTACAGCTATATAAAGGGGTCTACCCCTCCATGTAATGAACAATTCATGCTTTTTCATAGTTACTATTCTGTAGCTGAGCTCTGACTTAAGTATCGGAGAGTTCTCCGCCGGGAACCCCACCCGGCGGTCACTCGTTTTCTATCTTGCAGGTCATCGGTCCAGGCTCGGGTTCCGCAAAGTACACGGAGCATATTTTTAGCAGCAACACTCTATGCAACATTTTTGTAAAAATGTTACAAAAACAATCACAACTTTGCAACTCTATCTATCTATACTATATATAAAAACATGAAGAGGATTAAATGAATAACCTTTTTTCTTAAAATGCCATTTTCAAATTGAAATCTATCTAAAAGATTAGGCATGATTAGGGGTACTTCCAACTTATAACTTTTTCTTTTTCCATAAAATATCTTTTTTGAATTATAGTGTTAACAAAAATAAGGGTGTTTTAGCTTCTCATAGAACATCAAGCCTCTTTGTTTAAAATGTCTTTATTGGAATATATGTTTTTGCTAGATTGTAGAGTTGTTTTGACTTTTACTTCCAAAAAAAAAAAAAAGACTATGAAATCACCCTTAAACTCATGCATTGTCTCTGAGTATTGTTACCGGAAAAGTCCTATAATAACCAACCTTCACTCACACCAAGACTATACTACTATAGAGCTACTACTTCGTCTCCATCGAATCATTTTCAAGAAAACAACGTCCAAAGAGTTCCCAGTGGGTGTTTTCAGCAATTGAAGGAGAGAGGTAATATTTTATGGCAAACTAAATTAATATTATCTTGAATTTCTTGATGCTCCATCTTAACAAAATCCTGAACAGTGTTTGATCCTTAGATAATGCAAAAGTTGTTTCAATTCCATAATCATTAAACCACCAATGATATCATACCACATCGATAAAGGAAAGGTTAATAACAAAGCCAACATTTATGGCATGACTACAAACGCTTAACACAAGGTGACCTAAGAACAGTCACGTAAACTCATACACAAATTGTAATTAGTAACACAATGCATCCAGCTATTCCATTAGTGGAACAAATTATCATCCATTTATTACTAAGTTCCCTTTTTTTCAGATATACAGAAATTGACCGGTTCGGTCGTCAAACAACGAAACTCCCATCCAATTCATCTGCTTTGAACTTAAACATAGCAATAGCTCCCAACTTTCATTCGAAATTCGATTAAAATTAAGCATCAAAGGGGTGAGCGGCATGCACATATCAATTTTCTTAATTTATTTATGTTATGTTCAATAATCTTCTTGACAACCTGCACACATTCATGCGGAATTTGGATGAGAATTTAGTTTCATTATTACTTTCTTGGCTGAAATAAGTGTACAGCTGATCTAGGTATTATCAGCCCATTCTAATTAACTTTTCTGCTTTTTTATATATAATGTATAATTATGTTGTTTTAGGTGGCTTATGGTTTTGTATCAATATGGCATTCAACCAAGAAGCATCTAAAACCAGAAAAGAAAACCCACGAAGTGATAGTCAAGGTCACAGTAACTTCGCTGAAACTTTGCATATTTCTCTTTGCGATGAGTTGTTCGAGTACATCTTAAGTAATAGTCAAGGTGACCGTAACTATAGTTTAATAACTAATGCATCTTTAAAATTACGAAACCTGAAACCCTTGCGATAACGGCTTGCGTATTGTTGGCACTACTTTATGATATAATTTTTTATTTTTTTTTAGTGAAGAATAGAAATATATATTAAGAATACGGAAGGAATTACAAACATGTCCAGATAAGCAAGTAAAAGATATAAGGATGACATCCACGTCTGATAGGAATTACAATAAAAAAATATTACAACAACAGTAACGAAATTAAGAAACAAACTATAGAAAATACATTTTAAAAAAAAAAAACTACAGCTAATAAGACTACTTTTTCTTTTTTTTTTCTTTTTTTGAGCTGCGCAAGCAAATAAGTAGAACCAGCTAAAACAAACCAACTAAAACAAGATAACTATAGCTTAGAAGAGGATAAAATTAAATAAAAACAACCAATCATAAGACACCAACAGTTCGGCCAGCCACAAGCCCGAACGCCAGACACGTGTCCCGGCCGCTACTTACGAATCTTCAATCCTGTGAACCATTCCAGGCCTGAAAACCCAGCTTCTCCGGCCATCATTCTGCTTCCGGTTCGTAGGAAACACCACAATCAAACCAAACGAGTGCCCAAACCCATTGATAGCCCCTCACAAGCACCGACGACCATCGTGGCTCAACAAAACACTGAATGAAACCTGTAGAGACACCAACGAAAACCCGAGCCCCTCACAAATTGTTTCAATTGGAAAAAACCAAGTATAAACCCTCATTACAACCAAGACCCCTTACCACAGGAATCATCGATCAAAAAGCTACCTAGACTCCCCTTTTTCCAACTCGTGGCAGCGCGACACACACAAACCCAACCGGCCAATTCAACTGGCACCCATAACCCACCACTAGTCAATCGTGGAAACAGCGCAAGAAACCGATAGCTTAGACCCCACATCAACACACCAACTGATCTCTGGCACCGGAAAGAATAATCGAGCTAACCATCTAAGAAAGATTGTCCAGCTCACCTCCACCACCCAAATCCCCAACGAGCCATAACTAAACAAAAAGCTAAGCTACCACATCACCACTCGTCGGGAAATCTAGCAGTGGTGACAGAATTGGGATTAAGAAAGACAGGGTGGTTTTGGAGAGGAGGTGTTTCGGTTTTTCGCCTCTCACAGAGGCTCCGTAGTTACACAAAATCCTTTATATTTTATGTATTGCTCATCTGAAAGATTATGTTCAAATCAGATTAAGTTCAGCTCTTAAGTCAGACCCAACATATATTTACTTAAGGTCAACGAAGGTAGCACTGCCTACCTATGATATCATACTTTGGGCCTTATAATGCTTGATTCATGATCAAGCATTTTAACTTTTACAACTAACCTTACATCTTAATTAAATAATGTCTTTTAGGTAACATCCATATCTACTTATAACATGCATGAAAGAAAAAAAAAATGTAATTTATAGTTGAGTCTAATTGTTTAACTAGAGTGACAGAGGATCATGTGCCAAAAATTCCACCAAACAAGTTCATACACTGACATTACATGTGAATAACTCGGAAAGGCAAGGTATAGGTATACATCATAGGCTTACTAAACTTAAAGAAATGAAGCAAATCCTTATAAAAGAAATACACCTGAAATAATATAGGTACATAATTAAGCCACCTAAAACACTTGATTGGAATGGCCACAATGATAATACCTTGATCATGCAATATATCGCCTTTTAGTTGTATTTGAGCATGAACACCAAATCCAAAGACATGTACATGAAACATGTTGTATATATGGGGAAAAAAAATCCATCAATATTTTTGCCTACGACCTTCAACGAGCAAGAGAAGGATAGGATAGGAGGAAGATAATAAGAAAGGAAAGGCAAGTCAACGTAATCATGACAAATGCATATGGTTGTTATTTTTTGTATGTTTCCCTGTAGCTCGAAATACCACTTAATTGCACGATAACATGTTATTCATTTGGTTATTGTCTTATATTTTGGTGACAGGATTCACTGAAACTCAATTGATAAATACTCCAAATTTATTTGAGCTTGAATACTCATGCACCAAATTTCTAACAGCAATTGAAAAGCTTAAGCGATAAAGATTCACTGGGTATATTTTTCTTGCTTAAGAAGTAGAGCACCCTGATACACAAACTGGCCGTCCTTTTGTAACGGTGTTGTGATCATGCAAGCAAATTTGTTTGTTGTCTTTTTAGGGGCTTATCGTTAGCACTTTTCAGGTTTATTAGTGCAAACTATAATTGGAGGTAACTCGAAGTTATTTAATTTTGAGTACTATTTTCTCCAATGAGCTCTTTTTCCCTTTCTAGAAACCTATGTTTGCGCTCGTAACTATATATATATATATATATAATTAAAAAAAAAAGAGATAGAGTTTCTCAAAAGAAGAACGGTTTGGTGTGGAGTTTTTGAAGTCCTATGCTTGCGCGACCATTTCAAGATTTTATTTTTTCTTGGTTACAATTATATCCGTCAGACATGATACATACTTCCATTGTGCTTGCACCATTTTAGACCCCGCTATCAAATAAACTTGCACTTTTTCTTTTGCAGTTAACTCATCTCAATCAACTTCTAAAGCCAACTTCCTCCGAATCTCTCTAAAATATATTCTCTCAGCCTTCTCTCTAAAAACCAAACTCCACAGAAGTCACCATGGCAGCCCCACCGTGCTTCGGCGCGTGTGGGGCGGCAGCCACTCTGACGTTTCATCTATAAGTCCTTATTTACGTCTAGTGTGGTGTTATACTTTATGAAGTGATCAGTTGGTGGTCGGCAGCACAAGAGGCAAAAAGACAGTGGCGAGGCGTCTCACCAGATTTTGATCGGAGACTGCAACATCGAGGTATGTCTCCGATCTTGGTCGGTCTACTTAGATCTGTGCAGAACTGCTCGATCGACGTATTTTTCACTGTTTGCCGGAGGTGACCAGAATCTCGCCGGCGGCGACCGAATCTTCAACGAGGCCTTTTTAACTGTCATTTTTGAATGCTCCCTTAGATTTTCAACTTTGTTCTTATTTGTTTCCTGTTCCTCAGGAGTGGAGGTTTGGGTTGTGGTCGGTTGTTTGGTCCTAGCAGTAACAGGGGGGCTTGGCATAAAGGGGCTTAGCCGTGGTTCTGGGTTTGGTTCTAGGAGTCCGTGGGGTCTTGGGAAGGGGGGTTAGAGGGGATAGGGTCTGGGGGGTAGGGGTGGGGTGAATTTTGTTGGGCTTGAAGTGGGGGAGATTCGGGACCCGAAGGGGAGGGGGGCGAAGAGATCTGTCTTAGGGTTTTGGGCAATCAGTTGTGGGCAGGGGGGTTGGGGGTCGAGTTTTAGGGCTTTTTTCTAGGTTCGAGCACTCTGTTTCTACTTTGGTAAATTTGGTAAGTTGTGGATGAGTTGTGGTTCCTCCGCCCTGTATTACAACAATTTGTTTCGGATTTGTTACTGTTTAGTCAAAGGATGGATATTGCAGTGTTGTAGATCCTGGGAGGTGTGATGGACTCTTATAAAGTGTGCTCACCTTTGTGTCGTGCGGTTCCCGATTGTCTGTGTTATTGTTACCACCTTATAGTTTGTTCTCATCTATGTTCCGTTTAAATGTGTAAATTTTGCGTATTATAGGATATGATTTGTTCTAATTCAATTGTAATGTATATAAGTTTATTAAGTTTGTTATTAGTGTCGGCCTTCGTAGTCATCTATAATGAGTCACGAGAGTATCGTGACCGATAATGTCTGTAAACTCTACAACAGATCGACTGTGTATCTTTAAATTATCAATGCAATTCTCTTATTTTACATTAAAAAAAAAACTTCTAAAGCTATGTGTGTGATCATATACTTGTGGTGAGCCATGGCTCTGACCGACAGAAAACTACTAGAGGGTATCGTTGACAAAATTTCAGTTATTGCCTTATCCAGCTTAAATATATCCACATTCTAAGGTATGACAGTATGTGAAGCAAATTAACTTTTATATAACCGTGTCACATCCCATTACAAACTATTACGTTATAGGAGAGAATGCAATAATCAATATCATTACATCAGGTATGGCAAATGGTAGCTAAGTGCAAAAAAGCGGAAAAGATCGAGAAACAGTATACCGATTACGTATATTCTTTTAATGGTCATCAATTATTTATAAATTCTTTCCTGATAGAATTATATGCTAACGGTTTTTTATGCTAGGTTGAAAAATGCAACAATGAACAAAACAATTAACTCCATGTTCTTGAAGAAACAAATGAAAAGCAAAATGATGACATTTCTAATCTAATGATATCCTCCGAGAGGCCTCAAGTTCACTGGAAAAGTCTTGGCTTTTGGTTGATGGGTTCTTGCAAAATTGCTCTCGTAATACAAGAAACTAGAAAACTAAGGGTTGTATGTTTACGGTTTTCATTTTATGTATTTGTATTGTGTTTTCCTTTTCAATATTTTTGTACCCAATTACAAAATATAGTTGTTTATTTTTATTATTTTCACTATTTCTTTGTACTTACTTTTTTCAGGTTATTTTCGTATGTTTACATTTTTTTTTTCCTTTTCACTACTGTTACGGCCTTTTTTTCCAGGCCGATGGGCAAGATGAACCAAACCCAGCGGAAAACCCAACGGTGATTAAAACTACTAAAACCTGCTTTCTCATTACATGCACCGCCATAGCAAAACCCTCGATAGGTGCTTTTTCCATCTCCGCTTCCGCGACCAAAAATGTCGACTTTGTAAACCCGATTCCGACAGTAAGGCATCGCCTCACAACGCCGTCTTCATCGACACCAGTCTCGACACTCATCTCGCAATGTCGACTTTGTAAACCCGATTCCGACAGTACGGCATCGCCTCACAACGCCGTCTTCATCGACACCAGTCTCGACACTCATCTCGCAATGATAGTCTCCGACGATGACACCATTTCCGACCTCAAGCGTAATCTTTTCCCCTAGTGCCCTTTCCGTTCACAATCAATCACGTCAATGGGGGCCGTACACATACATGCTGTTTTGAGCTAATTTGATCACGTAATTAGCTTTCTTGGAGTCAATTTGATCGTTTCAAAAGGAGAGAGAGAGAGAGAGAGAGAGAGAGAGAGAGAGATGTAAATAGCGGCAGGGGCATGGCAAAAATTTGGGGGACGTGATTTGTATTCTCTGACACATAATAGAGAGAGCCAAAAAAAAGGTCGGTGTTTTTACATTTTTCGCTACTATTTCGAAAAAAGTATCCAAAACGAATCAAAAAAAGATAAAAGTACACAAAAAAAGACATTTTTTATCATCATTACAAAAACGAATACAGAATTTTGTAAACGTACATCCCCTAAATTACTAGCTATGGGTTTCAAACACAGCAAGAAATATGGTACAACCAACAAACTATATGGGACGATTACTTCGGGATATCACTTCCCACTCATATTGTCGTGCATTCGTTCTACCACGTCATTTGACAAAGTTTAAGATTCACCCAGCAGTAGGTGAGTCACTTGGCGCTTGCAACTGCATGCTTCTTCTGAGAAACTCGGACAACTTTGCACTGACAGCACGTCCTCGTTCCAGGCATCGAAGGTAATCCTCAACTGATACATTTCACCCAGAAACCAAATTAGACTCTTAAGAAGATATATGTCCAAACACAATTGCATGATGTCCACAGTGGCCTCGTCTGTTTTTGGAACATTAAAGCAACAGCACAGTAGAATAGGGAGAGTCGGACATAAAGTCCAATTCTAACAGCCATTTACTTTTAAATGGCATGCATATATATTCACACACATAAATGTGTATATATGTGTGTGTGTGTGTGTGTTAACAAAAAAAATTTGAAATCTAGGGGAAAAAAAAAAGAGATTCCGCCTTTTTTTCTCAAGTCTAGCTCACAACCCATCATTTGGAAGCTTTTGTTGAACTTTATTTTATTGGTTTCATTTCATGAGCTACTTAATGTCATGCAATTTGAACTTACTGCATCTCCTACTAGAAATACCCTTGGCGTGGTAGGACATGGTGTTTTAACTGCTACAGTTTGCTTAATAATATTGCTGCAAATTTAGGAAGGGGGTGGATTTTAAATATGCCGCAGTTTGGGGGGGTTTTGGCAATTCAGCATCTCATTATTCAACCCTATGAAACAACAAATTCACACACGCACGCAAGCACGCGCGCGCGCGCGCATGTATGTGCATATATGTATGCACACACGCACGTGCACGAGTGTGTATGTATTAATATGTCTATATAATATATATACACATGTACATAAAAATACATATATCTCTATATATGGGGAGCCCATCCCCACCCAGTTTGGGATGGGCTCCTCCATCCCAACCCATCTCGAACCATCCATCAAGGCCAAGTGGATGGTCCAGATCAAATTTTTAAAAAACTAAACATCAGTGGGCGAGATAATTTGGCGCACTGTTCATTTGCCAAACTGCCCCTCTGCCATTATTTCTATTCTTCAGTCTCTCTTCCCTGCTTCCTATT
This sequence comes from Escallonia herrerae, assembly GCA_033070095.1. Classification (NCBI taxonomy): domain Eukaryota; kingdom Viridiplantae; phylum Streptophyta; class Magnoliopsida; order Escalloniales; family Escalloniaceae; genus Escallonia; species Escallonia herrerae. Next base: position 55,898 of record JAVXUP010000846.1, read on the forward strand.
CCACTTACTGACTTACGGTCACACAAATCCCTCTCCCATCCCACCCTTTCTCCTCGCCACTGCCACCACCAAGACCCACCACTATCACAGCCCCGACCACCGCCACAGAGGCCTGCCATTGCCACACCACCTATTAAGCACGGACACGGGTGCGGGTACAACAAGGGTGTAAATACGCGGATACGGCATTTTTGAAAATTTTAGGATACGGGTGCAGCAGAGATACGGCAAACTTTGTAAATAATTTTTTAACTATGTACACTTAGTATTGAATTTCTAAACAATTCGAATCTTAAGAATCACAATAATTTTTTAACTATGTACACTTAGTATTGAATTTTTTAATTATGTACACTATGTATTAGATATATGTAAAAAGATATTAATTTATCAACCAAAGTAGTAAGTTTTAAGTTTAATGGGCTGAATTTTGAAGTTTTCAACCAAATTAGTGAGGGTTTATTAAATTTAATGGGCTGTCTTATAAATATTAAAATTGTAGAGCTGAACTGAAAAAAAATTGTATGTGGTTTTACTTTATTTTTTTGGAGTACTGGGGTTGATTTAAGTAATGACCTAATTATTGGGTACTTAAATAAATTGTTAAAACTCAACCATTTAAACAGGTCATCAATCTCCAGCAAACATCGGTTATATCTATTACCTCTGGTCACCGGCGAGTACTTCTTCCTTTTCCTCCTCCTCCTGCTGCCGCCGCCTTCTCTTCAGTCTCCTCCCTCCTCTAGAATTCCTTGCAAGGTGGTCGATGGGGTTCCCGGAGATCATCAGTGGTCGCCGGTTGTCACAGATCTGTCCTTTCCACATCGGATACGCACCTGGTGCTGGTGCTTCACCCAAAGGTGCTGCACCTGTGCTTCATAGCACACCCCAGTCATAGCCATCGCAGAGATCCACCACTGTAAAGCCACAAGAAGACACGTCCCTGCCATAACCACCACCATTCTCCCCATACACCATTACTGCGCCCTTCACCTAGACCCACCACCGATTCACCACCTTAGCCCGCCACCAAATATCATTCCCCTCCCGCTCTTAAACCAGCTTCACTATCTAAAGACCATGGCTCATAAAACTTCAGATCAGGGCTACCAGTCACAGGTTGGCGCCCTTAGGGAGGTTACGGTGGATTCAATGGCGTCCAATGAGCCACAATGACCGTGGTTTGTGATGGTTGAATGAATGGGGATTAGAGTTCTGGATTTTTGGATATAAATGGGTGGGGTTGGATCAGTGTTGTGTATTGTGTGTTTATTGGTGCTGATGTGGGTTTGTTGGTGCCTGATAACAGGATCAGTGGTGCTGCGGGTGTAGGCTTGTTAGTGATAGCAGAGTGATGGAGGTCTGGGCATGGTGGTGGTTGTTTAGGTGGCGGTTTTGGTTTTGGTTTTGGGTTTCATGGGGCGGACTGAAGATAGTGAGCTTGTTGGTGCTTGGTGGTGGAGTGGTGCTCACTGATGTCGATTTGTTGGTGACGGCGGAAGGATGGAGTTTTGAGTATAGTGGTAATGGTCTGGGTGGCAGTTCTGGATTTCATGGTGCTGGACCTAGGTAGTGGGTTCGTAGGTTCTAACTAGGAAGGATTTGCTGGTAACAGCCGAGTGGTAACAGTTTTGGAATGGTGGTGGCACCGTTTCTAGGTTTCGTGGTGGTGGACTTATTGTGGTGGTTGTGGCACACGAACACAGTGGTGAGTAGTCATGGTCATGATCATGGTGTTGCGGAGGTGGTTGTAAGAGGTGATCGTTGCTTGCAACTCGCGTATGTTCACTATTTTCGACCCATCCCTTCTACAATCAAACAACTCCTATGAAGAACTTGGTACTAAATCCATGATGGGGCTTTTCATATAGATAGCACGACAATTCTCTTTTTTTTCCCCTCAAAAGTTAGTGCGCCAAAATAATGTGGACTACTATCTTCAATTCAAAATTTGCCATTTTGGCACTTTGGGAATTTTACACATTTGCGCCAAATAATTTGACGCACTACTTTTTGCTTTCTTATAGAAGTAATATGGAATCGTCCACGTGGCCTAGGTGGACAGCTCCAGGTGGGTTGGATGGGGGAGCCTTTCCCCGGGGGTTGGGCTCTATATATATATATATATATATATATATATATATATGTGTGTGTGTGTGTGGGGGGGGGGGGGGGGGGGGAACTAATCCCTATCTACCGGTAGAGAAGTCCTTATTTTTCCAACTCCCATCTGGCGGTCCAAGTCGCGCAATGGACATTTAAGATGCTTCTTTTGCTGTTTTTAGATATATATGCAAATTTCTGCTTAACCGCGCCCAAGAGGGGCGGGGCAGTTAGCAAATTTTCCAAAATTTCCCTTTAATCCAATCTTCATATGGAAGACTGCATCTCATTCTCCATCTCCCATTAATGTACTCTCTTTCTCTCTCACACACCACTGCCCACTGCCCAACGACGGACGGACGACAACACCCATGGACGGACACCGCTGTCGACGCCACCACTGACCCCAATAATGACACATGCTGCCGCCACAGTCCTTGGCCAAAGCCGCAGCCATCGTCCTTTGCTCAAGCGGTCACCACCCATCTAGCCTTTGCCCAAGCTGTCGCCACCACCATCCTTCGCCCAAGCCACTGCCAACGCATCTGTCCCCACCATCCTTCTCTGAAGATGTGGTTTTATTTTTTTATTTTTTTTCCTAAATCAATTGGGGGGGAACCAATGGGTTAGCATCATAATGCTTTTCATTCTTAATTGTTGAGATCTAATAGGTTGGCAAGCCGTGCTGTCCCATTTTTTGTCACATTGTTCAATTTTTTTTCATCTTTTTTTTTCCCTTTTTCCATTGGTGTAATTGACATGGTAAATGGATTTTGTGTGTCAGATTATTTTTCTGCATACTTCGTCTATAGTTTTAAAGATGTTTGATTGAGTTTCAATGGATTGAGTTTATAGACATCTTTGATTTGGTGTTGGATTTGAGTTTTGAGTTTGAGATCAATGGCTTGAGTGTAATTGACATGGTAACAGACCAAACAAAAGAACAAAAGAAAGGAGGTGAGGGGCAACATTGTCCCAGGAACTAATTGCTCCTCTTTGGGGCGATTAGCTAAGAGGAGCTTTTAAAAAAAATCTCAGTCATTCATGATCACAAGTGGACGGATGGATGGGAGTCGGAGAAATAGGGACTTCTCCACCGGGAGAGGAATCAGCCAACTCCCCGGCCAACCGCTACTCAGCGGTTAGGCTTGCACACACACACACCCCCTCCCCCCCAAAAAAAAAAATTCCCCGGATCCCTTCGCTCGGGCCCCTAACCGCTACTAAGTGTACAAAATATCCAATCTGGGCCGTCCACAACCTCTAGTAGACGGCCAAATCATTGGTGGATGTGGATCGGCCCCCCACATATACATATACATAAGCCTATCCTTACCCAAAATATATATATATAAGCCTATCCTTACCCAAAGTTTGGAAGGGCCCCATTTTCCAAATCTATCTGGAGCCGCACACCGCGGCCACGTGGACGGCTCCGAGTACATTTTAAAGAAAACAAAAGGCACTGTTCACTTTTACTATGACACCTTCTCTCATTTTTGTTTAGAAATCCAGACTGTCAGATCCATGTGACATTCAACATGAAAAAAACTAAATGCGCCACCTAATGTGGCGCATTGCACCCGACACATTTTTCTTAGTCTATCGTCATCAAGAACACGTGGGAATGAGCCCTTCCCAAGTCCATGCCCACACTACTATCGATATCAAAAAGCCCATTTTGAACTATCTGCCTCATCCTCGTCATCCACACCTTTACCGACTTGTGCCCCTCCTGTACTCAATTTTGTCTTCCTTCAAAGAAAACATAAGAATCTTGCTTTTTGAATTTTGCTTTCCTTTCTTTTCTTGTCTTGTTTTTCTATTTTTTGGATGGGGAGGCAACATATTATATCAATAGTAAAGGAATGAAACTAACTGAACATAGTGCAGCTAGGACCTATGTTACATGGACTCGGTGTCGGTGTCCAGATCGGACACATGTCCGAGTGTCGGACTCGCCTATTTTGGAAAAATAAGGATACGGGGACAGGGATCCAGATGTGGACATGGACACTTGGACACGGCTAGAATATTTTGATTGCCTATAATACTTGAAACAAGATAAGTACAAAAAAAAATAATGTTTGAGGGTATGAAAGGTTTTGCTAGAAGTTCAAAATCTGTATTCTAATTCTGGGTTTTTTATTTGACTTACATACATTTTGTACCTGCTTGGTATTGCAAAAAATTGTAAACAAATAATATAAGAGAAGAAAGGTGCTTGTGGTCCCATCATAACACAAGGGCTCTTTCCCCATCAGAAACAAAAACAGAGACCCACGTGATTGTCTTCAGGACTCAGGTACTAAAGTCCTCTCTCTCCATATCTCTCTCCCCCTTCTTCCTGTACAGATCTGCTTTTCAGTTCTGATCTATCTTCTTTCTTCCATCTCGACCTCCCTCAAACACCAGATCTCTCTCTCTCTCCCCCTTCTTCCTGCACAGATCTACTTCCCAGTTTTCAGATCTATCTTCTTTCTCCACCTCCCTCAGACACCACCTCTGAAAATATGTGCCTCCCCTTTCAGCCGGAACAGATGACATGGCGTATCCGTCCCGCAGATGAAGAGTCCGACACGGATCCCATACCCGTGTCCGTGTCGAGTCGACACCGCCCCTTTACCCCAAAGTGAAGGGTCCATGTAACATAGGCTAAGACTCATCACGTTCCATCAAAGACCAAACTGAACAAGGTTATCCCTTTTCGATGATGAAGCAAGTCCAAGCATAACTAACTGTTTAGATTAGCACCACCAGCTCTCCCTCTACCTCCCTATTATTAATTCTAGGCAACACAGGGGGAGGTATTAGTTTCTGCATAATGGGGATCTTTGATTAATAAGATTTGGACAAGTTCGAATACCCAGAAAAGGTGTAGCCTTGTGTGAGGAGGGAAGCCAAAAAAATAACCCCCAAAAAAAAAGAAAAAAAAATTTACAAAGAGTATTTATCAAGAACACCGATCCTGCCCAAAATTCTACCCCCCAAAATTTAAAAAGAAACCAGACCAGATATTCAAAAGCACTGTCATAATCCCAACTACAAAAGAAAACAGTGAGAATACAGACGCAATTGACACAACATTTTCGTTGAGAAATGACTGGACGTTTTCAAGTGAAGAAAAAATCCTGTAGATTGGTAAACAGATTGTAACCCTGCTTCGTATATTTCTCTGTCTCATTTCTGAGTGTCTCATTAGTGGTGATTAAGTATTTCGGTTGAGTACCACACCTTCTTTGTTATCATACAAACTTAAATAAAGTTTGAGCAATATTCAAAGCTTTACAAATCCTACCATTTCAGAAGGTGGCACAAGATGAACATGGAAGAGATTTAACAATGAGTTGGAAATTACCTGGCATTACACCACGTGTAACAGATGTAATAATCCCATGTTCCACTGGCTCAACTTCAACCTGCAACGATCCTTTGCGATGAACAGAGGCAAGCAAGTTCGGGAAAACTAAGTACGCAAACGCCTTTGTTCTCTGCATTAAAAACCATGAGCTAATCAGAAGGAAATATGTAAGAAATACAACAGAAAACATATGTACGAATTCCATCATGCTATAGATTAAAGATCACTTTTCCTCTTTAAAAAATTCCAAGTGCATCTTGTGCAAGGTATTTATTTTCGAGTGGGCCACAGAGAGTCGACTCAACCAAATTTCACATGAACATGGTGATCTTGCTTCTTATGAGAGCTTTTATTCAGGCTCGAGCTCTACTTAGCTTAGCTAATGAGAGACAAACTCAATCTCTCATTTACTTAACAAAAAGAAGGGACAAATGCACTTTGGTCCCCTGTTCTTTGGGCCACGAGCGATATGGCCCCCTCTTCTATGAAAAACACTAAACCTACCTGTACTCCTTGAAACTGAGCACATTGGACCGTTTCCATCCAATTTAAAGCACGTTTTGGGCGGGAAATGTTTGGCACCCCGGAAAGACCAAAATACCCTTTTGGTCTTTAAAGGCCACACGAACACACCTACACATACGCACACACGAACACACCCACCGCCCCTCCCACCCATCCGCCATTACCCACAAACACACACCCCTAGCACGGCAGTCCCCCTTCTCATCCCCCTACCATTGCCACCCCCAATCCCCTATCATTCACCACCACAAGGGGTGTGCCTGTACATATCTATGCATACTAGGGGGGGGGGGGGGGGTGCGCGTATGGGTGGGTGCCCAATATGTGTGCAGTCATGGGGATGGGAGGTGTGGATGTAGGTTTGGTGTGGTTTGTTGCTTCTAAGTGTGCGCCTGTGGGTGCAGTGTGTGTGGGGTGATAAGAAGCACGGATTCCGGTGCCGGTGCGGATGCGATACGGGTGCGGATAAGCAGATACTTCATTTCTCAAAAAATGAGATACGGGTGCGACAGGGATACGGCAAAAATTTATTAACATATATTATTTGTATATAACAAAAATAATTTTATTTTAGACAAGCAATAAGATATTTTGTTAATTTGGTGGGCTGCTTTAGAAATATTGAAAGTGCATAGCCAATTATGACAAAGTTTGTAGAAGTTCTATTATTTTTTTAAAAGTGGTGGGGCTATTTTGAAATTTTGTCAATAGAGTTGGGAGTTAAACGTAATAAAAATAAAGTTCCATAAAAACCCATTGTCCCTATCTTATAACACAGCAATCAGAGACTCAGAAAACATCGACAGCAAGGGGTGGTCGTCGCCTCTCCTGCCAGAAATTCCTCGCCGGTCACCTCTCCTGCCGGAAGTCCCTCGCCGGTCGCCTCTCCTCCCGGAAGGCCCTCAATGCTCCGCCGGAGTTATTTCTTCTCCTCCTTCTCTTCTCCTTCTTCTCTATCTTTCTCTCCTTCTTCTACTCTCTGCCAAAAAACCCTGGGTACGTGTCCGAGCCGCATCCAAATCCAAAAAATTAATTGGAAAAAAATAGTTTCAGACACGCACCCAGTGTGCACACATGCTGCACCCGACGCGCACCTGATGCTTCTCCCAGACTGCCGCACCCATGCTTCATAGGTGGGGTGTATGTGCGCGTATGCATCTGCCGTGTGTACGTATGCAATGATGGGTATGAGAGGGGTGGATGTAGGTGCAGAGTGGATGTTGATTTTTTTTAGGGGGGGGAGGGGGAAGGGGGCGATCGGTTGTTTCTCTGTGTGGCGACGGGTGTATGTGCAGGTGGGGGGTGAATGATGGGCAATAGGGTGGGCGGTTGGGGTGGGTGTGTGACTCAAGTTCTGTGTATTTCTATGAGTCTGTGTCGCGCGCATGTGCGTCGCGATGGTCGGGGAAGGGGACGGTACATGTGGCACTATTGGGCAGGGGTCGGGCGTGACTATGTGAGTCTTTGTGTGAGTTGGTGTATGTCGTGTATTTGTGCGTCTATGTCACGATGGCCGGGGAAGGGGGCGGTGAATCTGTTAGTTTTGGGTTGAGCGACAGTGTGAGGGATTGGGATGGGGGGAACGTTTGTGTGTGTTTGTGAAGGTGTGTGTTGGAGGGGGTGGGGGAGGGGGGATGAAAAGAGTTAAAAATGGTTCTGGTTTCAAATTTTGGTTTATCAAAAGGGTAGTTAGGGCATTTCAACGGAATCTGTCACGGTCTGTCCAATGTGCTCACTTTCGAGTAGTGCAGGTAGGTCTATAGAAGAAAGGGCCATATCGCTCCCAACCTATAGTACAGGGAGCCAAAGTGCATTTACACCTAAACAAAAAGCTTGAACAAGCCTAGTCAAGTTTCTTGACAGAATGAGCCACAATGAAGGCTCGAACTCAACAAGAATTGTAAACAAGCTGAACCAAGCTTACTCAATTGTCAAATGAGCTCTAATTCAAGCTCGAACTCAACTCAACTGCTTAAATGCTGCACCGAGCCGAGTTCATGAGCGGCTTCTTCCTATTAAGCCCTAGACAAACTTATATACATTCCTTCAAAGAGTAAGTACACAAAGTGAAACATGGAAATAGACATACTTGCTCTTCTAGCTTGCAGGGGTCCAATATTACATATCCACCGTCTGCCAGACAACAGCAAATTGCAACTACAAAAGTAGAAGCAAGTTTCAGGAAGTCATTCAACAACAACATTGAATAAACTCCATGGGTCTGATTTACCGGCAAGGTGCTTTAATGGAATTCCAGCATCTACAAGAGCAGCACAGGCTGCATTTATGGCACATGGGAGAAGCTAACCAAAGGTACAGTCAAGAAATTTCACAAGATAACAACTCAACTGAACCTTACTCTAATGTCACAATATGCATAATTTGAAAGATAAGATTGTACAACCATGCACGTAATAGAAGCTCACCAAAGACCCAGAAAATGACACATACTGAAAGATTAACGTACATAAAATGCTGCAACAAAATCAGGATCTAGTATGACCCATAATTGCATGCAGTACTTTAATCCAAGGGCCATTCAAAAACCAAGATCTCTCAAAATAATCACCATATAAGTGTACATATGAACTGGACGTTTAAATGCTCCAATATGTCAGTCTAAATGCCTAATGCACGCCTAGTGGTAGAAAATAGAAACCAGGAAAACACAACTGATACTGAAGGATGAAACCCATAAGACTGTTAATCATTATTCTACTAGAAGGTAATGTTTATAAATATAAAGGATACAGCACCATCATCGTTGACAACCTGCAACCACAAAACAAAAATCCCATGAAAATATGCTTATAAACAGGATACTCTCCACTGAGTGTGCAAAAATATCGAGAAGGAAATCTAAGAACAGGATAACCCATAACCCCAATGTGAAGATTTCAGAATATCTACATACGACAATCTTTTTACTACATTTGTAAATAAATTATACACTTCTAGGATAATCCATAACCCCTATGCGAAGATATCAGAATATCTGCATACGACAATCCTTTTACAATATTTGCAAATAAATTGTACATATATGGTAAAAGTGTGTATTTATTTTTAGATCACCCTGGCGCATTGGGATCGTTGTTGCCTAAGAATGTTTTGTTGTTGTCGAAGTTGTTCCTGTTGTGGCGCGTGTAAGGTGTTCTTGCTGATAGAATCTTGTAGATAAGGAAGCTATGAAGCATAACAATTAAAGAGAAATAGACAGGACACATTTTGACAACCATAGAGATATGGCTGCGACACGCTTGAAATTGAGGTCCCAAGGGGATCGAACTGAGGATCTCAAGGATGATTCCCTTTAACAGTTGAGCTACCCCGTGAACTTTCAGGGTTTCACCGAGTGTTGGCATCACTAACGAACAGTAGGGAAAAAATATAAAATAGCAATGGGGGTTTCCTATTCATAATGATCAATCGAATTAGTGGCAATCAGGGCTAAATGATGATGAGCACTTATAATATCCTCCAGACAAATCAAACTGTCTCACCTGCACTATAATAGAAGTTGTGGTATTTGGATTGACAGTCAAAAGGCAGATGCTTTGCAATGTCCTCTTCAATATCATCTCATACTCCTTTTCTGGTTTTCCTAAAGACCGACGGAATTTCGCACGATTATTACAAAAAAAGGATTGACCATAGGTACCACTTCTCAGTATGTACTAAAGATAAAGTTTCGAATTGCATTGGGATTCTATTACTACCATCAAAGTTAAAGAAATAGCCAATATGCACGTTATAATGCAGGATCCAAGCCTCTCTCAAAGTACAAAAATGACAGCATCATATGATGCTCTAATCCATTCCAAAAAATTTAACCAGAAATAGAATGTCAAATTAATAACTTCGTCCTTCAAACATCCACTTTTACGACTTCTCTTTCACATAAGACCCAGTTAAATAACAGAGCGAAATGTTGGAGGTAACATGAGAAATGCAGGTTGCAGTATCTTTACAGATATTCCATCAAAACCAATTGATTAGTTTTAATTGTTTTGTCTCTTCTCTTCTCTTTTTGATTCTTTACATTGTATTAAGGGAAACGGTTATTTATACATAACACTCTTGAGGTTTATCCAAAAATACAATCAGCTCCTACTAACTATTTTTATTACAGTAAGCTACATTTTTTTGTTTTTCAGTTCAGAGTTGACATATCAGTGGAAAGACGATAGTATACTACCCATTGTAAAAAATTAAACCTATCCAACCCAACCACAGCTCACACCATTTCACCGCCACCACACCTACCAAATCACGCACGGCTACGTGCCACTGTGGCTCGACAATGCTACAACACAACCCCCACTGCCCTGCCGCCACCAATCTGCCCACTAATTCTAAAAGCATTACTTTGCATAACAGAAAAAAAAAAATTCTAAAGAACCTCACCAATCTGCCCAGTTTTTGGCTTCCAAATAACTTCAATGCAAGCCTTTTCAGGATTTTCATTCTTCTTCGTACCGGCTTTGGGCCCAAAAACTGCAGCAAGAACTTTTGTCTCCCCTAAACCCAACAAAATCACCAACAAAAAAAAATTAGATTTTTTGAAGGGGGGGGCAGGCGGCGGGGAATCCAGAATTGAACCAAATAATCCCATAAAGCAGCAAACATAGGTAGGTGTACATAAATATATATCAAATCCATAAAACTACTTCCTTTATTTCATTGAGTATTGCCTTACTTTTTGCAAATTCGTAAGCTAAATTTAGTACGACATAAACATCAATCATAGAATACATAGGCATCGCTTAAAGAACAAAGCCAGCGTTACATGCACTAAATGCGAGAAGTCAAATGCGCAAAATCCAACAGAACGGAAGGAGGTACACTTTTAAAGAGATAGGTCAAATATGAGAAGAACCCAGAAGGTCAAAATTCATGCGCACAGACATTTAGTGTGGAAAACTAGATACAATTACAACAATAGGATCCAAAAAGATTACAAACCCATCAAAGAAAAGGACAAGAATTTGACAGTTAATTTGCTGAAAAACCATCCTACGATTTTGCAATAGGTCAAAGACGGAGGGAGAAAGTACAATTTGAAAGAGAAAGAGGTCAAGATTGAGAAGAACTCAAAGGCTAAATTTATCATGCACATAAATACTGAATGTGAAAAACTGAACAAAAATACAACAATAGGACTGAAAAGATTACCAACCGATCAAAGTAAAGTGCAAGAATTTGACTCAAAAACAGTAATTTGGTTTAAAGAAAATGTAGGAAGAGAAGTCAACCTTGGGACCAAGTGGCCGAGCCATGAGCACGGTTGAGGGTGCAGCGTGTACAAGCCAGTGGTCTCAACTGGTTCCGGGTCCGGCCGTCTGCCCTGTCTACTTCCATGGTGTCTCTTTCCAGTTGAATTTGAGCCTGGTTGGAGGAGAAGCTAAAAATCAAATCTTCAGGGGTTTATGTTTATTATTTGGGCAAATTTTGGGCATTGCCTAGTTTGGTGAATTTACATGGAAACCCCCTCGTTAATGAATCGATAGAACTTAGCAATTGATAGTCTCGCACTGGCGTTGAACCAACTCACTCGTTGTATCTCACATAAACGATCTTAGTTTGGAATAATTTGCGTTCGCTTAGACTTTATTTGTATAACTTTAAAGTGCAATCATCGCTTTCCAATTTCTCATGAAAAAACGAGTCTAAGACATTTTTATGATGGAAAAGTTTTGGATGCAACACACGTTTTTGCAAATGAACTTTTACAGGAGTTCAACACCACGAAGAAACTATCTGTTTGGTGGGTAAAATGACTTCAATTTGTGTTGTTTATACTATCGAGCAGCATCTAACCTTTATAAAAGAATGAACAACTCAAAAAACTCTTCTTCGAAGGATATTGGTCAACAAACTTACATGGACGGGTTCAAGTCGGCAAACAACCAGAGTTCTTATTCAACGGCCCAAAAAAGATTCTTATGGGCTCAGGTAAGCACCACAAGCCTGGTATAAGACGATCTTCATTGTTTACTTGTAGGTGATGTGTTTTATACGGCTTTGATAGACACTCTTGGTGAGCGCCCTGCACAAGGCTTTTGAGAAGATTTCACGTACGCTCTCCACAAGCTCTCTTTACAAGCCCTCTAGGAGGTTTTCGATTCACACTCTTTATGAGTTCTATTGACGAGTCCTCAAGGAGGCTTCCATTTTACACTCTCGTTAAGCTCATCCCACAAGGCTTCCATGAGCTTTATTTTGAAAGCCCTCAGGGAGACTTTTAATACCCGTTGCCCATAAGCTCCCTTTACAAGCCCTCGGAGCGGCTTTCACACTCGCTCTTTCTAAGGTCCATCCATAAAGCCCTCCAAGATGCCTACGTTAAAACATTCTCCTTGAGCGCGAATCCAAAAGGATGTACTCCAGAAGATCAAGCCACTGTTTGTAAACTAACTCTTAGTTATCTTGCATAAGACGTAAAAGCACTTAGTAGCTCATTGGAATCTAGAGCGCTAGGGGTCAGTGGTTAGAGAACAAAGGTTCGTCGTTGCATGTAAGCTTAGAAACGTATCATGACCTGGTCAATACATAGAGAGAAATAATTCATCAATTAATGTAACGACCATGTCCAAAGCCTCATCAAGCGCAATGCCAGCTAAGTAGGTATTACTATATATCCAATATCCAGTGTAAAATAGCACAAGCGGTAGCTAGCGGCGAATGTAAGGAGGACTCACCTTCCTCGTCGAATCATGTGTTAAGCGGTGGTAGCTAGCGGCGGACGGAGGTGATTAGTGATTACGGTCCATAGGCGATGGCCTCGATTGAAGATTGAGTGATTGAGTGAGGGACTGAGGGATAGAGAGGGGCTGCGGCGGCAGAGAAGGATGGTGCGGCGGGGCGGCGCCGCGGCTGTGAGATTGAGAGAGAAGTGAAAACTAATAGAGAAACGAAACTGGTCTGGGCTTCGCTTACGGTTAAAAACTGACTTACTGTAATAAATACGAGCTGCCGCCGTGCACGCGATGCTGCGTGCATTTTTGTTATCCTATTATACTATTATTCTTTATCACTATGACCATGTTTCTATCATTAAATGTAAATGATAAATTTCTAATCATCATTAAACTCCAATAATTTTAAAATTTTAAAATAAAATTTTTTTCAAATGCCATTACACAACTAACAAACACCCCCTCCCCCCACCCCCTAAGCAGACACACGAAAACACACCCACCACACACACATCGCCAGTAACTATTGTCCTTCACCGTCACGACGACCCAGCAGGCCATTATATATTATGGTGTTCTTTGATTTGGCTACTCTATATCTATCGATCTCTAAATAATAACTTTAAATTTGATTTTTTTTAATTATAAACTATATAAACTGGAAAGAACAAAAAACATCCATACATTTCATTCCAAATTTTCAACTCAAATAATAAATTGAAGAGTTTAAATATTACAATCTGTAATACAAATTGTACAACTCATGTGTATTGAAGATGCTCCCATTTGGATTGTCACGCATTGGCCGCCACCTGAACCACCGGAGCCAACACCCTCCCCTGCCAAACTACCCACCACCGCGGCTACCATTGCCGGCCACCGCCAGCCATTGCTTGCCACAAAGACAACCGATCAAACCATCATGACCCACCGCAAACCAATGGGCACCGACCACCCAGCCCAAAAACTCCATTTCATTATCGGCGCCGGCCAAACTCTTTGGCTATTGTAAGTAGCCATCAATTGCCCGTTGCCGTGAACTCACCATACCCGGCCACCAAAGACTTCCAACGACCACCAAACGCTCATCGTCGCAACCACCATACCCAACCACCACTAATGCCCATGGATCTTGAAATATGACAGATAGTTCCTTCGATTGGTTGGTCAACACCAACGCCGACCGATCTTCGACCCACCACCGGCCACCCATGCCAACTGATCTTCAACCCAAGGACAACCGACGGGTAGCACACTGTCGCCAACTGCCACCCACTATCCGTCGTCGTAACCCACCACACCCGACAACCAATACCACACCACTAATGCCAGCTGATCCAGGCCACATCACTGTCGCCAGCGCCGCCCGATCTCAAAATTTGAGCCACGTCACTGTCGCCAGCAACGAATCCCGCACCACTAATGCCGACCAATCTCGGAGATTAGGCGACATCACTGCCGCCAACAACCCCACCAATGCCTGCCGATCAAAAATCAGGCCACATCACTGCCACCAAGAGCCACCCACCACCATCGCCCCAACCTAACTACCCAGCAACCAATCCAACAACAACGCCAGCCTATTGGTGGGCAACAAATCACACCTGTAAAGTAGATAGATGGATATGAATTGGAAAAGAAAAAAACCTTTAAATCAGCTTGAGAATTGGAGGGAATGAAAGTTGGAAGTTGGGCGTTGTCGTCCGCAGAATGGTTACTCCAGAGGAAATGGAAAGAGCTGAAATGAGAAGGGGCGGAAAAATAAAGGAATGCAAGACACATGCAAAGCCAAAAAGACCTTACCACTGAAATGAAAAAGAAATGCAGATCGTTAAAAAAAGAAAATTCCTGTAATGTAGTTTTTGCATGTTGGAGTTTCTCAATGGAGATGCATGAAATTTAAATTATGTAATTTGAGGGAGTGGGAGAGTTTTTAGGTAACTGCAGATATGGTGAGTGGAAAATGAGTACTTTACTTTTTTGTCCTCAAAATGGACATTTGTTGGCACCGAAGTCATTCTTAGTGTAACACCAAAAGGGTATGACACCAAAAAAAGACTTCTCATTATAAGTAGTATAGATATAGATAAATTACCCTGAATATTCGGGTGAATCGTACCCGAACCAAATCGATATGCGGATCCATTCTGTTACTGTCCATTTTCATCAAGTCTTTTATATTCTACTCAAATCCCATGCTATGCGTGAAATGCCGTTAGTTAAAATATTGTGTTATGCACAGAAATCATTAATTTAATTAATTAAAAATTGAAGAATTGAGGTTATAGGGTTGGATGGTTAGAGTTTATGGGATTGAAAGTTATTTTGCGTTCAATCAAAATCTAACAGCTATTAAGCTCTATTTTAAAATTGTAAGAATTCAAGAAAATAGAATTTGAGGTTTGGAAGGTATATAAGATGCCAACCAAATTTAAATCTAAATATATATAGTATAAATGTAACCAATTTCGGATTTTGTGGGGATTTTTTTAGACGGGTACACGTAGACCTGCCGGTCTAGGCCAGATTTTGTCACGTATAGGAGAGATGGCTAAGTGGACTATTCTAAAGGGGGTTCATTTTCTTACCTTTTGCGTTCCACACTTTCTTCCATTTACAAAACTGAGTAAAAGAGCAAAAACAACGATGTCAAAGAGTACATAAGTTTGCATTTACCTAAAGACAAAAAAGAAGAAAAGTATATTTCCTTGTACTTTATTATTATTTTGATCCAACATATTTGAGTATATACATATCATTATGCTTCCTTCAAAGCTCTCAACTTCAATCTTGGACGTGTGGCCTAATGATTGTAGCTACTCATTACAGAGTTCTGCTTTGTTTCTAAGGAGATGTGTATGATAAGTTTTTTGATTATCCATGGTAGATAATCGGAAGTCTCAACATTGCGATAGCTATGGCTAGAATCACATGCTTCAATCGGGTTGCAAGATTGAGGATAACCTGTGTCAACTTGTACCGTTTGACTTGAATTAGAGCTTACATTGGCAGTGGTTCTGCTTGAGCGAGGAATCATTCAAATGAGAATTATAAATAAATAGTATGTCAAAGAAGAGAACAGAATCACATTGGGTACCTTCTTCCCTTCCGTGCTAGTTCAAGGTCGATCATTTGGTTTTTTTAATTGTGTTTTTATTTATAAAACATGTGACGCGTGATTTGATATTTTTTGGGCCCCTTTGTTTGAAGAACTCATTAACGATAGTCAATGTGAACATTCTTGCCCGAGTACGACTACAAGTTACTCCTAGATTACTGTCAGTGTTGCATAAACTATTTTTAAGAGCTTCTAATATTATAAAGCTAGACATAAACAAGAAAACTATTTTCTTTATATACAAGATGTCTTCAACTGTGATCAATTTCTTCATTTCAAGTCCAAGTTGGATGTTAGTAACCTTTACTCTCCACCCTAAGGGGGAGTTTTCTTTTTTAAATTTTATGTATAGATTTTCTAGATTGAGAAGAACCCAAAAGGCAAATATTCAAGCACACACTCTCTAAATGTGAAAATTTGAAGACATATACACCAATATAACCATAAAGATTACCAATCCATCAAAGAAAAGTGCAAGAATTTGACTCAAAGACAGTTATTTGGGTTAAGGAAACTGTAGGAAGAAAAGTTAACATTGGGACCAAGTGGCTGAGCCATGAGCACGGTTGAGGGTCCCACTGTACAAGCCATTGGTCTTATATGGTTTTGGGTCCACACGTTCGCTCTATCTACTTCCTTGGCATTTCTCTTTCCTGTCCAATTGAATTTAAGCCTGGTTAGCTGAGAAGCTAAAAATCAAAATGTTCAGGGCTTTTAGCTTTTAGGGTTTATTCAGGCAAATTTTGGGCGTTTGCCTTGTATGGTGAATTTACAATGAAACCCCATTATTAATAAATCGATAAAACCCTGATAGCCTCACTCCAAAGTTGAGCCAACTCACCCATTATATCTCACATAAACGTTGTTAGTTTGGAATGATTTGTATTAGTCTTAATTTGTTTGTATAACTTTGGAGTGCAATGGCTTTCCCATTTCTCATGACAGACGAGTCTAAGGCATTTCGAAAAGATGAAAAAGTTTTGGATGCAGCATCAGTTGTTACAAACGAATTTTTACAAAAGTTTGGCACCACGAAGAAACTTCTTATTTGGTGGCTAAAATGACTTCAATTTGTGTTATTTGTCATATCGCTAGCAGCGTCCAACCTTTGTAAAACAAAAAAGAAATTAAAAAAAAACTTTTCTTCAAAGGTATATTGGTTAACAAACTTGCATGGACGGGTTCAATTTTGGTACTAAAATGGTTGGAAGATTTGGGCCAAGTTCAATTTTGACCTCCAAGCCATGCCTATAACTATCAAGGAAGGGGAAGAGAATATATATTTTTATAGAAGTGATGGCATGTCCAAGGTCAAATTGTTAACAGCTAGGGGTATGTACAATTGTACCTCACCAATGACCCATGGGCCCTATTTGGTCAGGTTTACACCATTACCACAGTTCTATCAGATACACCCCAAGAACCCTAACACTTTGCCTTACTTTATAAGTTCGGGGATGTTTTTGAGAAACTTAAAGGACTACCCCCATTTAGACCCCAGGACCACCACTTCCTTATAATTCTTAATGCTCAACCAATAAGCATTAGGCCTTAAGGAATCTCATATGCCTAAAAGACAGTGGTGAAAAGAATTGTGCGTGAGATATTAGAGTCTGGTATCATACAACTGAAGACTTCCCCATTTAGTTCCCCTGTATTGTTGTTTAAGAAAAAGATAGCCCCTGAAGAATGTGTATGGACTACAGAGGACTCAACAACCATTAAGAGTAAATTTCCAACACCTTGTGGGATGACCTGTTAGATAAGCTGAATGGGGACAAGGTGTTTACGAAGATGGATTTGAGAAGTGGTCATCACCAACTGAAGGTCCCCCAATGTGCATAAGATTGCTTTTACCATTCATTTTGGGCACTTTGATTTCAAAGTGATGCCCTTGGATTAACAAATTTCCCAGCCACCTTTCAATCATTCATGAATATCATTCTCCAACCTTATCTCAAAACAATCAAAGTGCTCATATACCAACTGAAGCGAACCATCTCAAAAAAAATCCCCAAAAAATGAGGATTCTAGGAGTAGCCATCTTATTTAGATTAAAGTAGGGAAAAAAAGCACGAAATGACTCTAAAGTGCCCAAACGATAACTAATCTATCGAAAACCAGGAGATGGGTTCGGTAATTAAGTTATATATCGGGAAGGTATTAGGCACCTGCCACATTCTTTCGGTCTCTACTTCATTTCTATTTATTTTTTGGCTTTTATACATATAACATGTAAAATTGCACCAACACTAACCCTAAGTTTACTTTTATATTTTTGGCTTGTACTCGACATCGGGGGTCGAATTGCCTGTGTATCCAGTTAGACTAGCCGGAATCTTAACTACTGTAATTTCACTCTGATCCTACAAGTAGCAATCTACATTTCGATCATAGACGTAGACTGGAAATGAAAAGGCTCTTTATGATTTTGTGGAAAGAAAATGTAACCACGGGAAGTGGGAGACAATCAATATTGATTAATGAACTAAGCTAGAAATCTACTAAAATTACCTTGAAAATTTGCGTGTCTTGATGACTTGGGAACGCTCTCCAAATGATCCACGATGCAACAAATTAAATTATTTATAAAATGGAATATGAAGGGCTAGATTCTCAGGAAAGATGATAGACCACTTTAGAGAGAAATGATATAAAAGCTCTAGGGAGAATAAGCTTAATTAAAACTAAGATTGAGACCAAGACCCCTAAAATGAAGGCTAAGAGGCCTATTTATAGAGCTCTGGGGCCAAGAACTTATATGATTGGCTATGCCAATCTTCGAGCTAAAGATAAGTCAGAATATTTGATAAAATTGCGGATGGACAAAAGTCAACTAACCAGCCAGCTTGTCAAAAACTGGCCGGTTCATCCCATAATTTTAAAATATTTTTTCCCAAATTTTAAGGCATTATATGAACCTAATTTCGGTAATTATCTTTGATTTTGTAGATGAGATGTACCAGGTTGGGGATTGATCTTCCTAACTCACATAAATCCAGGATTTAATCCCTTACCTTAAGGATAATTTATAGAATAATTCTCTAAATTATCTAGATAATATAGAATCTAGACATGGACTGGATTAACATGACTGGACCGGATTGGACCAAGTTAGTGACTGGACCATGGGACTGGACTTGGACTTAACAACTAGACTGGACGAATAAACTTGACAACTAAGCTAGTAGACTTGACAACTAAACTGGACTAGACCAAATTAATTAATTAGGTCATATTTTTAGGCCTAAACTCTAATTACTAAAGCCCAATATAATTAATAATAACTACAAAAATGGGGTGACTAAACCACTCATGAGATTGAGTTCTTTAGAAACCTTATCTCAAGAAAATGAGTGGCCACAAACCCCAAGAAAAGGATTTACAGGGTATTACATATAATTTATTCCCTAATATTGCATCCTAAGCAATCCTTTGACAAGACTACTACAGAAAGATATCTTTCGTCGTTGGACTTATGAGGTAACAAGGCCTTTGACAAACTCAAGGAAGCCATTGTCAGCACTACTGTCTTAGCTTTCCCCAATTTCTCACTTCCACTTGTTGTGGAAGTAAATGGCAGTGAACAAAGGATAGGAGTTGTCCTTATGCAAGCAAGTGAACCCCTAGCATTTTTAGTAGAGCTTTTCGACCCAAAGCCCTGGCCATGTCTACATATGAGAAGGAATAGATGGCACTGAACATCATTGGCGCACCTATTTAATCCCACAGCCATTCTCTGTGACAACTAACCACAGCAGTCTTAAGTATCTCTTGGGGCAAAGAGTGACCTCCGTGTTATAACAGTAATGCTTGTCCAAGCTGTTGGGATTCACTTTGACATTCACTATGAGACAGGGTTTGAGAATGGGGCAGCTGATACCTTGTTAATAATGCCTTTGAAGAGCAATTAGGAAGGCCAATGAAAAACTATTTGCGAAGTTACACCAGTATGGTTAACAGAGTTGCAAGGTAGTTATGTAGATGACAACTATAAAACCAGCATTAGGTTCAACTTTGGACCCCTATGCCACTTCAGAGTTTCCATATGAGAATGGTACATTGAGGCATAGAGGCAAGCTGCTTTTGGGGTGCCTAGTGACCTAAGGGCTCAAGTAATGCAACGTTACATTCTTTAGGTTAGAAGGGTCATTCAAGTGCCACTGTTACAGATATGAGGATAGCTTCTCTATTTTTTTGGCCTAGTCTAAGAGCTAATATCAAGGCATCGGTAAGGCAATGTGATACATACTAAAGAAATAAACATAAGCCACCTTCTATCCTGGACTTCTACAACCATTAAATAGCTATGGAGTGGTATCTCTAAGGACTTTTATCGAGGGTTTGCCTAAGTCTGGGCATAAGGATACAATCTTAATAGTGGTAGATAGACTTAGCAAGATCTCCCACTTTATAGCCCTCAATCATCCCCATTCTGCACAAGATGTAGGATAGGTCTACTTTGATCATATTTTCAAACTTCATGGCACACCAGATAACATAGTAAGTTATAGAGGCAATTTTTTTTCTGAGCTAGTTTTGGCAGAATTTCTTTTTTCTGTTAGGCACAAAGTTGAGCATGAGTAATGCATATGACCCCCATATTGATAGCCAAACTGAAAGGGAAAACCAATGCTTTGAAACCTACCCGAGCTGTTTTTATGAGATAAGCCAAGAACTTGGCACAAGGGGCTCACATTGGCTGAACATTGGTATAAAACCACCCATCACATCTCACTACAAATGACACCTTTCCAGGCACTCTATGGCTATGCCCCAAGGCCTCTCAATCTAGGCAACTATGAGGCTACTCGCATATTATCTATATACTCATATATGGCAGAAATGAGCAGAGTTCTAAACATATTGACAGATAATCTAGTGCTACCTCGGAACAAAATGAAAATGTATGATGAAAGATACATGACTAAAAGGGCCTTTGAGGTTGGAGCCATGGGGAAAGCACAGTTTGGCACTCAGAAGTAATATGAAGCTCTCTCTTAAGTACATGGACCATACGAAGTGGTGGCCAAACCAGGAAGGTTGCTCACCAATTAGGTCTACCAACATATTCACCCAGTCTTTCTCCATATTGGAAGCTACTTTGGGAAGGCAGGTGAAGGTCACCAAACTACCTCCCTACCTCTCATAAAGGCTAAATTTTAATTGAACCACTTCCAATTCTAGATAGGAGGATGGTTAGAAGAGGTGTAACCTATGCGCCACAAGACCTAGCTAGTGGGGTGGACTAATTTACCAGAGGGGGAAGTAACGTGGGAAGACTGGGCAGTTTTGAAGATTTTTAGATTTTGCCACAAAGAAGGGGGTCAAATTAAAAAGGGCAAAAATGTCATGGAAATGCCTAGGGATCCCTGAAGATCATGATCAGAAGGTCACAACTACAGCAACAACTAGTAACTAGCAACCACAACAGCAGCTACAAACCAGCAGCTTGTTACTCTGGCTCATGAAGACCAAACATGAGACATTAACAACAGTACGAACGAGTGGAAGATTAATAGGAGGTAGTTATGACGCATGCACTTCACCAAGCCCTGATTTCCAAGTTAATTTGTTGGAGTAAATGCCATCAGGCAGGAACCAATTATTATAACTAGTCCATTTTTGACCCAGATATATGTCTGCATTAGTTAGGGGATTAATTGATCAAAATCCATGTCAATTTCGAGTTTATTTATTATTTCCCTTATTTTTTGTGAAACGTTAAAAAATTAGTTGTAACCTCTTTTATATAGGAGAGGAAAACATGAATGAAAGATGACTTTTGTAGTGTAAAACTTTATTCTCTTTCTTATTCTCCAAGTTCTTCTTCACCCACAGCTCTTATTTCCAAGTTCCCGATTCCATTGAGAAAATTTGCATAAAATACCTAAAAAATTAGGTCATTAAGCTGTCTGAGCTTAACACTGTAGGACCCAAAAAGATTACAAACCCATCAAAGAAAGCACAAGAATTTGACGCAAGACAGTTAATTTGGTAAATGACCATCCTACGATTTTGCAAAAGGTCAAAGACGAAAACCATTGGAACGGAGGGAGGGAGTACATTTTGAAAGAAAAAGTCCTTAATTCTCAACACCTTGACCTTGTACAAAATAGGATCTTCTAGAATGCTAAAAGAGAATTCCAAAGTGATAGAAGAAAGTTCTAGAGAGAGAAAGGACAGCTCTAGAAAGGCAGAAAACCATGTAAATATCTTGATATTGCTAGAAAGAGTTCTAGAAGCTAGACATGGACTGTAGGATAGAATTAATCCCACCGTCCATTAACGAGGTGGAGTAGTATATATAGCCAAGGCCATCCATTGGCTAAGGCAATAGAAAGCATCCTTGTATACAAACATTCTCCAAGTTATAATATAGCAAAGCATTCACTAACTCTTGTGTCCTTTCTGTTATTGTTCTTATAGTCGCCCAGTCTGAAGGAAAGCTGACTTAGATTTCTAGCGGGAGCTTTAATTGGCTAAGTGCCGCATTGTTGGCTTAGAGAAGTCATAAGGCCGTGACAGGGAGGTCAAAATTGAGAAGAACCAAAAGATCAATATTCATGCACATAAACACTGAATGTGAAAAATTGAACACATATACAACAATACGACTGGAAAGATTACCAACCCATCAAAGGCAAGTGCAAGAATTTGACTTAAAACAATTATTTGGTTTAAAGAAACTGTACAGAGAAAAGTTAACCTTAGGACCACGTGGTTGAGCCATGAGCACGGTTGAGGGTACCGCATCTCAATTGGTTTCGAGTCTGGCCGTCCACTCTGTCTACCTTCATGGTGTCTCTCTTTCCAGTTGAATTTGAGCCTAATTAGTGGAGAAGCTAAAAATCAAAATGTTCAGGACTTTTAGCTTTTAGGGTTTGTTTAGACAAATTTTGGGCATTGCCTTGTTTGGTGAATTTACATTGAAACCCCCTCATTAATGAATCGATACATCATTGGTAGTCTCACTCTAAAGTTGAACCACCTCACCCATTGTATCTCACATAAAATGGAGTTAGGAATGAGTTGAGTTAGTTTTGACTTGTTTGTGTAACTTTGGGGTGCAATCGTCTTCCAATTTCTCATGAAAACGAGTTTAAGACATTTTTGTGATTAAGAAGTTTTGGATGAAGCACTGGTTGTTGCAAATGAATTTTTATAGAAGTTCAGTACCACGAAGATGTATCTTGTTTCGTGGCTAAAATAACTTTAGTTTGTGTTATTTTTACTATCGCTTGCAGCATCCAACCCTTATGAAAGAAAAAGGAATTCAAAAACTCTTGTTCAAAGATATATTGGTTAACAAACTTACATGGACAGGTTCAAGTCTGGTACTTTAATGGTTGAAAGGTTTGGGCAAAGTTCAGTTTTGTCCTCCAAGCCATGACTATGACTATCAACAAAGGGGGAGAGAACATAAATTCCCATGGAAGTGATGGTAGGTCCAAGGTCAAAGTGTTAATAACTGAGCGTCTGTACAAGTACCTCACAAATGACCCTTAAGGTTTACACCATTACCAAAGTTCCATCAGATACACCTAGACCTAGCAAGAAAAGACTCAGACCCGTGGGTCGTTCCTTATCCAGCCAAAAAATTTGGGTATAGGAACATATATTAAAGTCCCATTGAAAACAGACTCGTATTTTTCAATCGATTTGGGTCGGATACGATTTACCCGGGATACCCAAAATTTTGACTATATAAGTGCTAGGATTTTCATTTTTCACTCATTCCTCTCCAATCTTCTCCATCTGCGATGCTCCTCTCTCTCTCTCTCTCTCTCTCTCTCAGTTAGATCCATCGATGGCCACGCTACTCCATATCAACTCGGCGGCATCCTATCTGTAATACCCTGAACTTCGAGAGTTATTTAAAAAGACTATTCGTGCTCTAAAAAATAGACGGGTGTTAAATTTGAGCAATGCTCGGGTATTAGTAGTGTGTAGGAGCTTAAAAAGATTTTAAGGCAAAAATAAAATTTTCAAAATTTCAGGGACATTTTGGTAATTTTGGAGACTTGAGGGGCTATTTTGCAAAATTTGAAAATTTGCCTTATGTGTCAAATTATAGAAACCATTTTTTTAAAATGCCACCTCCTCCTTGTTTGTTGGTGACTAATCATAAACTATAAAATAATAAATTAGGATAAGATCCTTAAGGAAATTGAAGGAAAAACAAAAGAGGAAACCTTATTCATTTCTAGAGGTGTCAAAGGGTCGGGCTTGGGCCGGCCCAGCGGGCCAGAAAAGGGTCGGACCATTTTGGGCTTTGGGCCTTGTAAACCGGGCCGGGCCCAAATCTTGGAAATGGAGGCCCTATCCAGGCCCAAGCCCTAGGCCCTAACTTTAGGGCCGGCCCAGGCCCCTTTTTTTTTCTTTTTTGTGTTGAAAAAATACTCATTCACAAAATAAATACAATTGATAGGCCCTAAACCATTCAATATCGTTTACTCTATTAGAGCTTTACGTTTACTCTATTTGAGAATATTGATTAGCAACAAAGAGTAATTTTGTTCACAAAAAGACAATCTTTTCACATGAGTAAATATAAAGAAATGTGCATGTCCAAAAAGTTAAAATAAAAAAGTAAAATATGAGGTGTAGAGAGAATGATGTGTGAGAAAGAAGGGGGAAAGGAAAAAAAATGACTCAAAATGGTTTAGGGCCAAATTTAGGGCCAAAGGGCTGGGCCAAAATAGGGCCTAAAAGAGGGCCGAAAGAGGGCCAGAAACGGGCCAAGGGCCAGGCCGGGCCATTTTTGGAAAATATTAGGCCTGGCCCTAGCCCAGGCCCTACAGGTTAGGGCCAGCACTATTCATGCTTAGGGCCGGGCCGGGCTGACCCTTTTGACATCTCTATTCATTTCGGGAAAGAACCAGAAGAACAAAACACACACACACAGAGCAAAGCTCAGGGAAGGAAGAAGGAAAAAAAGAGAGAAATCAGAGAGAGAAGTGAGAAGGAAGAAATCAAGAGAGAAGTTTAAGGATTTCTTAAGGGTAATCTCTACCCCTTTTTGTATACAAATTTTGTTATGGATGTGAGTAAGAGCATTGTGCAGTGTGTGTGTTCTTATGTGTGTGAGTGTGTGTGTTTTGATGCAAGGGAGAGGGAAGCTCGGTAGTGTGAAACTGCGTATTTGAGTACGTATATAGGTGAATAGGAGGGGGTTGTGGGTTTTGGGTGTGTCCAAGGGCCTGGGTGTGTGAGTTTATGTGTGTTCAATGCGTGCCGTGAGTATGCGTGAGTGTGTGTGTGTGTGTGTGTGTTTTATAGGTGTGAGGGGGTGTATGCAGTTTAATCTTGTGTTGGGATGTGTTTTTAATGAAGTCTAATGCGTATTGAGGTATATGTAAGTATTTTAGTGTGTGCGTGGGAGTATAGCAGTTAGAGTGTGCGAACTGTGTGATGGAGTGTGTGCGACAGAGCAATGAAGATGGAGTGTGTGGGCCATTCTGAGGTCGATAGGTAATTTTTGCGAAACTGGTCTTTTAGCGCTTTGTTCGGACATTAGTTTGGGATTTTCGGGTTGAAATTCTCTAAAATACTTTTTAACCCAAAAATGACTTGAGGATGTTCAAAATAGCATTTTAAGATATTTAAAAAAAAATTTCAGTACCAAAAACCCCCCATAGGGTATTTTCGTAATTTGGCACCCCGAGGAGAGTATTTTGGTAATTTTACCCATGAAGGGTATTTTTGACTAAATTTACATACTGTAACATCCCGGAATTTTCGGAATGTTAACACTCGATCCATCAATCACTAAATCATAAAATCCTCAAACTCAAACAAAAAAAAATACTACCAATCTGTCAGAGCAACTAATCAATTGATTTAATCTTACTGCTAATAAGTTGTCACAAATAGAACATCAAAACTAAGTCCAAAAATTTTAAATGATAATATCAACCCACGCAGGGGTTCTAATGACTAATACTAAACTTAGATTCACTTGCCTGCTTGTCTCTAGTCCAGTTTCAAGTAATCTAACGCCGGTTACTACCTGCAGAAAGGAAGTCAAACGGAGAGTAAGCTTTTGAGAGCTCAGTAAGGTCGTCAAACGAAGAAATTACGAAATAATTTATAAATATAAAACAATGATGGTTTTGTTCAAAGAAACAATTTGATCAGATGTCAATATGATTTTCAAATGCGATGCAAACAATCAATTATAAATACATCGGCTAGTCCAATAAGGTACTAGCCCACACCAATACACTGGCTAGTCAGTCAAGGTACTAGCCCACACCAAATCCTCCAATATACATCAACTCCCGCCAAACACACTAATGCAACATGTCACGTCAATTAATAGAATGACAACAATTGATAAGACAATGATTAAATTAATGCACAACGAGAAATAAACAATGAGTATCGAATATGATTTCCAATAAACGCTTAAAGCTCAAGAAAAGGGTATTGAAAGCAAATAATGCATTCTAAAACAAATATAACAGAGTTCAAAGAAATTCGATAGCAATTTTAAAAAAATATACGATGACAAATTGATGAATTTGGTTTAGGATAGAAATCCCTTACCTCCGTCCAAGCTAAGAAATGCTATCAAACCTCGATCAATAATCTCTGAATAAACCTAGATAGGCAATCTATTGGTTAGAACACAATCTATGCTACAATACTATTTACCTAATATCAACTACCCACCACGTGCTCACTTCTAATTCTGAAATCGCTCAACTCAAAGCGAGCCTCGCTAGCGGCCAACCTAACCGAGAATCCGACACGCTCTTTAATGCGTAATTGTATTCCAAATTTATTATAAATTACAAAGAAAACACTTTCATAGCTTAAAACATTATAAAAGTCAAAATATGACTTTTTGAATATTTTTGAGTTAAAATAATTTCTTTAAATGCAATAAAAAAACCCAAAAATTGCTTCTAGCTGGAAATAAAGTCCCATAATTTTTGTAACGGCTTTAAAATATGTATAAAAATTATAAAAAATTTAAATAATAAATTAAAGGGATTAAAACTATTTTTAAATTATTCATTTTGTTAAAAACAATGCGATACGGAAACTGTTGTAAATCAACTCTAAAATTTACGAAACTGAAACTAAGTTGTCTTTGTGATACAAAAACATTACAGAAAAATTTCCAAAACATTTTCATTAGTTTTAAAGACTCAATAGAATTTTATATATCTAAATTTTTAGAAAATATTAAAAATACGTACGATATCAGAAAAATATGAAATTTTAACAGTAATTCTAGTAATATGCTATAATTCTTCTTGTAAAGTTTTAAAATTTTTTTGACAAGTGCACGATATCTAACAGCCACGTGGTACAACTGTGCAAGCACAGTACACCACACCACTCCACGACAAACCCAGCACTGTTCATTCATCTTCTTCTTCCCTCTCTTTGCAAGAAAAGCCACTATCTGCCTTTACACGAACCCTTTTCAAGGCAGCCCCTTTTCTCCTTTTTCACTCACTCTACCACCAAAAACATTGCCATAACTCACAACACACAATCATATACAAAACTCATAACCCATTTGAAGCCGTACCCACTGCACTCACCTCACATCTGTTGAGCAGCCTTGCTTTCCCCTTCCATTTCTCAAATACACACACACATATAACATACCTATACTCATGGCTCCTTCACACAACACAACCCACAAACTCTCATTATACCCACGCAAAACAACTTGCACACAACCGTGCATCATGCATTATGGTTGTTCCATTTCATTGCTCAAATCGGTAGGACCACGGCTGTGCCAGAGCACAAACCATGGCAACCGTGGCTACCCACATCCCTAAACTTTTTTCCCTTCACAACCACAAATATAACAGATATATCTCACTCTACACAACTCTCTAAATACACCCAAAAATAGTAATTGTAACAATGAAAAACTTACCAAGAATTTGTGCTTCGATCGCCGGAGTCCCGTATTGGCAGGCCTCTCTCTCTCTCTCTTTCTCTCTTGTTAGTGTGTACGACAGCTTGAATGGGAGCTAGGCGGCTGCCACAGAAGGTTATACATATATATGATATGAAACCCTAGTTAGACAAAGAAAAGAAAACCTCACCCCTTCATTTGTCGCTAATTCTTCTTATCCAACCTTATTATTGTGAAAATGGTCCAATGATAGAATATTTATGACAAATTATGCGCTAGAAAAATTATTAACGGCTTTTTACGCTATCTCGTTTGACAAAACGTCACTATTAAGTATACACTACTAAAGAAAACCTCATTGTCATTAAAAGTATGTCGAATGTTAAGAAAAATATAATTTGTCGATAAAAATACACGCCAAAGCCCAAAAATTTATAGGTTTACGCTAATTATCACTAAATACATCGATCAATATCACTCATTCTTAAATTATAACTTATATGGTTTTCAAAAATTTTGTCGTTAAAGATAGTCGTTAAAATTTCAATCACGTTAATCGTTAAACATTTAATCGCCGCTAAAACTTGTTAAAAAATATCGACACTAAGAAAATATATTTGCTACTAAAATTTTTAAATAATTCCAAAAAAGTATCAGGATGTTACACATACGGTAAGGATATTATTGTGATTTTGCTTATAGAAAGATCATTTTGATGATTTAAGTGTAACGGGGGTATTTTGGTAATTTGCCACCCCGAAGGGGTATTTTGGTAATTTGACCTGAGAGAGGTATTTTTGCATAAATTGACATACAATAAGATTGTTTGGGTGATTCCACTTACGGGAAGGCCGTTTGGGTGATTTAAATATGAGAAAGGCATTTTGATAATTTTACACCTAAGGGCATTTTGGTAATTTTACATACGCGGTGAGGAAGGTTCATTTTAGAAGCATGTGTGAGTCCGTATTAAGTTATAATATAGTACTATAGGTAGTGTTTTAATGATTTGATTATTTCGTTTAGGTTAAAATTAAAGACTTTCGGTTAGGATAAGCTAGCTGCGGATCCAGGTAAGGGATTCTATCTTAACCCTGGGTCAGGGTTTTCGT
This sequence comes from Escallonia herrerae, assembly GCA_033070095.1. NCBI lineage: Eukaryota > Viridiplantae > Streptophyta > Magnoliopsida > Escalloniales > Escalloniaceae > Escallonia > Escallonia herrerae. The sequence goes on from JAVXUP010000846.1 coordinate 84,705, forward strand.
TTGAACCCTTATTTTGATAACTCCTTGATAAACTTATGACTAATGTTGAACTCTAAATTATGTATTATATATCAGCATGTTATTACCCTGAAAATCCTAATATCGAACCAGAATCGATTATTTGAAAATCATGTGATGCTCGCCTGTTATTGCATGCTGAGCAAATTCGATAATTGTCTGTATCCATTCTTTCGAATTGTTATGCCTAAATTAGATAACTATTCATAATTGTTTTGCTGTTTATTTGTGATTTTTCTTTTAAAATTATGAATGATGACTCATGTTAGTATGTTATTGTTATCGGGACCCGAATTGATTTTGGTGATTCGAGCTTATGTTAACGCTCATTGATATTGTTAATTTTTATGTGTTAACCTGGGTATCCATTCCGTGGGGAGGCGGTATAAGGCTGGTTTGAATCCTATATGAGACGCAGGCTAATACCCAATGAGACTAATAATTATTATGGTACATCATGCATGTGTACACTACCAACTTTGCTTGTGTAGCATTGTATCCGCCCAGGATCAACGTTAATTTTTTATTTTATCTACACCATATGTACCATGATTGTTACGAAAATTACTAGAAAGTATTATTTAAAATGATTTGTGTTTAGGTCGAAATCCCTTGACAAGTCTTCATTGTACTTCGGACATGATGACTTTAAAAATGATATTTTTTTATCGTTTTGGAACCCGTCGCGATTGTATTTGTCCATTTTGGTATTTATTTATGATGAATTTTGATCATTTTAGAAATCATTGAGTTTTTTATTGTTTGAAGTGTTTTGCAAATCATCATCGGTTGGATTCTTTGGAATCGTGTTGTAATCTTTTTGTGGTCGTTGTACGACCTTATTGAGCTCTCAAAAGCTCAACCTTCATTTGGCTCCCTTCTGCAGGTGATGATAAGCTGTAGCAGGAATAGGTAAGAGTCTGTGTGAGCTTCCGGTGAGCCCGCCATGACCGTGTACTAAGACCTCTGCGTGGGTCAATACTGTCACCTTGTTTATAACTCGAGTTTGTAAAGAACCTAGGTTTTAATAGTTTAAGTTTAAACAGTTTTGTAAGCTTGTATTTAAGGAATTTGAGAGGGTATCGGACTAAATATTTTGAAATATGTGTTGGTGAACAGGTTCTGATAAGTTTGATGTGATCGTGTAGGTTAACGACCCAGGAGTTAAGGGCGGCGGAGCTCTGGATTTTCAGGACCGTTATAGTTGGTATCAGAGCAGTTCGGTCTTGTGATATTAAGAGCTTAAGTATTTGATCCGTAGGCACAGAACCACAGAGTATGGGTAACTCGATTCTGTAGAATGGTCGCGGGGTAGGATAATGGTAGAGTTAAGAAGTCTGCCTTGATTGTAATTATATTGCTCTTTAACCACATGTTAGAATAACCCTTATAACTGTACATTGTATCAGTATGGTCTGCACTCAGAGCACAAGCAGTGGAGATGGTACAGAGGGCCTAGAGGTTCTCGATAGATGAGATTCCAACATACTGTATAGCATGAACAGGGGTTCATCCTCGACATTGGAAAGACTTGACAAATAATATTTAAATTGGGAAATGCACTATGTGGAAGTTTTATGATTGTAGAAGGGCATCTCTATCTAATTAGGCGAAATATCAAAACCCAGAAATGATAGTTATGATTCCGAACACTATGAACTCGATTCTGACTTTGATGACATAGAATTTGGCAACTGTCAGTCAGGAGTATCAATTTCGGCCTAACGACAACCATAACCTCGAGATGTTGGGTAAATTTACCAAATAAATGCAACTAGCAATGGGTGTTACATTTTTTAATAAATCTGTGTGTTTGCATGAGTGGCTATGTGCGGAGTATGTGTAACCTGTGTGTGTGTGTGTGGGTACAAGCTGTGTGAGTATGTGGGAATGGATGGAATTTTGTGTGTGTCGTGTAAGTGTGAGTGTGTATGCATTAAAGTGTGCTGTGTGTGTTGTTTGCTTGAGTTTGTGTAAGTGTAGGTGTGTTTGTTCATAGGTGTGTGTATAATGGGTATACAGGTGTGAGTTTGTGTGTGAGTGTGCTTGTGTGTGTTTGTGTTAGATGTGTGTGTGTGTGTGTGTGTGTGTGCATGTTTATGTGAGGTAACGTGGGTGTATTTGCAGCTGTGAGTGTGTGCATTTATGTAGTTGTGTGCTGTAAGTGTGCACGCATGCGTTTGAGTGTATTGTGTGCATATATAAATGAGTGCACGTGTGAGTTCAGGTGTGTGTTGTGTGTTTTGGAGTGTGTGGGTTTGCAAGGAAAAGCAGGGAGGGGGGGGGGGGATTAAGGGCTATTGGGTGTTAGGTTTTAGACTGTAAGCAGAAGGGAAGGAGAAGAGAAGTACATAGCGGGTAATATGGGTTAGCGTTAAGTTCAACACGTGCATAAATTAGCGCACGGTTATCGTTAGCACGTGAAACTTTACAGTACAATACTTTAGGCCATATTAGAATTCGTGGAAAAATTTTATACTTTTCTAAAATCGTATGTATTTTTAATATTTTATGTAATTTCAGTTTTGTAAAATTCTTTTAAGCATTTAGACTCATGAAAATGTTTTGGAAAAATTAGAGTAATATTTTTATAGTATAAGAAAGACTCAATATATATTTGGTGATTTTTAGAGTTGATTTGCTATCATTTCTCTATCGCATTGGATTTAGCAAAATGAATTTTTTTAAAAAAATATTTTTAATGCCTTTTAATTTTTAATTTCACTTTCAATAATTGTCATACATATTTTAAAGCTGCTATAAAAATTATGGGACTTAGTTTGCAGCTGGAAGTAATTATGGCTATTTATGGGTTTTCTTGCATTTAAAGAAATTATTTTAATTTGAAAATATTCAAAATTTCAGAAAATAAATATTTTGACCTTTTATAATGTTTTAAACAATAAAGGTGTTTTATTATAATTTATTATGAACTTTATAATATCATTACGCATTATGGAGCGTACAAGATTTGCAGTTAGGTTGGCCATGTGCGAGTTCTGCTTTGAGTTGAGCGATTTCGGAGTTAGAAATGAGCATCATTTGAGTTGTGAAGATTAGGTATATAGTATATTAGATATAGATTGTGTTCTAACAAATAAATTATCAATTTAGGTTCATTCAGAGATTATTGACCGAGGTTTGGTAACATATTGCTTAGCTTGGATCGGGGTAAGGAATTCTATCCGAACCCTATATCATTGTTTTGATTTCAAATGCTTTATTATAACAGTTTTATAGACTGCATTGAATGTTATTTTTTATGATTGATATAAAAATATTTTTTAAATTGCCCATGAAACTATAATTTGAGCCGTTTAGCGATCCTTTGAAATTTTGATTCATACTTATCTGTTTATTGACTCAATCATGATAAAATATTTTCAATTCTATTTATTGATTCTCAATGTTGACATGAGTTAGTAATCTAGGAGTTATAAGGATTGTCTGTATTGCTGGAGTTATAAGGATGGTCTGTTGGTTGGGTTAAACTAGTACCTAGATGGACTAGTCAGTGTACATATGTATATGTAAAGCGTATCGAGCACTGCCGGGGTGGCTTTGCTATAGTGTACTACTCATGTTAATGTTATCTATTTATGTTTTATTGCACTTGAAGTGTTTTGAAATGATTATTGATTTAAGGGATTGAGTTGATACTCGTCCCTATGTTTATATCGAAACAATTGAGATTTCATTTAAAAGTGTTTCCAAAAGATATTATTTGACTTGAATGTTTAAAATCGTTTGAATCATTCGTCTATATAAAAAAGCTGTGTTTTATTGAAAATGTTGTTAAAAAGTTTCGTTTGAATTTATAGAAAAACTCATCCAAATCATTTTGTTGGTTAAAAATCCTTGATAGACCTTACTGGGCTCTCGAAAGCTCACTCTCCTTTGACTTCTTTTCTGCAGGTGATAACCAACAATAGATAGCATTGGGTGTGGATTAGATCTGAGCCGAGTGAAAGATATTTTAAGTTTCAGTCTTAGTCATTAGAACCCCTACGTGGGTCATTATTGTTATTTAGAATTGTTAACTTAGGCTTGATGTTTCAACTATGATAGTACGCTAAGAGTATTATTTTACTTGATGGTTTAGTTGCTCTGATTGGTTGAATTTGAGGTCATTGTTGTCTTAGTGTATCTGATCGAGCAAGTGTTAACGTTTTGGAAATCCCGGGATGTTACAGTTGGTATCAGAGCTTATGTATATGATTCTGTAGACTTTAGAAGCAAGTGAGGGAAAGCCTAAGGCCCTGTTTGTTTCACGGAAAACGTTTTTCAAAAAAACTTTTCCGAATTTTCCGATGTTTGGTGCTTGAAAATCATTTTCTGGTGTTTGGTGCATGCATAAGGTTTTCTATGGAAAGTGATTTCCAATCACACTCATTTTGAGGAACAAAATGTTAAAAAACCACTTACCATTTAAAATTCCGTAAGTCATTTTTCGGACCACTACACACACACACACACACTTACACCCATGCACGCACACCCCTCCATACACACACATGCACACACACCCGCACCCACAAACACACACCCACACCCACATTTTGTTCCTTGATGATGAGATTTTTTGCTTGATCTGAGTCTGCCTCCAATATGGCCTCCTTTATGTTTCTGGCTTTGATGAGTTGTAGTCCTTTGAGTAGACCAAATAGTTCCACCTCCAGAGCTGTGCCACTTGGTAGGTATCCCATGTATCCTTCAATCCAGTTGCCTTTTTCATCTCGGATTAGGCCACCAAATCCGCCTTTGTCACCATCTTTCTTGCTTCCATCAGTATTGATCTTGCAAGTACCTACAGGGGGAAGCGAGTAAATGAGTCTAGGTTGTTTCCTGACTTTTGGTTTGGCAAATGCTTTCATTAAGTCATTTGCAAAGTCCAACGTATATTTCCAAGAGATGTCATTACGGATGGTGAGTCCCTCAATGCACTCTTTATTTCTATCTTTCCATATTTGCCAGATTGTGGCAATAAACATATGAGTCCAGGAAATACCAGCAAAAATAGATTTGTTTTTCCCAATGATGTTGTTCTTCAACCAGTTGAGGGTATTGGGGTTACTGACCTGATTAAGGTTATTATGTCCAAAGAGGTTTTTCCATAGGGTTTGAGCTTTAAGACAATCTCTAACAGCGTGAAGGGCAGACTCAACAGAGGTTTTGCACCTTTGGCATAAGCTGGAGCTGATGATATTTCTGGTGGCTCTTAGCTCATTGTTGGGGAGTCTATTTTGTATGGTAAGCCATATAAAGATGATGATTTTAAGGGGGAGGTTGAGCTTCCATAGCCAGTTCCAGTTTTCACCATTGACAGCGAGACTATCCTCATCATGGGTAAGCATTTTGTAAGCACTGGCTATGGTGAATTTGCCATGAGGGTTGGGGTACCAAGTAGGTTGGTCTTCTTCATCAGGGCTATATTGAAGGATGTGGATCCTGTTTATATTAGTTAATATATTCTAATTAACCATATCCTTCAGAGTTGAGTTATTCTAGGCCTTATTTATAATGAAATCCTGAACCAAGCAATTGCTATTTTCATCTCTATTAAGGCTAGTATTCAGGGTGTTTTCTCCACACCACCAATCTTTCCAAAAACTAACTTTTTTTTACCACTGATGATATTCCACTTGATGCCTTGTTTGAGGTGTGGCATAACTTTTTTTTGATGCTATTCCAGGTTTGTGAACCATTTTTGGTATTTTCCCAGTCTATGAACTTCTTTTTTTGATATATTTAGCCAGAATGACATGCACCCAGTGAAGGTATTCATTGTTAACAAGCTTCCAGCAGAGTTTCATTATGTTGGCAGTGTTGCATTCTCTGGCTTTCCTAATACCTAAACCACCATGACTCTTGGGCAGATAAGAGTTCTCCCAGTTGACAAGGTGGAGTTTCTTTTTTGATTCAGTGTCACCCCACAAGAAGGATCTATTCATCTTGTCACATTTGTCACAAATGGAAAGGGGGAGAGCTTGAGTTTGCATGACATAATTGGGAATGGCTGTGGTGACAGATTTGATGAGAGTGAGTCTACTAGCTAATGAAAGGAAGTTGGTTTTCCACCCAGCAAGTTTACTTTGGATTTTCTGTATAATGTAGTGGTACTTGCTTTTGGAGACTCTTCTATGGATGAGGGGAATGCCAAGGTAGGTGCCAAGATCATTAGTCAGAGGTATTCCACAATAGTTGCTTATTTCAACAGCTTTGCTTTTGGGAATGTTCTTGGATACAAATAGTTTAGATTTGCTGAAATTTATGGTTTGGCCAGACATCTTGCAGAAGTACTTGAGGATGTTCATCATAGATTTGTAACTTTTCTCATTATCTTTACAGAATAAAATTAGATCATTAGCATAAAAGAGATGAGATATGAGGGGGCCTCCTCTGGAAGCAGTAAGCCCAAGTTTTTTGCTTTTGAGGTTGGAAAGATTGATCATCTGGGAGAGTTTTTCATTGCATAAGACAAAAATGTATGGATATAGATGATCTCCTTGTCTTATTCCTCTTTGGGGTTTAATGGGGTCTAAAGGTTGCCCATTCCAGAGGATTTCAAAGGATGATCCAGTGATCATGTCCATGATAAGATTAATCCATTTCTGGGGAAAATTAAAGTCTTGGAGGGTTAGTTTGATGTAGTTCCAGTCAAGTTTGTCATAGGCCTTTTCAAGATCAATTTTGAATATGAGGCCTCCTTTTTTGCCCTTGGTGTTCTTTAGGGTATGAATGATTTCTTGGGTAACTATGACATTATCGATAGTAGATCTTCCGGGAACATAACTGCTTTGAGCAGGACTTATGATTTTCTTTAGTAGGGGTCTTATTCTGCTCACAAGGATTTTAGCTAGGGCTTTGTATGTCACATTGAGCAAGCTTATGGGTCTGAATTGAGTGATGACGGTGGGGAGAGCAGTTTTAGGGATGAGGGTGATGAAAGTTCTATTGTTTGTACTAGGCATTTCTTCCTTATCAAAGCAATTTTTGATGAAATTATAGCAGGAGTACTTGACAATTTCCCAGTATTTATGAAAAAAGAGAGCATTAAGTTCATCAGGGCCAGGAGCTTTAAGAGCTTTAATGTTGAAGAAAGCATCTTTGATTTCACTACTACCTATAGGTAGAGATAGGATGTTGGCTTCAGAGTCAAGGATGGTGGGAACATGAACTTTTCTTTTATAACCTTTTTAAGTCTCACCTTGAATGTCCTCTCTCTCTCTCTTTCTCTCTAGAGACAATCTACAATATAACAACCTAAATTTTAGCTATTATTATCTTCATATCTAATCTATCTTATTGAGGAAAATATTTAAACCTAAGTAATTGTCTTCTTTATTGAATATCCCTTTATATGTTTACTTATATATCTATTTTCTTTTTCAGAATTTTGTTACGACAATCTAACTTCAAAATGGATTTCAAAAATTTTAAACTCTATGACCCTATTTAAAATTCTAAAATTATCTCTCAGAATAAAATACTAAGTTGACCTTTTCCTCCCTTAATTTGAGAAAATCACCTTTCATAAATTTTAAATTTGTAAAATAGATTTTCAAAAATTTAAAGCTACTAATCCTATTTAAGTTCCAAAAATATCTTTTACAATATGATAATAAGTTGACCATAACCTCCCTTGAGACAATCTCATTTTATGAAACTTAAAATTCGACAATTTCTCTCTCTAGTCTCTCTTTCTTTCTTTCTCTCTCTCTCTCTCTCTCTCTCTCACACACACACACACACAGTCACAAATCACTTTTTTCTTTTATTGCTTTATTATTTTTTTTTAATTTCATCTAGCCGTCATATTTTTGTTCTCTTGAAATATCAACACTCATTTTATGACTCAAATGACCCTCTCCACGTATCTATTCCTCTATTGTCCGGATATTTTTTGTTGATAGATTTGATTGCGATGTTCATAGGTCTTCAATTAAATTATCATTTTTTCATTGTTAGATTCTGTTGAATTGTACTGTATATAATAGGATGAGAGATTTTCCACCACTGTTTTATCGCTTTCAATCAATTTTTTTGTTAAATTTTAATCTTAAATATTTATTTTAGGTGACCATTATATAGATTCTGTCACTTTTTGTTCCATTCTTTGTCAAAGACTTTAGTATCGTACTTATAATATTTTATTTACGTAATTTATTGACTATAGTTGTTCCCATGTGCAACACACGTGATCAAAACTAATTAATAGTAACACAATAAATAATAACAACATATAAGTCAATGAAGAATAACTATTGAATTATTTCCCCCCTCTAAAACTGAAGAAAAAGACACTATTTTTTATCTCCCCTCACCTAATATTGTCAAATGCCTGGGTTAGATTTACATTTGATTGATCAATTTTATTTTGGAGTAGATGTATCTTTTTTTAAATATAATAATAAAAAAGAAGGTGGCGTCTATGTGAAGACGAATGTAGAGATGTCAAATGGGCCGGGTGGCCCGCGGGCTGGCCCGGCCCGGCCCGTTTTTGGACCGGGCTGGCCTGGCCCGTTTTTGGGCCCGGGCTGGCCCTAACCCTTAGGGCTTGGGCCAGGGCCAGGCCGAATTCTTTGAGAAACGGGCCCGGGCCGGCCCGGCCCTAAAACGGTCCTTTTTTGGCCCGGCCCTAAAATGGCCCGGGTTTGGCCCGGCCTGGCCCCGTTAGCCCCCCCTAATTTTTTTTCTTTTCTATTTTTTTTGAAGTCTATTTTATTACATTATTATTTTTTTGATATTTTGGATCTTTTTAGTTAAATTAATAGTTTTTGAGGTGTTATTGAATTCATATGATCAGTATTTTCTTTAACATACGCAGAGAAGTATGGGTGTGTGGTGACTGTGACGTGTTTTTGATGATTTTTGAGTGGGCTTTCATTTAATGTATTTTACAGAATTTGCTTTGTGTTCTACATCACAAGCTAAGGGAATAATTATAAAAATAATTATCATGTATTCTAAACATAAATAAAAATTATGTATTCTTTTTGTTTCAAACCAAAAGAGGTGAATCGAATTCTAAATTTAATTTCATGAAGTGGGTGACGTGTTAAAGAGCCTTGAAGAATAATCTCATGTTTCTTTAAATGACCAAAGAATTTGAATGTAACAAGAAAATATATTATTTTATCTTCTTCGATCTCGTTATTGTTTTTGTTTGATCTACTCTATTTTTCTTTGATATTTACAGGTTTTACACCATATTATGAAAGAGATTGAATTTTGCACTTAAAATCAGTATGTATGGGTTAGAACAACTAGTTTTTGTACTTAATCCGTGGTTAATGGTCAATCAACATCAATTTGCCTTTTCGAAATGGGGTTAATTCGTGAAAAAGTGATTGTATACTAAGTGGTCCGTTTACAAAAATTTTGCCATTTGTTGAAGAAGAAGTCTTTATAATAAAAAGTTGGGAAGAAAAGAAAAAAAAAATTGGATTGGGCCCGGGCCCGGCCCTAAATATTGGGCCTAGGGCCTGGGCTTGGACTGGGCCCATATATCCCAGGTTTAGGCCCGGCCCGCCCCGTTTTTTATTTGTGAGGCCCTGCCCTGGCCGATTTCATTGGACGCCCGCTGGGCCGGGCCGGCCCAAGCCCGGCCCATTGACAACTCTGGACGAATGGCACATTTGTCCGAAACTGGCCACCCTCATTTTCCAACCCGAAGCTTTCACATGAAATCCTCATAAAAACCCATATGCATTAGAACCCTCAAGCAGCCATGTGTTGACCATGGCAATTTATGCAGGTACTTCACTGATTAGTAGACTTCACTATAATGTGTAAAGATTCGCTCCTTCGTTGTTTTGAAATTATATTAAAATTGCATCATTTAACTAACGGTGGGTGCTAGTTTTTATAACCATTTAGTTGACAAAATTTAGTATCAGTCAGTGAGATCTCTGAGTTGCTTCTGGGGTTTCTCGTGTGGGTTTTGCTTAATTATGCTGTCTGGCTTGAGAAATGGAGTTTTGCTTGTTTAGGAGGACAAGGAGTGGTACTGCATGTTTGGTTAATGATCACTGATCGAACTTTAATTGAATTATTATTCTTATTTATGTTGTTCTTTGTTGTCGCAATTAATAGTTGAATTACTTTTGATTGTATAACTTTTGCAAATTAACTTTTTGAGAGAAAATCTGTTATGGAGGCACAGTTGATATGAAGTATTGAGCTTATTGGGTTCCACAGTCTATATGAATTTTGCGGTCTGTGGAAATAGTAAATAGGTTTCAGATTTCTGAATGTATTGTACACTACGGATTTAGCTTATTTCTAGGGCATAAATGACCTACACAATCGTATTACCTGGAAATATATCCTTTTATCTAGCACTATTGTGACACTGGTGACACGTGCTTATGGCTCCATTTTGTCTTTCGGTTGCCAATAAATCTTTGCATAACTGCATCTTTTGGATCTGAGTAATGTAGATATTACAATTAGCAGAAGTGTGCCTGTTTTACTAAATTTGGCTATTATCGAATTTGGCAGGGTTTGAAGAGTTTGTGCTAGTTTCAGCGAGAAATTGATCTATTCATTTATAGATATGGGTCTCGAATTGCGTCATGTATGCCAGATGGAAACCAAGAAATTGCTATGGCTAATGGGGTTGATCTTTACTATGGTTTTAATGGTTCAGTATTTCGAACTCCCATATGGTAATGTTTTATCGTCTTTATTTTCTGGCGGCAAGGTTCAATTGCCAAAAGCAGATAGTCCACCACATGGAGATCTATCTCAAAACACCAAAGTTATAGGTTACCCTGCACCTTTTGATGGTTTGAACTCTACTGGTGCAATGTCTGCTGGTGAGATTGCTAATAATACCAAGATAACTGAGACTATGGGCAATGGCTTTGAAGATGGCATCGTATCAGAAGGAAATCAAGAAGTGAATGACGGTTCCCTAGAATCAGATGAGGATGGTGACCCTGTAGATGGATTCCCCTTTGAAGATTTAGTAGAACCCAGCCAAAACTCGAATACAGATAAAGGCTTAGCACTAGAAAAGGCTAGAGAATCTGCTTTGGGCTTCTCTCCAAGTAATATCGCTCCCACATCAGAAAACATCGGAAGCATAGTTCCTGCCACCTATGTACCAATGCTTAGCAGTTCTCCTTCTCCTTCTCCTTCAACCTCTCCAGCAAATATGGGCACAAATTTGACAGCTCCCCCAGTAGCTTTTGACCCAAACTCATCTTCACTTGACAAATACACAAACAGTACGGTTCACAACAATGCAATTCCCGGGTCATTGCAAGGTGATCTTGCCCCATCAAATGGCAATTCTCCTATTACTACCATGCCTGCTGTTAAAGAAAGGTCTGAGAGGCCAACACAGGCAGTGTTCTCGATATCAAGTATGAAAGACGTATTGCTACAGAGTCGTGCTGCATCCCATTCAATGGTATGTCTAGATTTTAATTTTGGTTTCAATTTTTTTTAACAAAAAATTGGATTTACTACTTGGAGTTCACTAATGCCCTCCACCCCCTCCCCCGGTTATAGAAGCCGCGATGGTCTTTGGGAGTTGATAAAGAATTACAAATTGCCAAGTCAAGGATTGAGGATGCACTTGTCTTTGACAATGATCGTGTCCTATATGCACCTCTTTACCGAAATGTTTCGATGTTTAGAAGGCAAGTACGAATTTGTATTTTCTTCTTCTTGTTTGTTTAGTATTCAGGAGCTAAGAGAAGCCCAGTGCTCATAGTAATTAGCATAAACCATATGCTCTTCATAATCTGACCAAACCCCAGTATCTAAATATTTATGAGACCTCCTCAGCCACTGCTACGATACTCAAGGGCTTTTGTATCTGTGTTACAATTAGTAGGAGTATAAGAACTTATTTCGAAATTATGAGATGAGTCATTCTTGAATTGCACCTGCATTTTGTCTCAAGAGTAGGTGTTAAGTTACCATTTGATTTAAAAACTTATGTTAGAGAATGAGCCCAACAATGTTATCATGGTTAACACTCCCGTCACGTGCAAGCCCCCCGATTGCACGCGGAGAAACAAATTAATGAGAAACAAATCAAGGTGCACCACCACCAGAGTGCACAATAAACAAATTGCAAATTGTGCTAACAAAGGGGAACCAAATATGCAATCGAACCCGTGACTTCGGGCAACGAGAGCTCTGATACCAAGTTAAGTTATCATTTGCTCTAAAAGCTTAAGCTGTATAGAATTTGCCCAACCATGTTATTATGCTTAATAGTAGGAACCATTGAGAAATGAATCCTCTAATCGACCTATGATTGGTATAGACTTACTCTATTATTGGTATCTGTTTTTTAGTATTATAACTAGCATATATGTACACAAGCACATTTTCGCACATAAAGACACAAACATTGGAGACTGCTGCTAGGGTTAACTACTAGTAGTATTGAAGGGAACTTCTGTTTCACATACTTATCCACACCCAGGTTTGTCACTGGAAATACATTGATGACAAAATATTTACTTTTTAGCAGCATATAAAGTTGGGACAAGCAAATTAGGGTGTAGATTTAGAGGTCCCCTATTTGCATAATTTGGGTTAGTAGAAGATTGTGAAGCACCTCCTACGAGACTTTGCTCTATTGGAGTGCTACATACAAGAATTGGACAGCCATATTTTGATATAAGATTATTGGAGTGTTTGCAGGTTACTTTTCTTTTTATCATCGCCTATCTTACATGGAGTCGGTACGAGTGTCCGTGTCGGATACGTGTCCAAGTGTTGGACTCGTTTATTTTTCAAAATCCAAGACGGGGACAGGAACAAAATATCCCCACCTATTCTTGTTTCTTAGTTATTCGGTGGTTTACATACTGTTTTATGGTATGCATATCATTTAAATTGAGAACTGAGATCATTTCAAAGCAATAACGAACTAAAAGAAACACTATAACATAGTGTTTCTAGTGGCATATCCTACGGGATGTGTCGGACACATATCCCATACTCATGTCCAAGTGTCGAGTGTTCGAACTTCACGCCTTTTGAAAAATCCATGTAACATAGCTCATCGCCCAGATTGAACCTCTGACTAGTTCTAATGTTGTTACTTCTCCAACATGAACATCGTTTTCTTTCATTGAGTCAGAATTTACATGAAAATTCTGCCTGCTTTTGAGCAACTTAGTTTCAACATTTTTTATGCTTGGACATCATGCTACTTTTTCCTTAGAGCTCTACATAAACTTTGACATCCTTTTCATGACTATTCCCGAGTGTCATGGCTTGCAGATGAAGTTTCATGGAAGGAAAAAAGTTTATATGACCGGTTCGGACCTATGAAGAGATTTTCAATGGAAGTCCTGATTGGAGCAATCCATTTAGTTGGTTTGCTAGGTGCTTGTCTGGCTTACCTTAAGGGTGAAGTAATTATGAAAGCCTATGGCTCTGTTTGACAAAACCTTTTTTTTTTCGTTTTCAGTTTCCAAAAAAATAAATAAATTAAAGAGCAGTTAATTTTTTTTACAAAACAAGTGGGTGTTTGATAACTCTTTTTTTGTGGTGGTTTGCGGTGGCTGTGGTGGCCGGTGGTGGTTGGTGGCTGCCTGCGGTGGTCGTCGAAGGTGGCCGCTGATGGTCACTGGAGGTTGCCGCTGGCAGTCGCCAGCGGTGGTCGCTGCCGGCAGTAGCCAGAGGTGGCCGGCGGCCACCGACAGTCGCCAGCAGTGGTCGCCAGAGGCTTGCGGTTGCTGCCGGCAGTACTGGTGGTGGTCTAAAAAAAAAACCAACACTGAAAAAAAAACTCATTTTTGGAGTTTTTAAAAACAGCCTTGATTTAAAAACTAGTTTTTTAAACTGAAGGAAAAAAAAAATCGTTACCAAACGCTCTTATTTTTTCCAGCTTCCAAAACTGAAATTTTTTTTTGGAAAAAAAGCCCTGTCAAACGGGGCCCTAGTTTCTGCTTGACCAGTTCTGGGACTTTTTCTTCTCAGGAGTGTGCGTTTACATGTGCGTTTGCATAGTAGTTTTATCTGTTTTATGCAGTAAACAACTAGCTTTAGGTCTATCACGCACCAATAACGCCGTGGGTTGGTTCATTATTTATTTAATACGGTTTGTGAGTTTTACAAAAACACTGCACAGACAACGTTACGTTGAAAAGTTGATGTATATTCTTCCAACTCCACAAATTATCCCTGGTGGGAATTGTTAATTGTAGCCATTTATGAGTGTCTAACATTGGCAATTGATAACACCCTTTCCCCTCAAAGATAGTTTCTGGTAGCCATGAATTTGTGGCAGCGCATGCTTTGAGGGCCTGGGTATATTTTAGCACCCATGTAACAGATCAGGACAAAGTTGATATGCAGCCAACATTGTTGTATTCTGATTCAGAGATAGCATGGCGGTTGCAAAGTAATTTGTGAAACTCAATTCTGTCTCTGTAATTCTTTGTCAAAGAAAGATCTTCCTTAGAAAGGTTACGCATCTTGTTAGTGCAATTATGTATCTTCTTATTTATTATCACACCTTGTCTTCTAAAGATATGCATCGAGGACCTCCTGCAGTCCTATATACTGAAACAGTTAGTACCATACTCTTTTGAAACGTTAGATGCATTGTGCTCAATTTGGATGTCAAATGCAGGAGCTATGAACTAATGGAACAGACACTCAAAGTTTACATCTATAGAGAGGGAGAAAGACCAATATTTCATCTGCCAGTGCTGAAGGGAATTTATGCTTCCGAGGGTTGGTTCATGAAGCAGCTGAAAACAAACAAACATTATGTTACTAAAAACCCAAGAAGTGCCCACCTATTTTACTTGCCTTTTAGTTCTCGAATGTTGGAAGAGACTCTATATGTACCTGGTTCTCACAGTCGTGAAAACTTAGTACAACATTTGAAGAACTATCTTGACATGATTGTGTCAAGCTACCCCTTCTGGAACAGGACTGGTGGGGCTGATCATTTTCTCGTTGCTTGCCATGACTGGGTATGTTCCACCTCCTTTCAAGTGTTATATGATTCAAAATTGCACTGGTATAGGGCGTTTCGACCCCACATGGTTAATATGAAGATGCATCTGAGAGAGTTTAAGAAAGGCAACCTTCTCTTTGTTGTGAGTGCCTATTCCAGTGGTGAATATATTGATGTCTTTTTTCAATAATCACATGATACATGATACATGTCATACGATATGGCACGAACTAGTGTGGTAATACAATTGAAATTGTATTGCACGTATCTTACGTCGCAGTTTCAGTGCATGATATGCAGCCTACAACATGTTGAACGGTGCGGCATACTATCTAAAGTCTTTATTGGCTTCAAAAAATGTGTAAGAAGTTCCTATTACAGTAAAACTTATAGCTATTAGCCTACTACTTGGACAATCTTCTCGTGCTAGTCGCTCAACTTTTTACTTGAGATGTTTTGTTTTTGATGTGTCATTTTCTTCAAAATGGTTGAAAATCTATGATATGCATTACGATTCTATATGCCATACAGAAAACTGGAAGCTTTATATACAATAGGTGTCTCGAGTTGACTAGTATAGTGTGTCTTGTACCTTACATTCTCCTCAGAATTCGATGTGGTTTTATCTTCTCCTGGGATATCAGCTTGCATGTCCAAATTTGTTGTTATCAGTTACTGAAGTTTACAATTTCAGGCTCCAGCTGAAACGGAAAAATATTTGGCTAGTTGCATACGAGCTCTATGCAACTCTGACATTAAAGAAGGTTTTAAATTGGGCAAGGACGTCTCTCTTCAGAAACAAATGTGCGAACAGTTCAGAATCCTTTAAAAGAAGTGGGAGGCAACCCTGCATCCGAGCGGCCAATCCTTGCTTTCTTTGCTGGAAAAATGCATGGGTATGTCCGTCCTATTCTGTTACAGCATTGGGAAAACAAAGATCCTGCTATGAAGATCTTCAGGCGGCTGCCTAATAGCAAGAATAATAAGATCAATAGCCAGCACATGAAGAGCAGCAAGTACTGTATATGTGCAAAAGGGTATGAAGTCAACAGTCCACGAGTAGTGGAGGCCATCTTCTTTGAGTGTGTTCCTGTGATTATATCAGACAATTTTGTACCACCCTTTTTCGAGATTTTGGATTGGGAGTCTTTTGCCGTTTTTGTCCAAGAGAAGGATATTCCAAACCTAAAAAGCATACTTCTCTCAATCTCAAAAAAAAGGTATCTTGTAATGCAGCAGAGGGTTAAGCAGGTACAACAGCATTTTCTTTGGCATTCTAAGCCTGTAAAGTATGATATTTTCCATATGATACTCCATTCAATATGGTACAACAGAGTTTTCCAAGAAAGACCCAGGTGAAAATGTTTGTTGATTATGAAGATTTGCAAATGCACAATTTGTTAATTGGGAATTTGGTCAGCACCATCCCAGCGGGGAAATGAGCAGGAATTTAGGGATTTTAGGAGTTCCAGTGGACATCATGTGGTATTAATTGCTGTACAGAAATCAACCAGACCTACTCTTTTCTGTAAGTCCTCTTTCTTTCTCCCTCCGTATCCCTCCGTAGTAAAAGGTATAAAACTGCATCTAATGACATTTTGAGGTGGAAGCTGTTTCACAAGATGTTTTTTCATATTGTTGCGTGTGGCTCTGCCGGGGTGGGGGTGGGGTGGGGTGTGTTTGGCAATGCTTCTGTTGGAGCTCGTTTCTGCAGTTTAGTTGCGCTTACCTCCCTCAAGACAATCTCCCAAAGGTGTAAAACTGCATCGAATGACATTTTGAGGCATTGGTTGAGGAATGATGCGCCATAGTTTGGAGTGTGTTTACGACACTTTTGCCTGCAGACTGTACTTCTGTTTGTCGAATAGATATTCAGAAGCACATAAGACACTGCACAGCATAGAAAGCTCGAGGGTGAAAAATGAAAAACAGCCAGCAAAAGTTCTGACTGTGCAGAGCTGGCTTTAATCTTTAGTTCACTCTGCCCAAATCTGATTATGACTTCATTTCGATGTCCCGAGGCATTATTGAGACGAGTCCCAACAACCATCCGTCTGATGTGCTTTTTTCTCCTTCTGAAGAGATTTCTCGACAAGTGCACGGTAAGAAAAGGAAAGAACCTGCCATTGAGTCTTCACCCGAGGAATCCGACACTGTTGGAGTGATAGATGAGACTTTCGAAGATTTATCGATAGATGAAGAAAATGAAGAAACTGAAGAAATGGAAGAAGATGATGTACCTCTCATTCAAAGGAGAAAAGCAATCCGGGATGACAGAAAGCGGAAAAAGTCGGTCTTTGAAGATCATGTGATACCCCGAACGTATAAAAAAATAATAAATAAAAATAAAAAATAAAAAAAATTAGCGCTAAGTTGATTTATTAACGGGAATTATTTTATTGAGTAACATCATATTGGCGTTAATTAAGTGGTAGAAAGTGGGAAGAGGTGTTAGTGTAGTTTTGGGGCTTAAGATAAAATTTTTTATAGTTTAGGGGTCATTTTATAAATATGAAAAACCATTGGGGTTAATTCATAAATTTCGAAAACCTTTCCCATCTGCCAAGTGTTCAATGGAATTGGTTTCCGGTTGCCACCTCATGCTAGGGTGGTGACTAAGTGAATGTGAAAATTTTAAATAATGGGTGGTTGAATTTCTGGTGCACAAAGAGAGGGAAAAGAGAACAAAAAGCAAAAGCAAAACCAAGAACAGAGAAGAAGAAAGAAAAAACAGAGGAAACAAAAGAAGAGAAGAAAAAGAAACAGAGCACAGAGAGAAGGCACGCGGGAAGAATCTGACCTAGATTCTCTTAAGGTGAATCTTCACCTAGTTGCCATAAACTAGATGTGTTTCAATTTTGGGTGTAAAAATTCAGGGGTATGTGTGAGTTTACAGCAGTGTGTGCGTTCATGTGTGTGTGTGTGTGTTTGGGTGCGGTGCAGCTTGCCGTGGTTCTGTGTGTGTGTATACTGGCATATTATAGTGGGTTTAAGGGATTTGGGTGTGGGCAAAAGTGGGTTAACTCATGTGTTTGGGTAGGCAGATGCGTGAAAAGTGGGTTGGTGGGTTTTGGTTCATGGCTGCGACAGGGTGTTTATAGGTATAATCCGAAGGTTGATTGTGTTAAATTGAATAAGAATAAAGGAGGGTGAGTTGCAGTGGGTTGTCGAGGGATTGGTGGGTGTTTTTGGGTGCAAGTGTGTGTTGATAGTTGGGGTGTGCCGACTGCGTGTGTGTGTGTGTTCGAGTAAGTCTGCGTGTGGTCGTGCATGTTGTAAGAGTATGCATAGATGTAAATATGTGTGTTAAAGTGTTGTAGTGAGTTTATTAGAGGAATTAGAGGGTATATGAATGGGTAGCAGTGGAAGGAAGTGAATATGTGGGATGGCCATGTCTCGGTCACATGAAGAAGATGAAGTCTATGTGTGAAAAATGTGTTTTAGTGTGTGGTTTGATCCAAATAGTGACTGAAATCGTCGCTAATACTAGAAATTCAATTAGGCAGATTTTCACGAATTTTAAAAAAAGGCTAGAGCTAGATTAAACAAAGTACAGAAAAAGGACCCCAGTTATTTTTAGGAGATCTATATCAGGGAAAAAATTTAGATTTTTTCGAGGGCTGGAAAGGGGTTAACCGATACGGAAAACCGTGAAATTTTATAGTATAATTTAAAATATCAAATGAGCGCGTTTTGGCGCAAAACTTTTATGGGGACTTTAGGATGTTGAGAAGTTTCGTTTGCCAAAAGTTTGGCCATTCTGAGGTTGTTTACTATTTTTCGCCGAACGGGCTTTTAAGCGCTTGATCAGGGCAACGGTCTGAGATTTTCAGGCGAAAATTTTCTAAAATATTTTTTAGCTTGAGAATGACTTCGAGAGGGTAATAATAACGTTTTTAAGCTCTTTTGAGATTTGTTTGGTACCGGGAACCCTCGTGGGGGCATTTTAGTAAATTGCCACTAGAGAGGGGGTATTTTGGTAATTTTCCCCAGTAGACTTTTTTCGAAGGACTTTTAGTCCGGAAAGGGCAGTAAAACACCTGTAAGGTTGTTTTGGAGTTGATTTGAGGTGATGGGAGTGATAGTGGACCTCGGGGACATTTTGGTAATTTGTCACTAGACGGATTTTGGTAATTTTACCGCACGAACTCCGAACTTCACGAATGCCTTAATTGAGCATTCTAAAATATCAAGAAGTGGGGAATGAGATGAAAATCCACAAATGAAGGGTATTAGCACTAGTGTGGTGCTCGGCTAAGTTAAAGACCTGACTGTTAGGTCGGAGTAACCGACCGCTATAGAACACGGTAAATAACATAAGATGAAAGTAGAATAATTGTATATTATGATGGTTAGTGGCTAACGAGTAAAATATTATTTGAATAGGTGACCCTGCTCGCGGCGGTTTGAAATTATTAAGCTCGTCGGCTAAAAACCAGCCAGGTAAGGATAGTACGGCTCTTTGCATGCTACGAAATTATTCCTCGTGGCATACCCATCGTTGTAAGGGTGAAGTATGATGAACGTTTTATGGTGAATATGAGGTATCAGTGGTTGTTGTGCCTATGCCTCTCGTACTAGAAATATTGTTGTGGTTTTCGACTAGCTTGTTTCCTAGTCTACTATGTGTGCGTCAGTGATGATTTCGAGTTATCTTGTTGAACCTCGGTCATATAATTGACTGAATTTTCTTGTTGAGTGGTTTGTTGAATCGAGGACATGGGGTGAACTCAGTTCCCTTAGTCCGTTCAGTTGTTGTATTATGTGCTTTGACGATAGCGTGGTTTGGGGATGGACAACTCTTCGTGAGTTCCCTTCTTATGCTTGTTGTCTCTTTTATTTGTCTGAGACTGAGATGAACATCCCAGAGCACGGGACATTATGTGAAAGGAGGGCCAGTGAAATATAATCACCAGCAAACAGGATGGAGGGCGCGCGGTTCGAGTTAGTCGTGTCGATTGAGTCCCGTCAGTCCAATCGGTGTCTGCATTACATTTGACTTTATTATGACATTGTGATTTTAATGGCTTATATTTCATTGATGTTTAATTTGGCGATTTAGTGTTCACGTGCATTGTAGTCGGTCAATCAGTTCGGTCGGTCCAGTCCATTAAATGTGGTGATAATGTTGTTCTGTTGGGCCTTAAAGCCGCTCAGTCTAACTAAAAGAAAAGAAAATATGTTGCTTGATCCATTGAATTGATGTCGTGTCATCATTTGAAATTCTGGATTCTTGATATTGTTGAGATTGATTATCATTTCTCCCAAGGCTGTTAGTTCGTTGTTTGCGTTGTTCCTCGTATTATCTTTACTGGGCAATTTGCACTCATTCCTTACCTATAATGTTTCAGGCAGTCAGGGCAAAGTAGGGGAAACTTCGAGGAAAGGGAAGGAGAATACGCTTAATCAATAGACCGAAAAGTAAGACGGCGATATGCTCATTTTGGGAACTAGACATTTTGTGTAAATATTTCCGCTGTGCTCATGTTGAGCTTTACGATGAATTTTTTTTTGTAAGGATTGCTTTTTGTGAAACCTTATGTATGTTCAAGGATGTTTTTAGAATTGCTCTGCATCGACAGGGTTTATAATGCAGTCATGACTGAAGACCCGGCTCTGGTGACATCACTAGGGTTGGGGGTGTAACAGGTTGGTATTAGAGCATAGGCATATGATCCTGTAGACTAGGCATAAATATTAAGCGTTTACGGGGGCAGAAAAGTGTCGAAGTAACTTGTATCTTGTTGTAAGTCTGATGTGAGTTTATATGCCTTGTAGGAGATTAGGGCTGGAGCGGGATGGATTGATGAGCACGTCATGGCCGGGGACGAGGAGGATCCATGGCCAATTGACGAGGAGCCCGAGGAAATAGATTTGTCGGGACTAGAGGATGGGGAGGAGGAATAGGAAGAGATTGAACCTGAGTTGCCAATGGGATTTGTAAAGGTCGGTAACACTGTGTATCGGGCACATCATGTGGAAAACTTTTGGAAACGAAGGTAATCGAGGTGGTGAGGGAAAGGGATCACCTGGTGTATCAGGCGAAGGAGATACGGGGTGTGGAGGGGCAGGAGGTGGAAAAGTTGGAGCGACGTCGTCGTGAGGATGTAGCACGAGTGAACAAAAAGGAGGGGTAACATGTAAAAATGTATAAAGTTGACTACTTATGTGTAGGAATGTATAGAGTTGACTGTTGATATATATGTTTGTGTAACGTTAACTATAGGTTGTAACTGTTGTCTGTATCAAATGTATGTTGTATAAATGAAATAGTGTACTTACGGGTGTAGAAGATGTTATAGTTAAGAATGTTAATTGTGTTTATGTCAGGAATGGCTCGTCAATTGCGAAACCGGGTGATACCCCTAGTGGAGGAGGCTCCTAACTTAAGAAGGCCACCTACGGAAGCATCTTCGGCATGTGCCGGGGGCGAGAATGGGGAACATGTGGAAGCTGAAGTTGAAAATAATAATAGAGAGGATTTAAGAAGAGAACTGGTAAGACTGTTGCAGGAAATTGTAGGAACTCCTGTTGCACTGCCGGCAGCGGTGGCTGTGCCTGTGCCAATAGAGGGAAAGAAAGAGTGTAAATTTCGAGACTTTCAAGATGTTCATCCCAGTGAGTTTCACGGGGGTAGTGACCCGATCAAGGCAGTGGCTTGGGTTCGGGAAATGGAAAGGGCTTTTGAGATAACAGGGTGTGGAAAGCACCAAAAAGTGATTTTTGCAACACACATGCTGAAGGGAGCGGCTGGTTACAGGTGGGATTTGCAAAAACAAGTTGAGAAAAGAAAAAGCCCGACCGCCCCTATGTTACCTGGAAGCGTTTTACACGGGTATTTAATGAAAAATATTTTCCCGTGACAGTGCAGAATAAATTGGAGACATATTTTCTGAACCTGAAACAGAAAGACAAAACGGTAGAGGAATACATACGAGAGTTTGATGAACTAGCACGTTTTGCCACGTATCAGGTGATTACGGAAGAACGCAAAGTTAGAAGGTTTAAGGAAGGGCTGAGACAACCCTTAAGAAGAATTGTCAAGAGTTTTCAGCTACATACCTTTATCGAGGTTGTGGAGAAAACTCTGCTAATAGAAGCGGAAAATAAGGAAGCCTGGGAAGAAAGAAAAGAGCAAGGCAGGAAAAGAAATAATAACCAGCAACGGCCAAGAGATAGTGGGAAGAAATTTAAAAAGAGGATGGAGAATGGGAAGTTCGGGCAAGGTTCGGGTCAAGCGGCAAATAAAGAATGTAGGTGGTGTGGACTTAAGACTTGAAGGCACAAATTGTATTAAAGCAACAAGAGCATGTTTCAAATGTGGTTAGCAAGGTCATAGGGCAGATGACTGCAAGTTAAATCAGAGGGTTTGCTTTTAGTGTCATTAGCCAGGCCATAATGCGAAGGAGGGTCCGCAGCGGAAGATGATGGCTCTGGAGGGAAGGTCACGGACCACGGGCCGCGCTAATGATATTAACCTGAAGGAAGCCTTGAAATCAGACGACGTGGTGACATGTACATTCCTTGTATGTTCGCGTCAGGCTATGGTACTATTTGATTCGGGTACCACACACTCTTTTGTTTCTCTAGCATTCGCTAATACGCTAATTGTACCTGAGCAACCGTTGAATACAATATTAATGGTTAACATACCTAGCGGACATACCCTTTTCGCTACTAAGATATATAGGCAGTGCCCAATACAGATGTCTGGTCAGATACTATATACTGACCTTATACCGCTTAAGTTGGGAGATTTTGATGTTATACTTGGGATGGACTGGTTAGTGGCGTATGACGCTAACGTGGATTGTTGACGTAAGAGAATACAATTAGTGATCCCAGGAAAACCTAAGGTGGTTATACAAGGAGATCGGTCAGTTCGACCTCCTTACTTAATGTCGGCGATAGAAGCACACCATTGTATTCGTAAAGGATGTCAGGGGTATCTGGCATAGGTATATGACATTTGAGCTAGTGAACCGCAATTGGATCAGATTCTAATAGTATGTGAATTTTTGGATGTTTTTCCCGTAGACCTTTCAGGGTTACCACCGGACAGGGAGATTGAGTTTAGTATCGATCTGATTCCAGGAACCTATCCTATATCAAGAGCCCCTTATAGATTGGCGCCATCGGAAATGGTGGAGTTAAAGAACCGATTGGAGGAGTTATTGAACTTGGGTTTTATTCGCCTCAGTGTGTCTCCGTGGGGAGCCCCGGTGTTGTTTGTAAGAAAGAAAGATGGAACGATGAGGTTGGTTATTGACTATCGTGAGTTAAATAAAGTAACCATACGGAATAAATATCCTTTACCTCGTATCAATGAGCTTTTTGATCAATTAAAAGATGCAAAGTATTTTTCAAAAATTGATCTTACGTCTGGATACCATCAGTTGAAGATAAAGAAAGATGACATAGCAAAAACTGCCTTTTGAACCAGATTTGGACACTATGAGTTTCTGGTAATGCCATTTGGGCTGACTAATGCCCCTGCGGCCTTTATGGACTTGATGAATAGGACGTTTCAAAAATATCTAGACAGTTGCATCATTGTGTTTATTGATGATATTCTGGTCTACTCCAAGAGTAAGGAAGAACATGCTCAACATTTGAGGCAAATATTGTAGATTCTCCGAGAACGTAAATTGTATGCCAAACTCAAGAAATGTGAGTTCTGGTTGGAGAAGGTACAGTTTCTGGGACATATAGTGTCCCGTGAGGGCATACTTGTAGACCCGGGGAAAGTGGAGACAGTGTTGAGCTGGGAACGTTCGACTTCAGTGTTTGAAATTTGAAGCTTCCTAGGCTTAGCGGGGTACTATCAGAGATTTATTGAGGACTTTTCGAGAATAGCATCCCCATTGATAAATTTGACTAAGAAGAACGTGAAGTTTACCTGGACAGAGAAGTGTGAAAATAGCTTCCAGGAACTAAAAAGAAGGTTAGTGACGGCGCCTGTTCTGGCGTTACCATCAGGTCTAGAAGGATTCATCATTTATTGCGATGCATCTCGAGAGGGGTTAGGTTGTGTCCTTATGAAACATGGCAAAGTAATTGTGTATGCCTTTAGACAGTTGAGGAACCACGAAAGGAATTACCCGACGCATGATTTGGAGTTGGCAGCAGTAGTGTTTGTACTAAAAATATGGCGACATTACATGTATGGGGTAGCGTGCGAGATATACACCGACCATAAGAGTTTAAATTATATCTTTACCTAAAAGGAATTGAATATGAAACAAAGAAGATGGTTAGAACTCCTTAAGGATTATGATTGCGTTATCAAATATCACCCAGGAAAAGCTAATGTGGTGGCGAATGCACTTAGCAGGAAGCGAATGGGGAATCTAACTGCGATGATTACTACGCAAAAGTCTATCATTGAAGATTTGAACAAACTCGAGATTGAAGTTCAAGTTCAGGGAGAAGGAGGGGTAATCTGTCTCAGACAGAGGTCAGACCGACACTTTATGATCGGATCAAGGAAGCTCAAAGTTGAGATGAAGAACTATGGGAAATCCAGCAGGGTTTCGAGTGAAATAAGAAAGAGAAATTTGATTGCGATAAGGAGGGCGTTTATCGGTATGAGGGTCAAATATATGTGCCGTTTGTCGGAGAATTAAGGACGAAGATTATGACAGACGCACATAACTCTAAATATTCGATCCATCCTGGAGAAACAAAGATGTACCGTGACCTACGACAGAATTTTTGGTGGCCTGGGATGAAAAGAGATATATCAGGATTTGTATCTCGGTGCTTGACCTGTCAACAAGTGAAGGTAGATCATAAGAAGGTTGCCGGACTACTGATGCGGCAGCGTTATCCGCATCTCTTTGCTGAACAAGGTTTATCTTAATTTCGAGGACGAAATTTATTTAAAGGGGGGAGGGTGTGATACCCCGAACGTATAAAAAAAATAATAAAAAAAAAAATTTAGCGCTAAGTTGATTTATTAAAGGGAATTATTTTTATTGAGTAACGTCATATTGGCGTTAATTAAGTGGCAGGAAGTGGGAAGAGGTGTTAGTGTAGTTTTGGGGCTTAAGTGTAAATTTTCAATAGTTTAGGGATCATTTTATAATTATGAAAAATCATTGGGGTCAATTCATAAATTTTGAAAACCTTTCCGATCTGCCTAGTGTTCAAGGGAATTGGTTTCCGGTTGCCACCTCATGCTAGGGTGATGACGAAGTGAATGTGAAAAGTTTAAATAATGGGTGGTTGAATTTCGGGTGCACAAAGAGAGGGAAAAGAGAACAAAAAGCAAAAGCAAAACCAAGAACAGAGAAGAAGAAAGAAAAAACAGAGGAAACAAAAGAAGGGAAGAAATAGAAACAGAGCACAGAGAGAAGGCATGCGGGAAGAATCTGACCTAGATTCTCTTAAGGTGAATATTCACGTAGTTGCCATAAACTGGATGTGTTTCAATTTTGGGTGTAAAAATTCAGGGGTATGTGAGTTTATGGCAGTGTGTGCGTTCATGTGTGTGTGTTTGGGTGTGGTGCAGCTTGCCGTGGTTCTCTGTGTGTGTGTGTATACTGGCATATTATAGTGGGTTTAAGGGCTTTGGGTGTGGGCAAAAGTGGGTTAACTCGTGTGTTTAGGTAGGCAGATGCGTGAAAAATGGGTTGCTGGGTTTTGGTTCATGGCTGCGACATGGTGTTTATAGGTATAATTCGAAAGTTGATTGTGTTAAATTGATTAAGAATAAGGAGGGTGAGTTTCAGTGGGTTGTCGAGGGATTGGTGGGTGTTTTTGGGTGCAAGTGTGTTTGATAGTGGGTGTGTGCCGACAAGAGTATGCATAGATGTTAATATGTGTGTTAAAGTGTTGTAG
Source organism: Escallonia herrerae (assembly GCA_033070095.1). Lineage (NCBI taxonomy): Eukaryota > Viridiplantae > Streptophyta > Magnoliopsida > Escalloniales > Escalloniaceae > Escallonia > Escallonia herrerae. Next base: position 110,509 of record JAVXUP010000846.1, read on the forward strand.
TGAGTTTATTAGAGGAATTAGAGGGTATATGAATGGGTAGCAGTGGAAGGAAGTGAGTATGTGGGATGGCCGTGTCTCGGTCACATGAAGAAGATGAAGTCTATGTGTGAAAAATGTGTTTTAGTGTGTGGTTTGATCCAAATAGTGATTGAAATCGTCGCTAATACTAGAAATTCAATTAGGCAGATTTTCACGAATTTTTAAAAAATGGCTAGAGCTAGATTAAGCCAAAGTACAGAAAAAGGACCCCAATTATTTTTAGGAGATCTATATCAGCAAACAATTTCAGATTTTTCGGAGGGCTGGAAAGGGGTTAATCGATACGGGAAACCGTGAAACTTTATAGTATAATTTAAAATATCAAACGAGCACGTTTTGGCTCGAAAATTTTATGGGGACTTTAGGATGTTGAGAAGTTTCGTTTCCCAAGATTTTGGGCCATTCTGAGGTTGTTTACTATTTTTCGCCTAACGGACTTTTAAGCGCTCGGTCCGGGCATCGATTTGGGATTTTCAGGCAAAAATTTTCTAAAATACTTTTTAGCTTGAGAATGACTTCGAGAGGGTAAAAATAATGTTTTAAGCACTTTTGAGATTTGTTTGGTGCCGGGAACGCTCGTGTGGGCATTTTAGTAAATTGCCACTAGAGGGGTATTTTGGTAATTTTCCTGGTAGACTTTTTTCAAAGGACTTTTAGTCTAGAAAGGGCGGTAAAACACCTGTAACGTTGTTTTGAAGTTGATTTGAGGTGATGGGAGTGATAGTGGACCCCGGGGACATTTTGGTAATTTGCCACTAGACGGATTTTGGTAATTTTACCGCGCGAACTATGAACTTCACGAATGCCTTAATTGAGCATTCTAAAATAACAAGAAGTGGGGAATGGGATGAAAATCCCTAAATGAAGGTTATCAGCACTAGTGTGGTGCTCGGCTAGGTTAAAGACCTGACTGTTAGGTCGGAGTAACCGACCGCTATAGAACACGGTAAATAACATAAGATGAAAGTAGAATAATTGTATATTATGATGGTTAGTGGCTAACGAGTAAAATATTATTTGAATAGGTGACCCTGCTCGCGGCGGTTTGAAATTATTAAGTTCGTCGGCTAAACGTCAGCCAGGTAAGGATAGTACGGCTCTTTGCATGCTACGAAATTGTTCCTCGTGGCATACCCATCGTTGTAAGGGTGAAGTATGATGAACATTTTATGGTGAATATGAGGTATCGGTGGTTGTTGTGCCTGTGCCTCTCGTACTAGAAATATCGTTGTGGTTTTCGACTAGCTTGTTTCCTAGTCTAATTTGTGTGCGTTAGTGATGATTTTGAGTTATCTTGTTGAACCTCGGTCGTATACTTGACTGAATTTTCTTGTTGAGTGGTTTGTTGAATCGAGGACATGGGGTGAACTCAGTTCCCTTAGTCCGTTCAGTTGTTGTATTATGTGCTTTGACGATAGCGTGGTTTGGGGATGGACAACTCTTCGTGAGTTCCCTTCTTATGCTTGCTGTCTCTTTTATTTGTCTGAGACTGAGATGAACATCCCGGAGCACGGGACATTATGTGAAAGGAGGGCCAGTGAAATATAATCATCGGCAAACAGGATGGAGGGCGCGCGGTTCGAGTTAGTCGTGTTGATTGAGTCCCGTCAGTCCAATCGGTGTCTGCATTACATTTGACTTTATTATGACATTGTGATTTTAATGACTTATATTTCATTGTTATTTGGCGATTTAGTGTTCACGTGCATTGTAGTCGGTCAATCAGTTCGGTCGGTCCAGTCCATTAAATGTGGTGATAATGTTGTTCTGTTGGGCCTTAAAGCCGCTCAGTCTGATTAAAAGAAAAGAAAATATGTTGCTTGATCCATTAAATTGATGTCGTGTCATCCTTTGAAATTCTGGATTCTTGATATCGTTGAGATTGATTATCATTTCTCCCAAGGCTGTACTTCGTTGTCTGCGTTGTTCCTCGTATTATCTTTACTAGGCGATTTGCACTCATTCCTTACCTATAATGTTTCAGGCAGTCAGGGCGTAGTAGGGGAAACTTTAAGGAAAGGGAAGGAGAATGAGCTTAATCAAAAGACCGAAAAGTAAGACGGCGATATGCTCATTTTGGGAACTAGACATTTTGTGTAAATATTTTCGCTGTGCTCATGTTGAGCTTTACGATGAAATTTTTTTTGTAAGGATTGATTTTTGTGAAACCTTATGTATGTTCAAGGATGTTTTTAGTATTGCTCTGCATTGACGGGGTTTATAATGCAGTCATGACTGACGACCCGGCTCTGGTGACATAACTAGGGTTGAGGGTGTCACAGATCCTGTCTCGAATCCTTCATTAACCGATCTTATATCCGTCGTTCCTTTGAACATCATTCCTCCTGTCCAGACTACTTCAGCTCTATTTATTGTTCCAAAATCCTCGAATGCTCCAAATCCAAGTAAGAACTTTCCGGTCCTTTTATGTTTTGCCAACGAAAGTTGCTTAAAAGGCCTTGATCACTAATTTTCTTTATCCAGCTGATGAAAGTGTCAGACCAGCCAAAAGATTAGCTACTAAAGCAAAAGTCTCTACTGTTCCAAGGAGACTATTATCGCGTCAACTGATCAGCATGAGGACCTTTTAATTGCTTAGGTTGGCACAAGTATGACTAAGCCTAACGCCACTCGAAAGAAAAGCATAGCATGCAAGACTCGCTTCAGTGCTTGGACAACGTTGTTAAAGGTAAATTTTCTCTTTTATTGATTTTTTGTATCCATTGCCCTATTCTATTTCATATTCCGTTATTAGGATTTGGGTGGTATTACCATTGATTTAACTCAGAAAAGTACTAGCAAGGAGGGTACCTCTTTAGGTGATAATGTTTCTTCTCGTATGCCTGCTGATGAACCGATAGAAACTACCAATGGCGAGGGTCCTTCAGTTGTTGCCATTCACCAATCAGCGTTTTTACCTCAGCAGGTTAATAGATTTTAGGCACTTTTGTTTTGTGTTATTACCGATGGCTTATACATTCTTTTGATTTATTACAGCAAACAGCGAGCCATGGGACATTCAAGATGAAGAAGATTCTAGTGAAGGTTCTATCAGTCGTCATTCCAATCAATCAGGAAATATTTTATCACTCGTCTCTCCCATTTCTGAAATTCACCTCTAGACTGAAATTCCTTCTCCTATTGTGACAAGTTTGATTAAAGACTTAACACCTATTCCTGCTTTAATTGTTCAAACAATTGTTATTCCTTCAATGGCTGAGCCACTACCTATTCCTATTGTTTTAAGTCCCCCGTTGATTACCCAGACGATAGAAAAAACTACAGGAACTCCTACTGCCAAATGAGCAAAAACCTCCATGCCCGTTTCCAAGGATGTCAACCAAAAGTTTCAACAACTTCAGACGACAATTAGTGCTTTCTCTTGGCCCTCAATGGCGACATCGACTTCAATCTCAAATGTCAATGTGACTGCAATCCTTGACGTTTTTAAGAGTTTACTTAGCCATCGTCTTTGTGATGTTTTGGCTAATGAAGATATTTTGTCAAAGATAAATGACTTGATTGACACCCTGGCCGATAATGCATCTACACTGAACAATGTCCAGTCAGAATTGATTGCTACTTTGAAGTTACAAAATTTTCTTATATCCTCTTCTTGGAAGCAAGGTATGGGTATCAATTCAAGCGTCCAAGTGATGGCTAAGGATATCGACGCTCTGAATGCAAAGATTCAAGAAAGGCACCAAGCCACCCTACAAATTTATAAGGATATCAAAGAAATTGTGGTCGATAAGAAAGAGCTGGAGATGAGAATGGCTGCTCTGAATCAGAAAGAACAGGGTCTACTCAAATAGCAAAGTACAATCTATCAAGAGGCAGTTGATTTAGTTACAGCCATGACAGAGCCTTTGAAAAAGCCAGCGAGGGCTTATTCCCAACTTGTGTTTTGCAGACCTAATTATCTCTATAACAAAAACTCAGTGGATGGACATTCCAACTACTTTTGGTGTTTGATCTTTTGTTCCGTAAATAGTCTTTCTCTTAATCAAACTATTTCCTTTAGACCACCACTTTTTAGTATCATTGCAGTGCTATGTTATTTTGAGCTCCTTAGCCTTCATCAGACTAATGCAAACTATCTTTGTCAATGGGCTCGGCTCCTTCCCACATAGAAGGAATATATTTCTTCAAGTATCGGCCATTAATAGGCTTGGCATGTAGTTTTCCTTCCAAAGACTTTAACCAATATGCCCCACCTCTTAAAACTTTGTGTATATTTCTTCCCAATTTAGGGAACATTTTTCAAATTTTGGGTCTTTTGATCCTATCGGAAGGATAGTTTCCTAGACCAACTCTTTCTTTTGAAATGCTTTTGGCAAAACTCTTCTATTTTAGGATCTACTTACCTTTGATTTATGAGCATGTAACTTGTCTAGAGCGTCCAATCACTGGTCATCTAGATCTTTCAACTTGATTGCCATTGCCTTTTTGTATTCTATCACAGGAATATTATTTTTCATGGCTACTCGGAAAGATCTTACCGTTATTTCCATGGGTAACACAAGATCATACCCAAATGTCAAAGCATATGGAGTTACCCCTGTGCTAGACTAGGGAGAAGTTCGAAATGCCCAAAGGACTTCAGACAATAATTGGTGCCAATCGTAGGGGTGTCTTTGATGGCTCTTTCCATGATGTGCTTAATTGACTTGTTCGTTACTTCAGCTTGATTAGTTGCTTGTGCATAATGAGGAGTGTAGTTTACTATTTCAAACTTATATTCTTTAGCAAACTCACGTATTTGCCCTTAGTGAAAACAATGCTTCTATCATCCGTGATCGTTTGAGGTAATCCGAACCGATGGATTATATTCTATTTGATGAACATGATGACACCTTTTTGAGTAACTATCTTCATCAGCTTGGCTTCTGTCCACTTTGTAAAATAATCAGTTGCTACGATTATGAATCCATGTTTCTTAGATGAAAAAGGATGTATTTGGCCTATTAAATCCATGGCCCATCCTCAGAAAGGCCATGGTTTTACTATTGATTGCAACTCTATACTTGGTGCGGGATGAACGACACTGTGTTTTTAGCAAGCCTGACATCCCTTTGCATATCGGACGCAGTCCTCCATTATGGTAGGCCAATAATGGCTGTGTTGTCTAATCAACCATCTCATTTTTACACCTGCCTGATGGGCACCACAAACACCCTCATGCACATCATCCATTACTTGAATAGCTTCTCATTGTCCTAGACACCATAATGCAAGTCCTTCTGGAGTTCGTTTGAACAAATCACCATCTAGGGTGAAATATTTAACTGCTTGCAATATTACTTTTGTGTCTACCTTCAATTGAGGGTTTTGTAAAAATTGAATAATGGGTGTTCTCCATTCGTCTTGAGCTGTATCGACTGTATTAACCATTTTTAGCTGTCCATAGCTATCACCAATCAGTGACAAATGTTTTGACATTTTTACCCATTGCTCATTAACCCCATCAGGGACTCTCAAACCTGAAGCCAATTGAGCCATTATATTGGCGCTCCTGTTATCTATCTTGGGGATGTAGGTTATAGTCACATCATCAAATTTTGCTAGCAAGTATGAATCAATGCTAAAATACATATCTAAACCAGGAGCACTGCATTTAAATTCTCCATTTACTTGTTTTACTACCAACTGAGAATCTCCGAATATTTGTACTATTGTCTCATGCATGTCCAACAGTATTTCTATACCGATAATCAAAGCTTCATATTCTGCTTGATTATTTAAACAATCTTTTTTAATTTGAAAGAAAAATTGATGGATATTCCCGATAGGAGAAATTAATACTATTCCTGCACCAGCTCCTTGACTAGTTTTTGATCCATCAAACATCATTTTCAAGGAGCAATACCAACATAGATTATCTCCTTTTCAATGTCATTACTTGGATGGTTTGCCAAGAAATCAGCCGAGGCTTGCCCTTTCACGCCTTTCTGGGGAATATAAGTTAAGCTATACTCTATTAATGCAAGGACCCATTTTTTTATTTTTTCCCACAAAACTGGTCTTGAAAGCATGTATTTTATCATATCAGTTTGCGCTATTACTGACACATCAAAAGGCAACATATGCGCTATTACTGACACATCAAAAGGCAACATATAGTTCGAAGCTTAATCGCAGTAGAATACACAGTTAAACATAGCTTCTCTACAATAAAGTATTTTTGTTCAGTTACATTTAAGCCTCGACTAAAGTAATAGATAGCTTGTTCAAATCCTTGATTGCTTTCTTGGGCTAATAAACTGCCAAGCAATGACTCCGTGGCTGATACATGTATCTTCTATGGCCTTTCGATTCTCGGTGGCATCAAGACTGTTTGGCCAGATACTCCTTTATCGACTGAAAAACTTGTTGATGCTCTGCTTCCCATCGATATTCGATATCTCCTTTCAACCCCAACAAAGCTGAGAATGCTTTCATTTTCTCTGCAAAGTTAGCAATGAATCGATGTATGAAATTAACCTGGCCTAAAAAATGCTGGAGTTCTTTCTTATTTGAAGGGGGCTTGACATTTATAATGGCTTTTGCTTTGTTTGTATCAATTTCAATTCATTTTTGGTGAACCAAAAATCCCAAAAAACATTTCACAGAAACTCCAAAAGCACATTTCAAAGGGTTCATTTGCTTTCTCATTCTCATGAAGGTGTTTTCTAAATATCGGATATGTTCTTGATGATCATCCGATTTAACACACATCATCAATAAATACCTCTAAAAATTTGACAATCATATCGTGAAAAATTAGATTCATTGCCCTTTGATACCTGGCCCCAGCATTTTTTAAGCAAAAAGGCATTACTACCCACTCAAATGTTCCAAACTAGGACATCTACAGGTTGTTTTATGAACATCTTCATCTTTGATAAAAATTTGATTATATCCAGCATTTCCATCCATAAATGACATGATAGTATGTTTAGATGCTGAATCAAATAACATGTCTACAATAGGCATAGCATATTGGTCTTTGGGAGTAGCAAAGTTTAAGTTTCTAAAATCGATGCATACTCTTAATTTATCATTTTTCTTCAATACATGAACAATATTAGACATCCATTCAACATACATGGCTGGTCAAATGAACTTTGCTTTGATCAATAGCTGGATTTCCTCCCTCACTAGCAGTGTCACTTTATTTGACATCTTCTTGGGTGCCTGTATAAATGGTTTGAATCCTTGTTTGATGGCAACATATGTTCCACCAATATTCTGTCCAAATCAAGCATTTCCTCATAATTCCATGCAAAGAATCTTTATAATCTCTGACCAACTCGATAAATTTTTTTTAATTCCATCTGGTAACTGAGCACTAATGTAGATAGGTCGCGGATCGGCCTCTGTTCCTAAGTTCACTTCTATTAACGGATCTTGTACTTATGTATTCAAATCATCTAATTTGACTGGCGCCAATTTAAGATCCTGCAATCAAACCTCATCCCATCGATCTCCTTCATCATCCTCTACACATTCTGCCAATTGATAGAAGACAATCTTGCCAATTGCTTCTCCATGACATAGATCATTGACCTTTTAAGAGTCTTTTTTTTATCACCTCTTGTCCTATTTTTGCTCTGTCTAAATGTAACACCCCGATACTTTTTCAGATTTATTTAAAAATTTTAACGGTAAATATATTTTTGTACTTAGTGACGAAATTTTTTATTTAGCAACTTTTAGCGACGATTAGTGTAGCGGGATTATCTAACGACCCGTTAAAATTTTCTAGTACATTAATCTATCGTGAACAACTATTTTGGGCCATGTCATAATAATAGAAAGTTCTGGGTAAGTTTTAAATAACTATCAAAAATTGAGGGGGGTTTTGGTAATACTCCAACCTAGATTATATATATATATATATATATATATATATATATATATATATATATATATATATATATGGAGCCGATCCACATCTACCGGTGGAGCTATTTCTCCACCATAAATCTGGCCGTCCACGTGTACTCGTAGATGGATCAGATTTGTCTTTTTTTTTTCTTCCAAAAAGTGGTAATCGCTGGTCTTTAAAGCGGTTACAATATTCCCAAAAATGCCCCTTTCAGGCAAAAAACCCCCTAACCCCTGGTCTTTGTAGCGGTTAGGGGCCCACCAATTTTCCCCAACCGCTACAAAGTGTAGCACTTAATGACCTACAGCTTTTAAAAGCAAAACCACCCAACCGCCACAAAGAGTAGCGGTTGGTGGGCCCCTAACCGCTACTCTTTGTGGCGGTTGGGGGTTTTCCCCTTTTGTTTTCTTCCTATGCAATCTCTCTCTCTCTCTATTTTTCTTCCCCACTCACGAGCCCTAATCATTTTTTCATCCTCCATAAACCCTAAACCCCCATTTCTTCACCACCACATCTTTCATCAACCCTAAACAAAAACTCTAGTAAACTCTTCCAACATCACAAAGCTTTAAGTTTTTAGCAAGAATTCAAGTTCAATTAGATCTAGTAAGTTTTTACTTTTATCTTGAAGCTTGTTTATCCATAGTTGGTGATATTATCTTGGAGCCAAAATTGGTGCAATTATCTTGAAGAGGAGACAATTGAAAGCAACAATACTACATAGTATGTTTTTCCTTTTCATTTCATTTCAGTTTCTTTTCAATTCTTTTCATTTAATTCTATGATGTGTTGAGAATTTATAAAAAAAAATGTTTTTGTAGATTTCAAAATAAATATGGATGCAATTGGAGGAATAATTTTTGTAAAGATTCTGACCCACCTTACAAAGGCCAAGTGTTTCAAATACTGGACGAAGTTGAAGCATACTATAGAGCATATTCGAAAAGGCTGGGTTTCGGTGTTAGAATTAAGACAACTAGAAAATGGGCAAAAACAGACCAAATTTGTTCCCGACTATTTAAGTGTCATAAAGGGGCACCGCATGTACCCCCGGCTGTTCGGATCATTGATGAAGGGTCAACAAGACAAAGAAAAAGGAACACATTTTTAGGTATCAGCTGCAAGGCCCATGTGTCTGTAGTACACCAAAAAAATGGAAACCATTAGGTTGTGACGGGAGTCGAGTTGAGCCATAATTATCAATTGATGACCCCTAGTAAGATTGGTCAAATTCATTCGCACCGACTAATAATTGCGGCACACAGACAATTGATATTTACAATGGCTGAGGCAAAAATTCCACCTTCTAGAATGATGGGGGTTTTCTCAAGCCAGGCTGGGGGGATTGACAAGTTGAGCTTCAACGAAGTAGACCTTTGAAATGAACTCCATGCTCAGAGGAAAGAGTCTTTCAATAAGAGTGATTCTCAAGCTATACTTGATATCTGTAAGCGTCTTCAAGGTGAGAATTCTGGCTTTTCCTATAGTCTCCAACTGGATGATGAGAACCACATTAGTACTATATTTTGGGTGAATACCCGTTCTAGAGCTGCTTACCAAAACTTTTGCGATGTTGTGATGTTTGACACCACATATCGCACAAATAAGTACTCTATGCCTTTTGCTCCAGTTACAAGGGTGAACCACCACTATCAATCAATCTTGTTTGGCTTTGCCCTGCTTAGGGATAAGACGGAGGAGTCATTTATGTGGTTATTTGAAACGTGGCTTGAAGCAATGTATCATATTCCTCCAAAAACCATCATCATCGACCAGGATTTGGCAATGAAAAATGCAATTGCTAGGGTCTTTCCACATTCTCATCATGGCCTGTGCACATGGCACATAAGCAACAAATATCCCGAACGGCTTCACAATGTATATGCAAACCATTCGACATTCAAGAGTGACTTTAATACAGGTGTGAAGAAATCATTGACGGTCGACGTGTTCGAGGAGAGGTGGGCCAAGTTAATGGATGACTACTCTTTGCATAGTCATGAATGGTTGAAAGCGTTGTATGAGATCAAGATACAATGGGTCGGTGCCTACACCAAAAAGTTTTTTGCAGCTGGAATGACTACGACCTCGAGAAGTGAGGTATGAATGCATTCTTTGATGGGTACGTAGGCCATTCTTCAAGTATAAAGGAGTTCGTACTTGAGATGCAGAAAGCTCTTGACAAGTAATTTTTCCTTGAGAGAAAAGTCGACGCGGCTACTATTTACAGAGAAAAAGCCATAGTAGTTTTTTCACCTTTGGAGGCTCATGCGCCTCAAGTCTATACCAAGGATTTAGAAAGTTTCAAGAGGAACTACAAAATTCAAATCAATATAACATGACAAAGTTGCACGAGCAATGCACCAAAGATATCAAAGTTTATGATTTGACAAATATGACGAATTTTGCCAATCCCTGCTCTTCTTCGGCTCTGAAGAACAGAAGACATTTCATCGTAGCGGTTTGTCTGGACACCGGATTTGTTAATTGCAACACTCAACTGTTTGAGCATAAAGGTATACTTTGTCGACACACATTGAGATTTTTTAGCTTCAAGAATGCTTGTGAAATTCCGAAAGAGTATATCTTAGATCGGTGGACGAAGCAAGTCAATAGAGTACACGGTCACATACCTTACGTGCCAAATGTTACAGTTGATTCGAGCAATCTGAGACACTGCCATATAATCACCTCTGTAACATCATGCATGGTTTATCGTTGGATGCGGCGTCAACATTTGATAGGTACAAGTATCAAGTTGAAGCAGTTGCACGGGATAAGGCTAATCTTGCACAGTTCAGGGTGGCAATACCAGACAGACGGGACACTCCAACTACTCGAACGACTCCAACCGGTAGAATCACTCGAGCTTCGGTCATTGCTTCACGTCCAGTCGTTGACAGAGCTAGCCTGCAAGGTGAGGATGACAATATTTTTGATCCAATTCTTTTCAGACAAAAGGGCAAAAGCGAGCAGTACGTATGAAGAGTCCATTCAAGATGCAACGGGTCAGAAACGACTGCGAAAGTTTGCGTTATGTAATAAGATGACTGATCATGACAAGAGAAACCATTATAAAGTGCTAGGTATTGAACCTGACGGTATGGTCGAGGAGGACAATGATGAAGAAGAGTGTTAGGTTTAGGGATACCTCTCAGCATCTCCGTAGTACTGAGAGGCATCCCTAACCGCTACTCTTTGTGGCGGTTAGGCGCAAATTTTTTTTTTTTGGATCCTCTCATACTTTGGATTTATACTTGGGACACACTTACTAATTAGCCCTTTTCAGATGAAATTGAGACAAGAAACTATTTTTTGGTTTTTCTTTGTCGCCCCTTATCGGGCACACTTTGAGCCCGGTTGTTCAATGTCGCCCCTTATCGGGCACACTTTGAGCCCTGTTTTTCAGTGTCGCCCTTTATCGGGCACACTTTGAGCCCTGTTTTTCAGTGTCGCCCTTTATCGGGCACACTTACTAATTAATTTTTTTTTGGGCTTTTAATTGAAAAATCTATATTCTCTATCTCGATAATCCAATCCCAATCTGGAGAATCCAACAATCCAATTTCAAATCCCAACATCCAAAATTCAACAATAGTAATAATAATTCCAACAATCCAATTTCAAACCTCAATATCCAAAATCCAATTATAGTAATAATAAGACAAAGGTCTAGTACATGTCAAAATTATAGTAAGGAAGGCATCTAGTTTTACCCTTTTTCTGCTCCCAAGCTATCCTATATCTAACGTCAACGCATCCCTCCGAGACCATGACGTGGATTTGAGCACCTCCGAATGAGCTATGTAGTCCATGTACTTGAGCACATAAATCCCACAATCGTGATTGTTATATTTCTTTGGTCGGTCCTCTATCATCTCCACCGTCCAAGGATCCATCGTCGGATTGCTCGTGATCTCTTCTCCCAAATAATGTCTGCAAGCTAGCAGAATGATAGTAATCTATATCCAACAATAAAAAAGGTCAATCGCGTTTCTAGTATGATATAATGTAAAATTAATTTCGAGTTCTAGACTAACCAATACATTGATGTACATTTTGTACATCTGTGCCAACTGCTGACCAGGTCCGTCCTCCCTTAGGCTATCATATATGTGGACCACTTTATTCGTAGAATACAGAACTAATAGGAAGAAGCGGTTTGCATGATGACCAGGTATTATCATGAGGTTCGCCTTAGACGCGTGACATTGATTGTTCGAGTTCAACAAGCCTAGCACGTTTGCTGAGGGTATCCACTCACCCTTGCTCTTCCCTCGCCTCTTTGTCCATTCTGTGAAATCCTTCATGTTGTTCACGAATATAGGGATAATATGAGAGGGATTCATGTTGAGCTTCAAAGTTTGGCAGGGGTTATGATGTAGCTCTTTAACTCGGAGCAGATCTGTATAAGTGTCTATGACAAAATTTGAAATATTTGTTTCTGGTGCCAACGTTCTCATGTCCTTGTGACCTAGGTAATATGAAATAGGAAAGTCTATACTAGCCTTTGGCTCAGGCCCAAAATAGTGCTCGTCGATCCAATTGCACTTGGCTGGCCTCAATGGCTTCGTCACTTTTCCTTTATTCAATCGGATGCTTCGGCGCCTCTGGGGAGTTGCTTGGGTTACCTGACTCTGGGGCCGCATCAACTGGCATGCGAACAGACGTCGCCCCTTGGTAACCCCGGTACTCATTATTGAAGTTGTGAACTTCAGTCTTGTATGTCTCGATGGACTTCTTGACACTGTCAAGCGCATGCGCGACAAACCAGTCAAACCCCTCCAGCTGCTTGAACACCTCACTGCTGAGGTCAATCTAACAAACATGCATTGAAAATATGGCTTATCATTTCAGGCATGGTCGATAAGATGCACAAATAAAAATTGAATCAGAAGTAAATGACTTACAATGTTCAATGCCCAGAACTGCTCGATTATCCCACTTAGCTCATATGATGTCTTCTTCGCCTGGGAAGGGAAATTCACCCTCATGCGCGTCATCTTGAGAAACCATTCCAGGTACTCCTCAATACTTATGCTCGTGTTCTTCAGCGATACAAGGCTCTCATATGTTTCTTGCCAAGTAATCCACTGTTGCACCTCGTCGCTCAACACATCCAAGGCATCAGGAACCTCGAAGTTTAGCCCTCGACCCTTCCTATATGGCCGCATGTCTACAGTGGGTTTTGGTATCCTTTGTAGACATCCAGCTTGCCTCATAGCTTGATCGGGCATCTGAAACTCACATACTTCAAAGTAAATGAGTGGCACCCGAACTAAACCTGCTAGCACGTACGACACTGGAAGTTGCCAACACAACTCATCCAACCATTGCATCACCTTGTAGTATGGCTGCTACGTCACCTGTGATGCCTCCAATATCTCTAGCTCCCCCCGATAGAACTTTAGATGGTGGTGAAGGTCTACTCGTCTCTTCCAGTGGGCGTATGCCCCCAAGCCCATGCCCTAGGCCACGTCTCATCAGAATCATCTCGCGGCTGTGGACGACCAGTGGGTAGCCTTTCATAAGACCAGACCTATGAATGCAAACATTATATGGAATTAGTAATTAATCACGAATATATTGACACATCAAACAAGAATATAAATGCTCATACCTGTAATAGAGACAGGCAGGCGGCAATAGACATTGCACCCTTTCTCGTAACTTTATACTGTGCTCAATATAGGTGCGCAAGTACAGCTGAACCCCACGAATATGAGTATACCTCCCCAAGGTCATCTAAGAACTGCATATACTTCGGATGCACCATGTTTTTCAAATGCATCGGAAGTAGTATAACTCCAATAATATAAAGCAAGAATGCCTTCGTATACGTCACCAAATCATGAGGAGTGTATGCATTAGGTAGCATGCCATACTGCTCTCTCAGCCACTTAAGTTTGATGCCGTTCGTTGTAAGAGCTTCCTTCCTAATTCCTGGAAAATACTGCCTAGCCAGCTGAGCTATCATTGTAGACGTCCTACTCAAAGTAATGGGTTTGCCGTGACATGGGAGTCCAAGGATAAATCCGACGTCCTCTAATGTAATAGTCATTTCACCAAACTAGAAGTGAAATGTGTTCGTCTCACTCCTCCATCGCTCAACTACCAATGATGAAGGATGGTGAATATAGATAAATTCTGGCGGTGTAATATTTGTTTTCGTTCCTCGTTTAGTACCCACTCTTCGAGGTGACTTGTGTTTTGACTTATTTCCAAAACACCCCTTTCGACACCGTCAAATACGTCCCTCGTGACGTGGTCATTGTTATCGTATAGGATTGATGAATCATAAGGTCCGGGGTTGAACTCCATATCTCTGAGAAAAACATATAATTGTAACCAACTTAGCGTGCATACTATTTACATCCCAAAAATAAAATAAGAATACATAATCCAAAATCAACCCCCAATTATGAAGGCCTAAAAAACTTTCAATTTTGAATCCCTAAAAATCCCAATTTTGAATGCCTAAAAAACCCTTAAAAAACCTCTAATTTTGAAATCCTAAAAATCAAAATTTTGAAGCCTTAAAAATTCCCAATGTTGAAGCCCTAAAAAACTCCCAATTTCGAATCCCTAAAACCCCTAATTTTTAAGCCCTAAAAATCCCAATTTTGAAGCCCTAAAACCCCCCAATTTGAAAGCCTAAAAATCCCAATTTTGAAGCCCTAAAACCCCCCAATTTGAAAGCCTAAAAACCCCCAATTTTGAAGCCCTAAAAAATCCCCAATTTCGAATCCCTAAAAACCCCAATTTTGAAGCCCTAAAAATCCCCAGTTTTGAAGCCCTAAAAAACCCCCAATTTCGAATCCCTAAAAACTCCAATTTTGAAGCCCTAAAAATTCCCAATTTTAAAGCCCTAAAAAACTCCCAATTTTGAATCCCTAAAAACCCTAATTTTGATGCCCTAAAAAGCTCCCAATTTTGAATGCCAAAAAAAACCCTAATTCCGAAGCTCTAAAAAACCCTATTTTTAAGCCCTAAAAAACCCCCAATTTTGAAAACCTAAAAAAACCCCAATTTCTAATCTCAAGCAAAACCTTAATTTCATAACCTAAAAACCGCTAGTTCAATCCCTAATTTCAATTTCTAAAAAATCCTAATTTGAGTTTATGGTAAGAAGACAAATTAAGCAAAAAATAAAGGCCAATTGAAAGATAAAGAAGTTTCAATTCATGAAATTAACATTGATTTATAAGAAAATTCAAAATACTTACTTGCTTTAAACTTGATATATTAAAGAAAATTTTCACTAATCTTCTAGCGGTTATCCACCGATCTTCTAGCGTAGGATTTTTTTGTTTGTGTTATGGTGGAGATTATGGAGGTGTGATTTGGAGGATGAAGAAGATGGAAGAAAGAGTTGGGGAAGATAAAGATGATGGAGAGTTGGTATGGAAAAGAGAGAGGGATTGAGAGTGAAAAAAGGGATCTGCCGAGGGGTGGAGAGAAAGGAATCCTATGTTATAAAGAAAGAGAGAGAGAGAGAGAGATTAAGAGAGAAAGGGATCCAATGTGTGTGTGTGTGTGAGAGAGAGAGAGAGAGAGAGAGAGATTATGCAGAAGGGGAAAACCCCTGACCGCCACAAAGAGTAGCGTTAGGGGCCCACCACCATTTACTCTTTGTGGCGGTAGGGTGGTTTTGCTTTTAAAAGTTGTGGCCCATTAGGTGCTACACTTTGTAACAGTTGGGGGAAATCGGTAAGCCCCTAACTGCTACAAAGACCAGCGGTTAGGGGTTTTTTTGCCTGAAAGGGGCATTTTTGGGAATATTATTACCGCTTTAAGGACTAGCGGTTACCACTTTTTGAAAAAAAGAAGGACAGATCTGATCCATCCACGAGTACACGTGGACGGCCAGATTTATGGTGGAGAAATAGTTCCACGGGTAGATGTGGATCGGCTCCCTATATATATATATATTTAGGGGAGCCGTCATACATCTTACATTCTTCATCTGATAATATTTTGAGAAGAGAGAGAGAGAGAGAGAGAAATGAGGGAGGATCGAAAAGATACTTTTTTGGCGATTGAATTTCTTCTGGTAAGTTTCTTTTAGACCCTTCTATATGATTTACTACTTATAGATTTAAGAAGTAGGGAGGCATGAGAGAATTATGAGGTATTTGGTGGGTTTAGGGTTTGAAGTAGAGGACATTCGTGGCCATGGTCGCTGTAAGGACAGCGATGGGCTAATATTGGCTGGGTTTCATGAAGGTGATTGCATATGCATGTGAGTGGTTCTTGAGTGCTGGGAAAGAAGAGGAAGAGAGAGAGAGAGAGAGAGAGAAGAGCAGCCATGGGGCTGTCATGGTGCTTGTGAAATGTATGAGTGAATGGTGCATGAATATATGTGTATGTGTGTGTGCGTGTGCGCCCGCACGCGCGAGCACGTGTGTGATGGCGGGGGTGCAGGAGAAGTGGGTGTGAAAGGAACTAGATGTGCTATGTGTTTGCGTGCACGAAGCTGCCTGTGTGAGTTTTGTGTTCTAGTATGTGTGTTTATATAGGTGCGGTGCCTATGTGAGCAGAGGGAACAGCCATAGGGCAGTCTTCACAGTAGTGTGTATGTGTTGTGTGTGTGTGTGGCTGTGTAGAATGTGTAAACTGTGTGCATGTGGGCGTAGTTAGATGTATACAATGGTGTGGTTGCATGAATATGTGTGTGTAGTGGACTGAAAAGAGACCCTAAAAATGGGATTGTGTCCGTGTGAGTGTGTGTGTGTAGTGCAAGGGGCAGCTGTGTGTGTATGTTGTATGTGTTGCGTGCATGGTGAAGCTGCCAAAACTGCAGCCCTGAGTATGTGTGTGGGTTGTGTGCTCGGATGTGAGTGTGAGTGTGTAATGGGTGCTTATGGGTATGGGAGAATATGTAAGGTATTGTGTGTTGGATGTAATTTTTGGTGTGTGCTTCTGTTTGGGGATAAGCAGGTGAGTGAGCAGGTGATGACAGTGGGTGTGGTATGCTATGCAATGAAGGTGTGCATGTATATGTGTGTGGGTGTGAGCTGGGTGCATGGGTATGTGTATAGGTGAGTGTGTTTGTGGGTTCATGTGTGTATGTTTGAATGAGAGTGTGGTGTATGTTAGGGTATCCAACAAGAAGAAGGTGGTGTAGCAGTGAAGTTGGTGTGTATGTCTGGGTATACTAGCGAGGGTGATGGGTAGTATGTGGGTGTGGAGCTGCTGTGTGTGTAGGTTTATGCAACAGTGTGTGAGTAGGTGTTGTGTACATGTGTGTATGTATGGATATGTGAGTTTTGTGCTATGTTTGTGGGTAATTGTGTGAGGGTGTAAGTGAGGCTTGGAGGTGGGTCTGTGAATGAGTGAGACTGAGTGTAGAGAATAAAGAAGAGGGTGAAGTGGATTTAGAGGCACAACAGTTTGGGCGGTACCCTGTGTACCACCGACTATCGTTTTGTGCAGTGTGCACGTTGGGAGGTACACAGTGATCGTTAGTGTGTAAAATTTTACCCTAAGATACCTTAGGATATGTTACAATTTCAAGTAAAATTTTATAATTTTCTGAGATTGTATGTTTTTTTTAATATTCTTTGTAAACTCATATATGTAAAAATCTTTTGGAGTCGTTAAACTCATGAAAATATTCTGAAAAAATTAGAATAATATTTTTATGATATAAATAAGTCTCATATTAAGTTTGGTGATTTTTAGAGTTGATTTGTAATCATTTCTATATTACATTGATTTTAGCAAAATGAAAATTTGAAAAATAGTTTTGATGTCTTTTAAATTCTAATGTCAATTCCATAATTTTTATAAGTACTATAAAGCTGTTACAAAAATTGAGGGACTTTATTTTTTACCTAGAAACAATTATGGTTATTTATGAATTTTTATTGCATTTAAAGAAATTACTTTAATTTTGAAAATATTCAAAAATTTAGAAAATTCATATTTTGACTTTTATAATGTTTTAAGCTATAATTTTTTTATTATAATTTATTATGAATTTTGAGTTATCGTCACGTATTAAAGAGTGTATATGAATTCGGGTTAGGTTAGCCATATGCGGGACCGCTTTGAGTTGCACGATTTCAAAATTGAGAGTGAGTACACTGTGATTAGTTATTATTAGATTTATAGTATAGTAGTGTAGATTATTTTTCTACTGAATTAATTTGCCAATTTAAGTTATTGCAAGTATTTTTGGATCGAGGTTGACTAGCTTCGCATAGCTTGGATCGATGTAAATATTTTCTCTCTAAACCTTACTCATCATTCTGAATTCAAATGGTTTAATCTTAACTATTTGGCAAATTTGATTGAACTCTGATTTTATGATTGTCATTAAAATGTAAGAATTTTCTCTCTGAACCCTACTCATCTTTCTGAATTGAAATACTTTAATCTTAGCTATTTCGCAAATTCCATTGAACTCTGATTTTATGATTGTCATTAAAATGTAATGATTTTCTCTCCGAACCTTACTCATCATTCTGAATCTTTGTGTTTTAAATTTTAACTGTTTTGCAAATTTCGTAGAACTATGGTTTTATAAAATTTTCATGAAAGTTTATGGATATTGCCCATGAAACCCTAATTTGAGCCTCATAGCGATTGTTTAGAATTATTGTTTCATTCTCATATGTTTATTGATTTGATCATCGT
The DNA here is from genome assembly GCA_033070095.1 of Escallonia herrerae. Lineage (NCBI taxonomy): Eukaryota > Viridiplantae > Streptophyta > Magnoliopsida > Escalloniales > Escalloniaceae > Escallonia > Escallonia herrerae. The sequence continues at coordinate 129,059 of JAVXUP010000846.1, forward strand.
AAAATATTTTGAGTTGTACTTATCTCTTCTCATTTCATTTGTTTATTGATTCGATTATCATAAAGCATTTTTAATTAAATTTATTTTTCTAAATGTTGACATTAGTTATTAGTCTTGAGAATTATAAGGATGGTACGTATCGTTGGCGTTATAAGGCTGGTCTGTTGGTTGTGTTAAACTAGTACCTAAATGGACTAGTCAATATACAAATATATATGTAAAGCATATCAAACACTACCGGGGTGGCTTTCCTATAGTGTACTGCTCATGTTCAATATTACCTATCTCTTTTTATTATACCTGATATGTTTTGAATAACTACTGATTTAAGGGAATGAGATGATACTCATCCCTATATTATATCGAATTGCAGTGATCTCATCAAAAAACAAAATCCTTTGAAAAGATATTATTTGACTTGATGTAAAATCATTCGCATTATTCGTCTATACTGAATGTTGTGTTTTATTTGAAAATCCTTTTAAAAACTATCATTTGATTCTATATGAAAAGTTGTCTTATCGTTGTTTTTTTTAATCTTTGATCGACCTTACTGGATTCTCAAAAGCTCACTCTCCTTTGACTTCCTTTTCACAGGTGATAACCAACATTAGGTTGAGGTTGCCTGAGTGGATTAGAGCCAAGCAAGGAAAATTGATTTAATACAGTATTAGATGTTAGAACCGCTGTGTGGGTGAACTTTTCTAGCCCATCATTTCAATTTAAATTTAGTTTATCAATTTGACTGTACACTGAGAGAAATACACTGATGGATGTTTTAGTTGCTCTGAAAATCGTGGTATTATTTTGATGAGTTTGAGGATATTCTGTTCAAGTGTAAGTGATCGAGTGATTGTTAACGTTTTAGAAATTCTGGGATGTTAAACTAAACCTTCAGCCGTTGTTGGCTCTATTTCCCATTTTTTATGTTCTCTTCATCCTTTTGGCTGTTGACTACAGAAGCATTTTTCAGCTTCCATTGCATATAACATTATCTCCGTATGCGCTTATCCGTCAACAATTCTTTTCATACTTGTTTGGTAAAGACCTTCTGTTACCAAGTCCAACCATGGAATCAATACCTCGACTAATAGAGATGTCAATAGGCCGGCCCAGCCCGGGCCCAGTGGGCCAGACGTGAAAATGGGCCAAATGTAAGCAAATTGTAATGTAGTACTATGACTACGATTCTGTAATTAAGTATAAGATTTGTACATGTAGTAATATATGTATATGCAAGCAACTAAAAATGCCTAGACACGCACATATATATGTAGTAATATGTGTGTAGATAATAATATTTCTAGCATTCAAATATTCAAAAAAATCTTAATTGGTTTACTAATGCTAGGACCTAAAATGTCGTAATTGTTTTAACTTTTTGGTCTAATGATATATATTTTTATCAAGTTAACATTAAAGAAATTACACCAAACTCTTTCTTTTTTGTTGAAATGTCATTATATACTAAAGAACAATACGCAATATACATCATTTATGGTAGTTCAGGAGACAACCATTAAACCAAACTCTTTGACCTTAGAGGTGAGAGGATCAGCCAGCCCAATAGCAGTCTAGGCCAAGAGTCTGAGCCTTAATGGTATAGTGGGGTGGTGGAGTGAGAAGAAGGTGATAATAATTGATGGAGTAAAATTTAAGATAAATTTGTTCATAGGCCCTCCTCCTTTTATCTGGGTTTGGGACCGGTTGCTTGTAAACAAGCAGGCGAAGTCATATATATATATATATATATATATATATATATATATATATATATATATATATATATATATATATATATATATATATATTTAACCCCGAGTCGCTCGAGCTATGTGAACATTGGAAGAATTATCTTAATGCAAAATAACGCGAGCAAGATAAACCGATTGATGAGAAGAGGAGGAGCAACTCGGACGTTGAAATACTTTGAGATGATTATGTAATTTCTTTTATTTTCCTTTTCTCAAGTTCTTAGAATAAAATTTTCCAAAAAATGTAGATATTTTTCACACACACACATATATATATATATATATATATATATATGTGTGTGTGTGTGTGTGTGTGTGTGTGTGTGTGTGTGAAAGGATTTTCAATTTGGGTAATCAAAGTGAATGGTCGATTCATCATATTGGGTAATCAAAGTGATTTTCAATTCAAACATGCCCTCGAATTGTGAAAGGATACTATCTTCGTTATAGGTTTTTTCTTTTGGCAAATGTCCTTAGGGGTTTCCATTGGGGTTATACTAGAGTCTAGCTTACTTGCATTATGGTCTAGGGGCTTCCTATGAGTCCCGCCTCCTGACAGTTGTCATAGGGGTTTATCTGCTGATCCCCTTCCATCAGAGTTATGTAGAGTCGACCATATTTACATTTATCTAGGGGCTTCGTGTGAGTCACTTTAGTCAGGCTTGTCTGTCTTCCTCCAGTCTAGTACATGGTCAATCTTGTCCGTATGTCGTTTGTCTAGAGGCTTCCTAGCAGTCCCTTCTCATTACAGGAAAGATAATGTCCGTCTTTTTGTCCTTCTTGTGTTCACCTAGGGATTCCCTGTGAGTCCCTCCTCACGACAGTCATGATAGAGTCTGTCTGTCTCCAGTATTTTTCACAGCCAGTCTTGTTCATATGCATTTCGTCTAGGGGCTCCTTGTGATACCCCTTTCACCACAAGCATAATAGAGTCCGTCATTTTGTAGTTCATTGCATAATCAGTGTAGTCTGCATGCATTTTTTCTAGGGGCTTCCTGTGATTCCCCATTCACCACAGTCGTGATAGAGTCTATCATCTTCTTGTTCATTGCATAGTCATCATTCCTTTGTTGCATTTTTGTCCTGAGGCTCCATGAGACTTCCCTATCCCGACACTCAGTGTCATTGTCTTTGTCTCGTCTAAATATACACTGTGGGATCCCGTCTCTCTCCTCTAGTCTTTATGTGTGTGTGTGTGTATAATTAGAAAAAAATTAAAAAGAAAATAAAATATGATTCTTGCTGTGACTTTTCAATCACGCTCCTATCTTTTCTTTTTGCAGGTTCAATTTTGAATCCGAGGGTGTTGGACCCTCCCTTCAGGTCAGTACGTGAGAGTCACGTCTAATCTTTGTTTTTGTTTTTTTTTTTTCAAATTCAGTTCGAACTACATTTGGCTTGATTCGTTCTGGATAATGGTATGTAGGCAAACTTCGTAGGGAGCAGCCATTTCCCAGTCCAAGTCTGTGTCTGAGGGTATGTAACCCTTAATTCGTGTCAAGGTCACGTACATTCCCCATTTTCCCATTCGGATCCAGTCCGAGGGTATTCTACCCTCAAGCCAAGTTAGTACGTGAAAAGTCACGTCCAATCTTTTTCCCAGTGCCAGTCTAAGTCCATGGTTAGAGGGTAGACACCCGCAGTCTACGGGTCACATACCTTCTTATCTCAGTTATTCTCGGTCTAGTTCCTGTTCAATTGGTGTATCTATAGAAATTCCAATGCGCATTCTCTACAGATTCCTTTTGTAACACCCTGAAATTCTCGGAGCATTATCCGATCATTCCATCAAATCCTCAACTGTCCAATTTATTCATTTCCAATAATGATAACCCAACAACATCCATGTTAGAGCACTACAGTCCATCAACTATCTTAACAAACCGTCCCAAAACAATAGTAAAGTACTTAAATTATTACATTACATAACGTCTCTCTAACAAGGCTCAAATAAATAACAATGTAAAAACATAAACTACTTTGAAATTTCAACTCGTCCGTCCCAAAATCTTACTGACAGTCATTTCCTGCAGAAGGGAATAGAAAAAAGGAGTGAGCTTTCGAGAGCTCAGTAAGGTCGCTCAACATTCAGTAGGGATTTCAAACGAATTGGTCAGAAAATTATATCAATGACAATATAGAAACAATGTTCTCAAATTTCTTAATTAAAGATTCAATGAATACACTTTCAATTTCACTGAAACAATACAGATGATATTGGCCATGAGTATATTGCAAAGCCACACAGGCAGTGCAGGGTAACACTTAGCAAAGCCACACAGGCAGTGCTCAATAACAATATGGTTACATATGCATATGAACACTAGCTAGACCCTTAAGGTACTAGCATTTCCCGACAGTAACAGACCATCCTTATATCACCCCCGATACAGACCATCCTTATAACTTCTCAATACACTATCTCATGCCAATATGCAGAATGCAATAAGCGATATTACTAGAGTTGTCAAATGGGTCAGGTGGCCCGCGGGCTGGCTCGACTTGGCCCCTTTCTGGCCCAGGCTGGCCTGGCCCCCCTTCATGAACAGTAGAGGCCCAGCCTTTTAGAGCTTAGAGCCTGGGCCTGGATCAGGCCTGCATTTTCGAGAAAAAAGCCGGGGTCAGCCCGGCCCGAAAAAGCCCGGGTTTGGCCCGGCCCTCGCCGTGGCCAGGAAAAAGCCCGGGTTAGCCCGGGTTTGGCCCAGAAGTGGCCCGGTTCTGGCCCGAATCTGGCCCCCTATTTACTTTTCAAATTCAGATTTCCCCCCCCCTTTCCCCCCAACGGATTTATTCCCCCTTTTTCCCCTAAATTCCACTTTTACCCGCCCAACAGCAAAATAACGGCTAGTTTGGGGGGTATTTTGGTCCAAGTTAATTTTTTCAACTCTTTTAAGGTTTTTACACTCTTACCCTCCCCAACAACTATAAACGGATAGTTTTTAGGGCTATTTTGGTCTTTTGTGAAGTTTCAAAAATCTATAAATTCACACCATTTCTCTCTAATTTTTCACACCAATCTTCTTACTCTCTCTTATATAAACATTCTACATTTCTACAAGCTTTGCTACTCTTGCTAATTACTACTCTTATTTACTAATTAGTACTCTTGCATATTATTACTCTTGTTTACTAATTACTACTTTTGCTAAATTTTAATTACTAACCACTCCTCTTATTAATTTGTTACTCTCTAATTCTTTTGTCTAGTAATTAGTAATTAGTGAATTTTTATATTTATCAATTACTATTACTAATTTTTTTTAATTACTAACTCTCTCCAACTTTGAATTACTCTCAGTGATTCATTTGTTACTCTTTAATTCTTTTAATTGTTATTTCTAATTACTAATTACTGCTCTTATACTTGTGTATTTAGTTACTCTTACTAATTTTATTTTTCAATCTAGTAAAAAAGTTTAGCATCAAATATGGCTGGATTATTGAAAAAACTGAAGCGTGGATCATCATCACGAAAAACATCATCATCATCACAAACACCACCACCAGCACGAGCGCCAGCACCACGGCCATCACAAACACCAATCCAAGCACCACCACAACCATTCGTTCCTGGACGAATGAGTACAGGCTGTATGATAGATACCCAAGCCAATTGGGAGTTCAATCAAAACATTCCAGATTTTGAATACACGCCTGATCAAGACCCCCCGCATTATAGTCAAGGACGCAGCTCGGTTGGCGAAGCTACTACTCCGTGGCATAATCTTAACCCTATGCCTGGTCATGATGAAGAAGGGCCGAGCAATGCCTCCGGTAATGAGCCAGAAGTCCAAAAGGGGAAAAAAAGAAAGCCGAGTGTTGGAATCATTTTGATGAAGTTATGGTGGACGGCATCCGAAAAGCTCGATGTAAGTACTGTGCTAAATTATTTTCGTCTGGTAGTGGTAATGGACATCTTAACAGGCATTACCCTCAGTGTGCACCTCGACAAGGCCACGTCGAACCTACCCAAACGCAGTTATCTTTTGACGGTAAGTTATTTGTTTATAATCAGCGAGAGCAAAGAGACGGTCTCGCTGAATTTGTTATTCACGATGAACAAGCCTTTTCTTTTGCCGATAATGCTAAGCACTCTAGATATATGAACACATACGTTCAACCTTTGTACAAAAAGGTTCATAGAAACACAACTAGATCCGATGCACTCCGACAGTATAATGCTGCTAAAGCACGCCTGATCGATTATTTCGATAAATTTGACGGTAAAGTTAGTCTTACTTCTGATATTTGGCAATCTCCGTTTACTTTTGTTAGTTATACTTGTGTGACGGCCCATTGGATTGATGCAGATTGGATTATGCACAAGAGAATCATCGCTTTCGAGCTCTTTCCTTTTCCGCATGATGGAATGAACATTGCTAGTATTATATTAAAAGCATGTACCACGTTTAAATTAAAGGATAAGATTATGAGTATTAGTTTTGATAATGCTTCTAACAATACAACTGCTGTTGATGCTTTACAGGAGAGCCTCAAACCTGTACTTTCTGGTAAATTATTTCATGTTCGTTGTGTTTGTCATATAATTAATTTAATTGTTCAAGATGGTTTAGCTGCTGCAGGAGATATTCTTGTCAAAATGAGGGGTATGACAGCGTATGTTAATAGTTCGAGTCCGAGAACACAACAATTTAAAACGTTGTGTGTTGAATATAATATGCCTCGCAGGAGAGCAGTTACAGATGTGGTCCACAGGTGGAACTCTACATACCATATGCTTTTACACATTCTGGCATACAGAGAAGTCTATACGCATTTTCTACTAACCTTGTTCCCAGCCGGCTTGCCAACTCAAGAGGAATGGCAGATGGCCACATACCTAGCTGAATTTTTGGAGGTATTTTACACGTCTACCAATTTATTGTCTGGTACGTACTATCCCACCTCTCCTCTCGCTGTAATAGAAATTCTCAAGATGGCTACAATGTTAACAAAATGGAGATATATAGGACCCTTTCAGGAAATAGTAAAAGTGATGGATAAAAAGTTTAATAAATATTGGAGTGAACTGCCTGTTATTTTTGCTGTGGCTACTTGTTTAGATCCTAGGTTAAAGTTGCATGGCGTGAACGTCTCGATACAAGAGATATCGAAATTAATGTGCTACCCAGTAGAGGACACACAGCGAAAGTGAGCAAGACATTTGAGGAATTGTTCAACCTCTATCGTAATTCTGCTGACGTGCGCGGACGAGCTTCATCATCGACTGTTGAGAGGTATTATGCGCCATACCTTAAGGGCTTTGAACATCTAGTAGCAAGACAACTACCAGGTGAAGGTACTTCTAATTCGGCAGGTTCGTCTACTTTTTCCTCTTTTAATGAGATTGGTGTATATTCAAATACTGATCATTATTCTGATTTATCAATGCAAGAACAGGTTAATTTTAATTTGTTAAATTTTTGGAAACAAAATCAAAACATGTATAAAACTTTATCCCAAATTGCACGGGATGTACTGCCAGTGCAAGCCTCCACGGTTGCTTCAGAGTCGGCATTTTCAGCGAGCGGGAGGGTTTTGGATGACAGGAGGAGTCGTCTTAACCCCGAGTCGCTCGAGCTATGTGTATGTTGGAAGGATTATCTTGATGCGAAATACCGCGAGCAAGATAAACCGATTGATGATAGGAAGAGCAGTGACTCGGATGTTGAAGTACTTCCGGATGATTAGGTAATTTCTTTTTATTTTCCTTCTCTTAAGTTTTAAGAATAAAATTTCTCACAAAATATAGTTTTTTCATATATATATATATAATATAATATAATAAGTTTTTACAAGCAAGATAGATATTTTTCCATATATATAAAAAAATAGGTAACTTCGCCTGCAACTTTATCAAATATTTTGGCTTATCTCCAGCCTTACTGATTGGCATAGCATCGTATTCTGCGACTCTGAGCACTAAAAAAAGGGGGCCTTTGCCTTCATTTTAAGGGGAGAACTTATTCTCTTTAGAGCTTGCATATCATTTCTCTGTGAAGTAATATTCTTGCTCTCTCAAGAAATCAGGCCATTCAAATTCACTTTTGAAGTCTTTGTTTATTCGTTGCATCATGGATCCTACGGAGAACATCCTCGAATCTTCAAGGCAAGCTACTTCCAAAGGTAACTTTTAATATTTTTCTAGCTTAGAAATCATATAGATTGTCATCCTTTCCCCATAGTCACATTTCAATTCAAAAATATGAAAAATAGTCTTTTACATTTCTTGGTGTAAGTCTAAGTCTCAAATTGTAGACTACTCCCCGTAGGATCATAGTCAAACTACGACGGTTTTGATTCTGATTACTCCACTCGGATACGTAGGCAATTCGACGTCTGATGTCGAGTTCAAGCCCAAAATCTAAAAATTAACTTAGTGTAAGTTTTGTTAAATTTTGTGCATGTTGTGTCTTTAAGGCCAAAATTCAATAAAAATGAAGTAGAGACCTAAAGGAAACGACGAGTACCTAACAGCTTCCCGTTGCGTAACTTAGTTCGCGGACCCTCTCTTGGTTTCAACAGACTAGTTGTCATTTTGGACACTTTAGAGTTATTTCTAGGTTTTTCTTTTTTCTTTTTCTTGAATTAAATAAGATGATGACTCTATTAAGATCCTTTTGGGATTTTTTGGAGGCGGTTCGCCACAATAGCCATCATAGGAAGATTTGGCATGATTTTTAGATTGAGTAGCTGTTATTTTTTAATTTAACTCAATGCAATCGACTCTATTGCTAATGCTATCAACTTCATTAGTCGATGGTCTCACTAAACTCAGTTTCTTACCTTAGACATAACTTTCTCTAGAAAATTGGATTGAGGTGCCGATTTTTTATTTATTTTTTGTTAGAAAGCTAATGAAAAGTTTTAATAAAATATGAAAAGATTATCTCCAAAATTCTTTTTTTGAAAATATGAGTATGCACCAAAGTTTATTCATTCTTTAAGTAACACACTGGTTTGAAAGGTTATGAACTTACATGCCATGTCAAGAGTGTCCTAAGGTAATAGGCCATCGTAATTAATTCAAACAACAAACCAAGACTAATTACATGATAGTAAATATTAATCACAACTAAAAGTAACATAGCCTATGCATTCTTTGGTGTTCTTTGACATTGGACTAGACGAAGCTTTCATAGCATCTCCACTATGGTTTTAAGCTCGTTTGATTTCAATTCACATATCGGGTTTCTCGAATGTGTCTTCATGTGTGTGTATGCATATCCCTACTAGGAATTCACTCAAAGCAACACAATCAATGTATTGTTATCATTAAAATAATATACAATTTTAGGGCTAACAATCTTCATCTTTTTTATGATGACAAATATTGATTCCATCTAACCTAATATGTATAAAAGAGATAGTCAACTAAGCTCAACAATCTCACTTAGAACATGTGATCATCTATAGTTTATTCAAGATATGCCAATTTTATCTCATATAGCAATTAAATTCCTAACTAGCTCCCCCTAGCTAAAATAAGATATTCTCTTCCTCTAATATTCAACACACAAGTATATAGCACATAGCATCAAGAGTATTTCTCTCCCTTTTGTCATCAAAAAAAGGTAAGGGTATGCGTATGTGAGAAGATAATTATAAGCAAGATAATGGCATAAGGTGTATATAAGTCATGAATCCATATGGCCAATATCTAGAAATCATTCATGATCAGAAGAAAGATACACAGGGTGGCCCAACAATTTATTCTACTTCATGCATTTTTTAAAAGTAACAAAATAGCATGTGGTTTAGGCATGTAGGCTTCCCTTACCTTGTTACAATATATGCATTATTCAAGCATGTTTCGCCATAATTAATGTCAAAAATATCCAACAAACACAATCCAATTGATTATCAAGTCATGTTCCTAATTTTGACTTCACAAAACGGCGTGTCTGTGAGATTAGCAATGTGAAGCATTAAGCCGACATAAGTACTTGTTCAACATGGAATTCCTACAAAGCCAGCAAAGCCAACACATATTTCTAACATAGAGAAATAAACAACCAATGATATTAAACCTTAGCATAGTTCGCATAATTACTCAACAAGCAAGCTAGTTATATTATGAGGCATATATATGACAATTTGAACAATTTTCAAGAAGTATAAGTTTAGCACATAACACAATGTTGAAGAGAGCATTAAGTTTTACTCTGATCATTCTTGAAGTCCATATTTTTTAACAAACTTTAAGGCTCTGATATTACTTGAAACCAATAAAACAACCGAAGAGGGAGGGGGAATAGGGTTTTTAAAAAATTAATGAGGAGCTTAAACTAAGCGCAATCATGAATCTTGTAGATTAAGTCTTTTTGGATGGAGTTATCGAGCATTTCGAGAAGAGGTTGCAAAGACTTTATCCAATTTTTTTGAAAGGCTATGTATCTAGTTCTTATGTCTGATCCGGCACATAAAAGACTCATAAAAGTTCAACATAAATTTTATAGTAACTATTCGATTGACCACTGTACTATTAAAAAATTCAAATTTGGCCGCTGGACTTCGATGTTTGTCGAAGTGACCGAATTCATCAAATTTTCCAATCAAGTCACACTGTTTGGCTCCATCAGCCCCAAGTTCGTAAAATGACTTGATTCAATGGTAAACCTGTCATTTTAATTTTTCTTCTTTATTTTTGCCTGGATTTCTCTTCAAGCCTAACACCACCACCAAGAACCATATGACGCCACGATGCCACAACCACCCACCAAGCACAACCACACCACCAACTTAACACCACCACCAAGCACAACCAAGCCTCGACCACTAGCTGTCAAACATAACCTGGCAACCCTCATCCCCTCCTCTCCCCCTTATCCCCGCTACACACACACACACACACACATTCACCTATCATTACCATTAACCCATCACATTTAAGCCTCTGCCCTGACCTAAGCTCTTATCATTTATCACCATCACTAATTCGTCATGATAAATTGCGTGCACGCGCTCTCACACACACATACAGCCACCAGAGATCTAACAGGGTTTATGCTAGGGGTCGTGATGAAGGTGTGGTTTTGGTCATAGGATTGACGGCGGTTGGGTTATGGCAGTTGTTGGGTTTCAACAGTGATGGGGTGGTGGCGTGGTGTTTAATATGTTATTGAAGGTGGTGCTGGCTGGTGCACGCATGGAGTGAGGGGGAAAGGGGAGGGAGATCGATAGAAAGTAGGAGGGGGATTGAAATGAAAAATGAGGGGGAGAAAGAAAGGGAAAGTAGTTGGCAATGGCGGTGGTTACTGCATATAGGTAAGGGGTAGTGGTGGTGATGGCTACTAGCAATTCAGTAAGGTGGTGGGTAGTAGGCATGGGAGAAAGAAGAGGAAAGAAAGAAAAATTAGAAGAACTAAAAGAGAACATTGATTTTTTTTGTGTTTTGATGATATTGCCTCTAATTGATAATTTTTTTGTGTGAGGCATAAGTTCCCTATGCCTCACACATGGGCAGTTAATGAACCAAAATTAACAGAGAAAACTAATTGAATCAATTGAAGAATTTAATAGTCACTTCGACACAAACCAAAGTCCGGTAATCAAATTTAGATTTGCCTAATAATGTAGTGCTCAATCGAGTAGTTAACTCTAAATTTTATGGCTACTGTTGTAATGCTCTAATACTTTATATGAGCATTACTAGTTATTTAGCGTTGATGAGTACTAATAAACGGGTTTTAGTATATTATTGACCCAATATTAAAAATTTGAGTTTAGTGGCCCTTTACAATCATATACGAGAATAACACATCATTTAGTCTTAGAAGCTGTTGTGAAACACGAGGAGAGAAAACCTAACTAGAAAATTTTGGAGTTTCAAGCACCAAGATATGATCTTGTGACATGTTATTTGGTATTATGACTTCGGGCCTATTAATTTCTTAAGAATTGCATCATTGAACTCTGAATTTGTTGAAGTATTTTTGAATTAAGTATTTAGAGTTTTGATTTATGTACAACCCTAGATTTGATATGTGGCTATGAATAAGGACATCCTTTGATGCTAAATTGTTGCTTTGAGGTCAGGGATTTATCTATTCTTTTCATGCTATAAAATTTTGTCCTTGAACATGTTGATATGTTAGGGGTTTATGCACTAGTGTGCATGATCATGCATCGTGCTCATAGCTTTTGTTTTGTAACTTCTCGTACAATCCTAATTTAACTTTTTCATTTTGATTTTTCAAGAATTCCTCCTATTTCTTCACAAAGCTGCCATTGTATGTAACTTGGCCATGCAGTAAATTAATATTGTGGCACCATAAATCTGTACACTTCAATTTGATGTAGATATAGTTGTTTCTCATCCATTCTGTATGAACTTAGACATTCTAAAACCTTTAGGGAGTGCAATATAAGCTTCTAGTTTTGTCCTCTATAAGCTTCTAGCTTCTGGTAAAAGTTGACCTTTTAATAGTGCTAACTGGTACAAAAATTGGCAGTTTTTGGACAACGTATCACTTTATTTTAACTTCCTATATGTTGTGAATAGGCTTTTGATGATTATTAATACAATGAGAACCTTGACGAGTCTGAAACCAATAAAACAACCCTAGAGGGGTGAATAGGGTTTTTGAAAATTAATGGGGAATTTAAACTAAGAACAATCGTAAATCTCAATCAAACCAAGTAATAATTCAATGAAGATGCTAACTAAACAATCTCAAACAATTAAAGAGCAATAAGTAAAGAGATTGAGTTAGAGATACTTGACAAGGAGATTTAAATGGTTCGGCTTGAATTACCCTCAAGCCTACATCCACCTCTTCAAGGAAGTCCCTTGCAAGAGCACTAGAATCCACTAGCAACAATCTTCTTCCGAGTCAAGATCAAAACCCTTACAACACTTGGTGATATCCCCACACCAAGCACAAGCCTTGAATCCACAAAGCTCACCCAAGACTTGACAAACCCAAGCCTTGATCACAATCCTTTTACAAAGATCAATTGTGTACAAAGAAACCTTCTTGAAAGAAAATGAGTACAAATGAAGCTCTAGTACAATAGAGAGATGAGAGAATTGATGACTTGAAGAATGCTCACTCTCAATCAAAGAATTGCTCACAAAGATGCTCTCTTTAATGATGTAAAATCATGAAGATGAAGAGAGAGAAGTTTAATCTATGAGCCTTGATGTTTCTCTAATGAATGGAGGCTTAGAATGTGGTTTCCATGGTGTATGATGAAGCCTCCAAAGCATTTATATAGAGAGCAAATGAAATATAGCCGTTAGAGGCTTAAAGTGAGCAAAACTGCCATTGCAGTCGACTGTATTACCAATGCAGTCGACTGTAATCCCTCTAAAATAGCCGCTGGAGTTTTGTCCTCAAAAATAGCCATTGGAGCTGAATTTTTACCAATGAAGTCGACTACATTAAAATACAGTCGACTGTATTACCCTACTGCTTATCATCTGCCTCACGGAACCCCCTTTCCTATTTTGGGCATAACTTTCTCTAGAAAAATCGGATTGAGGTGCCGTTTTTTGTGTTGGAAAGCTAATGAAAAGTTTTATCAAGATATGAAAAGATTGGAACCAAAATATGTTTTGAGAAAATCTGAGTGAGCTCCAAAGTTCACTCATTTTCAAGAACCACACTTGTGTGAAAGGTTATGAACTCACATGAAATGCACAAGGTGTCCTAAGGTCTTTTTAGGTCATAGTCATCAATCCAACCATCAAACCAAGACTAGTTACATAATAGTAAGACCAATCATAATCGTAGTAACTTAGCCTTTGCATTCTTTCTTGCTCTTTGACATAGGACTTGATGAAGCTTCTATAGTATGTCCACTATAACCTTAAGCTTCTTTGGCTTCAATCCATCTATCCAACTTCTCAAATGTGTCTTCATGAGTGTCATGTATATATCTACTAAGAATCCACTCAAAACATACATTAGAACATAATCAATGTGTAGTTATCATCAAAACAAGATGTAAGCCTAGGTTATCCAACCATAGGGCTAACAATCTCTCCCTTTTTTATGATGACAAACATTGATTCTATACAGGGTAAAATGTATCATATGATAGTTAGTTAAGCACAAAAATCTCACATAGAACATTCAATCATTTCTTGTTTACTCATATAGCAATTAAGCTCGTAGCTATATGTCAATTTATCTCATATATCAATTAAGCTCGTAGTTAGCTTCCCTAGCTAAAACAAGATATGCTCTTCCTCTAATGTTATCATAAAACACACAATCACATAGCACATAGAATCAAGATTATTTTTCCCCTTTTGTCATCAACAAAAAGACAAGGGTATGTGTGTATAAAGAGATAGTTATAAGCAAGATAATGGCATGAGGTGCATATAACTCATGAACTTATATGGATGATATCAAGAGTTCATTCATGATCCAAAGAAAGATAGGCAATGTAGCTCAATAATCTCATTTACTTCATGCATTTTTCAAGAGTAACAAGATAGTATGTGATTCAAGCATGTAAGCTTCTATCAAGTTATCATATGCATATTTCATCCTAATATATGCTCCCCCTCAATCAATGCCAACAATATCCAACAAACACAACTAAATGTCTAACTGAGGCATGCTCTTCTTTTGGCATTACCAAAAGGTGCGTGTGTGTAGGAATGGCAATGTGAAGCATTAAGATGGCATAATTTCAACATGGAATTTCCACAAAGCAAATGGTGGTCATCAACAATCAATATTTCCAATATAAGTGCAAGAGGACCATACATCGTCATCTAAATCCTATAGGTATCCAAGATTTTAACATAGAGAAGTAAAGAATCAAGGACTCACAATTTAGACCATAGTTCGCATGAATTCTCAAGAAGCAAGTTATTTTATAGATTTGACAATTTAAGCATACTTGATAACATATAAGTTTAGCACATAACACAATGTTGAGAAAATCATTAAGTTTTACCCTCTTGGTGAATTACTAAGGAATTGAGCTCATGAGGGATCATTTTGTAGTCCGTTTTCTTTTACAAGCTTTGAGGCTCTCCTCATTTGTTGTAGCATGTCCAATCTTGGAATGCTTACTCCCCCTTAAGATTTAACTTGTTGCTCCTCCTTCTCAAAATTTTCTTGAGCCTTCTCCTTGTTACTATTTGCCTTTGCTTTGAACAACCTACAATCATAATTTAGGTCTAACTTTTGGTACCCACATTTTCTTGGGTCCATAAGTGTTAGTCTTAGCAACGTTAAGAAACTCTTTCACAACCCACATTTTTTTTTCTACCTGTAACATAAACTATTTTACAAGGACAATAATTAGTCGTATGCCCTTTCTTGTTGTACCAACCGCAACGAGTAAAAGGTGTGCAATAGTTCTTAGAATTTTGTGTATGAACATTTAATCTAGCTTGTTGTTTACGAACTTTAGGAGACAAGGTGAAGGGATCTAATCCAACACCGCCTCTGTTTAGGCCAACTCTTTGATGTCCAAGCATGACATCCAAGTTATTTTTACCATTGACAAATTTTTCAAGGTATCTTTTCAAATCACAAATCTCAAGCTTTAAATTTTCATTTTGTTTCTCTAAACTCGAAGTATCACAAGAGATTTGTTTTGTGTTAGGAATGCTCACAATCAATACAACCAAATCATTATTCACATGCTCTACATATAACTGGCTAGATATGCATTCATTCTTGGCATGCAACTCACAATAATCACTTTTTAAGTCATCTAGTTCTTTTGAAATCGCATGCACTTGTTTTCTCAAAGCACAATTTTTCTTGGCTAATTTCATGGATTCTTCATATAAAAGAGTATAAGCATCATGAATATCATCATTGGAGCAATTGCTATCACTGTCACTATATGAAGAATTTACCTCATCATCTTTTCGAGCCATGAAGCATAAATTTGCATCTCCCTCATCGAAATGACCACCTTCATCTCCATTTGAATCATCATCACTACAAATGATGGCTTCGACTGATGTCTTCATGGAGTGTTTCTTTCTTGACCCTTTCTTCTTCTTATTCTCCCATGAAGTAATATCTACACTTGAATCATTCTTGCTCTTGTGTGAGTTTCCAACTTTCTTAATTTTGAGAAACTCGTTGAATTCCTTTGCAAGTATGTCCATCTCCTTGTTATTCAAGTCTTCTTCCTCTTCACTTGAAGATTGATCCATCATTGATGAAGCTTTAAGAGCAATGCACTTCTTCTTCTTCTTTGGAACTTTTTGCCTGGATGATTCGAGTTGCATTTCATAGGTTATCAAGGAGAAAATTAATTCATCCAACGGGAAGGTGTTAAGATCCTTTGATTCTTGAAGTGCAGTAATTTTTACATCCCATTCTCTGGGTAATGACCTAATCATCTTTCTTACAAGATCACCGTTAGAAAAATCTTTTCCTAATTGTTTCAAAGTATTAACAATTTTAGTGAAATGAAAATTCATTTTCATAATAGATTCAACGGAAAACATTTGAAACAATTCATATTCTCTGTACCATAAATTCATCTTTGAATGTCTTAGAAGAGAGGTCCCTTCATGAGTGACTTGAAGCGTATCCCACATACTCTTAGCCGAATCACACATAATAACTTGATTGAGTTCATTTGTGTTTAGTGCACAAACAAGACAATTCTTAGCTCTAGAATTCATGCAAAGCATATTTCTATAAGGGTCCGATTGGATCACGGAATTAGCCTTAGAATTGAAGTAGATTTTGGAATTGGACCTTAGGAATTACAATTCTGCTGATTGGACGACTTATTTGGAATTGGAATTACAATTCACACCCAATTCCATGAAATTAAAAACAGACTTTAAAGCCCATAGTCCAATTCCAGAGGTCCAACCTCAAATTTGTAATTCCAGCCCATTATTTTTGTCACTGTTTCTCTCTCTCCACTCGTAGCCTTTGCCCGACACTCTTCCATCCTCTTCTGATGCAGCCTCACCATAGCAGTTCTTCTCTTCCTCGCCATGGCAGCTGAAATCTACTGTGCATACGGTGGTGGCTACGCTCCACTAATTTGACGGCGATGGCGACAAGATCTGCTGCTTTGGCGGCAACGACGTCGGCAACGATCTACTTGTTTTTACGGCAGGGATGACAATTTCGGTGTCGTGGTCTTTGTTGTGGTATGTATCTATGTATTTCGAATCTTAATTCATTATTGATCTTGATTTTGAGTTTTGGGTCATAAATGGTAGTGTGGCCGGAGTAGGTAGTGTGATCGCATGCGGGCTCGAGTTTTAGTCCATTAAGAACAATCCTTGCAATCAAACATACACTCAGAAAAAGGCTTAGCATTGTTGTTAAAATTTTTGGTTAAGCCTACTCAAACCGGTTATTGACTTATTGTGTAGGATTTATCCTGTTGCAAAAAGCATTTCTTTAATAATAGTTTCTTTTTGCATAAAATTCAAGAAATGTATTTTGTGCGTGAATCTGTTTACATAATATGGCATATTGGTTTTGGGCTAATAATGAGTACATCTTGATTCAGGTAGGAAAGAAGGACTAGTGTCGGTGATCCCCTTCCCTCTATCAAATCTTAATCCTAGGATAGCAGGAACCAAGTTGATAAACTTAATATGTGCTGGAACATAAGGGCCATCTTCAACGATTCCCCACATTTCATAATCTAAAGATTCTAAAAATACCCGCATCTTAATTTTCCATATACTATATGAAGACCCATCAAAAAGTGGAGGTCGAGTAATAGAACTCCCCTCAAGACTAGGAAACCCCATGATCTTTTAACTCTCTAGGTGTTAACCAAAAAATCAAGAGCCGAGGCTCTGATACCGCTTGAAACTAATAAAACAACCCTATAGGGGGTGAATAGGATTTTTGAAAATTAATGGGGAATTTAAACTAAGCACAATCATAAACCTCAATCAAACCAAGTAATAATTCAATGAAGATGCTAACTAAACAATCTCAAATAATTAAAGAGCAATAAGAAAGAGATTGAGTTAGAGATACTTGACAAGGAGATTTAAATGGTTCGGCTTGAACTACCCTCAAGCCTACATCCACCTCTTCAAGGAAGTTCCTTGCAAGAGCACTAGAATCCACTAGCAACAATCTTCTTCTGGGTCAAGATCAAAACCCTTACAACACTTGATGATATCCCCACACCAAGCACAAGCCTTGAATCCACAAAGCTCACCCAAGACTTGACAAACCCAAGCCTTGATCACAATCCTTTTACAAAGATCAATTGTGTACAAAGAAACCTTCTTAAAAGAAAATGAGTTCAAATGAAGCTCTATACAATAGAGAGATGAGAGAATTGATGACTTGAAGAATGCTCACTCTCAATCAAAGAATTGCTCACAAAGATGCTCTCTTTAATGATGTAAAATCATGAAGATGAAGAGAGAGAAGTTTAATCTATGAGCCTTGATGTTTCTCTAATGAATGAAGGCTTAGAATGTGGTTTCCATGGTGTATGATGAAGCCCCCAAAGCATTTATATAGAGAGCAAATGAAATATAGCCGTTAGAGGCTTAAAGTGAGCAAAACTGCCATTGCAGTCGACTGTATTACCAATGCAGTCGACTGTAATCCCTCTAAAATAGCCATTGGAGTTTTGTCCTAAAAAATAGCCATTGGAGATGAATTTTTACCAATGCAGTCGACTGCATTATAATACAGTTGACTGTATTACCCTACTGCCTATCAGCTGCCTCACGGAACCCCCTTTCCTATTTTGGGCATAACTTTCTCTAGAAAAATCGGATTGAGGTGCCGTTTTTTGCGTTGGAAATATAATGAAAATGTTTATCAAGATATGAAAATAATGGCACCAAAATAGTTTTTGAGAAAATCTGAGTGAGCTCCAAAGTTCACTCATTTTTAAGAACCACACTTGTGTGAAAGGTTATGAACTCACATGCAATGCACAAGGTGTCCTAAGGTATTTTTAGGTTATAGTCTTCAATCCAACCATCAAACTAAGACTAGTTACATAATAGTAAAGCCCAATCATAATCGTAGTAACTTCGCCTTTGCATTCTTTCTTGCTCTTTAACATAGGACTTGATGAAGCTTCCATAGTAGGTCCACTATAACCTTAAGCTTCTTTGGCTTCAATCCATCTATCCAACTTCTCAAATGTGTCTTCATGAGTGTCATGTATATATCTACTAAGAATCCACTCATAACACACATTAGAACATAATCAATGTGTACTTATCATCAAAACAAGATGTAAGCCTAGGTTATCCAACCATAGGGCTAACAAAGTCCTCTTTGACTTTTATGTTTTGAGTTTTTTTTTAATTCCATATGTTCCTTGGTTGAAATTTCATTGGGTTGAAATTGGTCATCGATACAGACTATTTGAATAAAGATTGAGTTTGTTGATTTCAATGTCTTTCCTTTCTTATCCATCTTTGCAGGCATAATCATTCAAAAAATCTTTGATCTTTACTTTTGATTCTATTCGTGTTATAGATTTATTTCTTGTTGCCATTGCATTATGTATTAATGATATGGGCTAATTCTTGAACTAGTGTCACTGATTTAGTGTGAGCTTGCCCCCCTTCTAAAGTTGGTGTATTTGATCTCTATTGACAAACTTGAGTTTTTATTAAACAACTGTATTTGTGTATTAGAATTGCTCCATTTCAATTATAATTTAAACTTTTGAAGCTTCTTGTGTAATGAGAAAATTGTGTGATATTTCAATTGTGGAAATCACCTTAAGTAGTGAGACATATATGTGATGTTCGAAATGCAATATGTGACATGGTTCATAACCATGATTTTAACATGGTAAATTACCGTGATTTTAGCAATCCAAATGGACACACAATAATGTTGTTTAACTATGAATGTATTGCCTACATTGCAATCACGCCATGTAATCTTGTTATGTATCTACAAGTTAAATAATTTGCATAGTTCAAATTCTATCTTTTGTTATTTGGTTTAAAATTCTGACCATGGAAATCCTTTGTGATTAATTTTTTTTGTCCATTCCGACTTTTTGTCAATTCAATTTGGTTATGTCAGAATAAATGATTTCGTATATATATTTTGGAAACTTTTGCTTGACATAGTATCATTAGTGTTGTTGATGATGTGACGTTTGTTCTGATAAACTATTCGTACTTTTAGAAGTTATCTTTTAAATCTAAAGGATTTTCCTAACCAATTTACTGGCTCTATTAATAGCTCATGTTGTGCCCTAGTATTTTTGACCCCTCCATGTTTGGGTAAGTTCCTTATTGTCCTCTCTTTCCCCCTTTTTGGACAATATTAGCACGAAGGATGAGATTTCAGTGAAGCGGGGATCGCTTTCATATTCACATTTGAGAATAAATAGCTTATGATCAATTTCATTCAGATGAAGTACTAGTCTAGATTATTATGTTTTAGATTTAGACTCTGACTGTTTATCTAAGAAACTTTTACTAAGATATATATTATCTTAGGGTTTAACATTTGAGATTTTAATGATTATGTCAAAGTTTTTAGATTTCGTGCTTTACCATTGTGATTGAAATATTGAAGACATGTATTATGTTTAAATATATTGATGTATACAAATTCTTCTAGAGTTAACTTTGCAGTTCTTCTATTATCAAACTTTAGCATATTTAATCTTGGAATACCATAAATTTTTGAGCTTGGAAACTCGTACAACACTAAGTTTCATGTCAGGATTTGCACATTTTGTAATTGGATTTTGGCAAAATTTTTGTTGTTTTGATAATTACGTGCAGTTGCAGTACATTGATTCTAATGATGATTTCGAGGACTGAATGAGTGACAATTGTCCATGGTTGGATTTGTTGAGGCTTGCACAATGTTACAGTAAATATGTTTTTGCGTGGTCTATCGTATATGTTGTTGAAATATTTGTTTACTTCAAATCACATTGAGGATGTCTAGGATTCAAATACATGTACTGACTTGCACCTATAAGTTAATAGATTATATGTCTAAACATTGTGCGATTTATAGGAATTTAAGTTGCCAATTGTTAGAGGCTATAACTTTGAATCATTACACATTTGAAAGTTAAAATTGTGCCATCGCTTAGCATAAGACATACGAAGGTGTATAAATTTTAATAGGTAGCATCTAAAATGCTAGTAATAATAAAATGATAATTTTTGGTCATTAGAGTTCAAGACTCTTTAGGAAAGTTCATGAGATATAGTTTGTGGTAAATTAAAAAAAATCAGAGAAGGGTCATTCAGAAATATAGTTTTGACCTTAGTGATATTTACAGACTTTGTCATGGAGAAACTACTGTAAGTTTTGACTTCTGGAGTTCTTATCCTCTACGTCGAGATGTTGATTTATAAACCATACGGTTATCAAAATGTACTGATTGGATCTTAAGGAACATCAATAGGTGTACAACATATGATTGGTGAAACATGAGATCAGGCAATTATTGAGTTGGAAGTTGTTTAGTGTAAACATGTTTGCAAATTGTAGGGCTATAAATAACAAATCACAGTAAGATATATAAAAACATGCTATATGTCGTTCTAGCATTTGAATTTGGTGATTTCCATAATTATTTACTATTGATTGATAAAGATTGCTCATAAAAAGAGCTAAAGGTTTGCATCAGATGGTAATGTTCAAGGCTTTTTAAGGAAGAATGTTTGATAACGTATATGTTAGAATAAGGTTGGAGAAAGGGAAACCAATAAGACCAAAACTGATCCAGAAAATTGCAGAAAAAATTAATGCGATTAGGGACAAGTTTAAACATGCACAAAGTCGGCAAAACATTTGAGTAGATATGAGACGTCTGAACTCAAATTCAACATTGGTGATTGTTTGTTTTTATGAGTATTTCATGGTATGTAGTTTTGAGATTTAGAAGGAATTAGAAACTAGCTCAAATGTATATTGGTTTATTTGAGAACTTAGATCAATTGGTACAATGGCTTATCTATTAGCTTATTCTCTTAATTTGTCACGAATATATTCATATCTCGCCTTTTGAGAAAGTTTTTCTCTGTCTCATGTAATTGATTACGAGTTTATCCAAGTGAAAGAAAATTTGTGTTGTTAAGAGCTATCAGTTTGAATTTTGATTACAAAAGAACAAGGATTGCTGTCTAAGGTTATACATTGGTGAAAGCTATATGGTCCACTTGTAATACCCTGAGAATTCGGAGCTTTAGACACTCACTTGGTTATTTACACTATAACAATAATACGCTCAACCTCATCACCACAACTGTCAGAGCAACTAAATCATCAATCAATGTATTACTCTTAAGGATTTGCTTGAAATCACTTACAGTTTTGGTTTTTCGCCTAAAAAAAAATTATCAAAATTAGTTTTTTTTTTTTTACAAAACAAATAGGTGTTTGATTATCCAGTTTTTATTTTTAATTTTTCTTTGGTAGCGGTGGCGGTGGATATGGTGGCAGCGGGGGGGGGGGGGGGGAAACAAAAACCAAAACTCAAAACTCCAAAATGGGAGTTTTTAAAAAACAGCGCTGTTTTAAAAACTGAAGGAAAAAAAAAACAAAAATTGTGTGTCAAATATATATTTTTTCTCCAGTTTACAAAACTGGAGAAAAAACTTGAAACTTAAGTGATTTCAAACGCTACCTTAGTGTACGGTCATAATTGATAAACTAAATTTAAATCTAAATAATGAACTAAAAAAGCTCACCCACACAGGAGTTCTAACGATCAATACTAAACTTAAATTCTCTCGCTCGGCTTTAATCCATACTCGGGCAACCTATTACTGGTTATCACCTATGGAAAGAAAGTGAAACAAAGTGAGCTCAGTAAGGTCGATCAAGGATTAAAAACAAAACGATTCGAACGGTTTTCCATATAGAGTCAAATGAGAATTTTTAAAAGAATTTTTTTAATAAAACCACAACATTTCAAATAGACATAGGAAAGAGTATCAACTCTATCCCTCGAAGTTAATAAACATGTCAAAAATTCCATGTACAATAAATAATAGAAATGGATAACATTGAACATGAGCAGTACACTATAGCAAAGTCACTCTGCCAGTGCTCCAATATACTTTACATATGCATATATACACTAATTAGTCTATTTAGGTACTAATTCAACCCAAGCAAACAAGACCATACTTATAACACTAACAATACTCACCATTCTTATAACTTATCAGATTTACTACCTCATGTTAATATTCAAAATAAATAAAAACAATTCAAAATGTTTTACAATGAACAAATCAATAAAACAGATGATGATGAACAAATAATTCCAAACAATCGCTTTAAGGTTCAAGTTAGGGTTTCATGGACAGTTCAAAAGTATTATTACATCAATCATAAAATCAAAGTTCAATGTAGTTCGTAAAACTGCTATAATAAAGTATTTGAAATCAAAACGATAAAATAGGGTTCGAGTGAAATTTCTTACCTCGATCCTAGCTACGCAAAGCTAATCAATCTCAATCAACAATTCTTGAATTAACCTAAATTAGCAAATTATTTGTTAGAACACAATCTATACTACTATACCATAAACCTAATATGAACTACCCAAATAATGCTTACTTCTGACCCTGGAGTTGCGTCGAGTCTCATACACGGCTAATTCAATCGAAAATTTCACACAGTCCTTAATATATAACGATATCCCAAATTCAAAATAAATTATAATAGAACACTCTTATAGCTTAAAATATTATAAAAAGTCAAAATATAAATTTTCTGAATTTTTGAATATTTTCAAATTAAAATAAATTTCTTTAAATGAAAAAAGCCCATAAATAGCCATAATTGTTTCTAACTGAAAATAAAGTCCCATATTTTTGTAACAGCGTTAAATATATACAAAAATTATAAAAATTGAAATCAGAATTTAAAAGGCCTTAAAAATATTTTTAAATTTTTTATTTTGCTAAATTCAGTGTGATATAGCAATGATACCAAATTAACTCTAAGAATGTAACATCTCGGAATTTTTCGGAACGTTAGACACTTGCTCGATCACTATACTAAGACAATAATATCCTATACCTCAATAAATAATACCATAACTTTCAGAGCAAATAAACATTCATCAATGTATTTTCTCTCAAAACTTAACCAATTGATACCATCAATATGTCAGAGTGACTAACCATCAATTATGTATTATTCCGAGTTCACAATCATGATTGATAAACTAAATTTAAATATGATAATGAACAACAGAGGTTCACCCACACAGGGGCCCTAAAGAGCAACACTAACTTAAAACTTCAATAGCTCGCTTGTCTATAGTCCAATTTCAAGTAATCTAACGCTGGTTATAACCTGCAGAAAGAAAGTCAAATGAGAGTGAGTTTTTGAGAGGCCAGTAATGTCGATCAAATATTTAAAAAAACAACAAAATGACTGGGACAATTTTTTCATATAGAGTCAAACAAAACATTTTTAGAGTATTTTCAATAAAAACACAGCATTTCGACAAAGACGAACAATACGAACGATTTTACATTCAAGTCCAATAACATCTCCAAAGGATTTTTTGTTTTTGACGAAATCACTGCAATTCGATATAAAGATAAGGACGAGTATCATCTCAATCCCTCAATTAACAGTTATTCAAAACACTTTATGTATAATAAAACATGAATAGAAAACATTGAACATGAGCAGTACACTATAGCAAAGCCATCCTAGCAGTGTACGATACGCGCTACATATGCATATGTACACTGACTAGTCCATTTAGTTACTAGTTCAACGCAATCAACAGACAATCATTATAGCTCCAGTAATACACACCATCCTTATAACTCATGTCAGCATTTAGAAGGAGTAAATACAATTGAAAATGTTTTACGATGAGCAACCAATAAACATTTGAAATGAACAATAAATTCCAAGATGAGACGAAACAGAGATAAGTACAACTTTACTCACACACCTGAGCACCCAATAAACTACAATCTAAGCCACACCCAGTCCCATCATCCTCACCAATACGCACACACACTCACAGGTTACACACACACTCCTTTTTCTCCATGAACCCACTTATAACACACATAATACTCACCATCTTTCACCTGCACACACACTAACCCACTCACAAAAAAACACGCACAGCATGTACATATGGGCTGTTTTGCAGCCTTGTTTCACTTCACACACATCACGCACTCACACACACACACTTCTCACACACACAGTTACATACATAACACACATTCACTCATACAACTCACTCATGCAGCACCTCATACCACGATACCCACTTCTTCGGCAGCCATAAAAACCCACAGAGAACCATCACCCCACGACCCTTTTTGCCCTTACACACACGCACTACACCAAGCACACACCACACGGCTGCCTTGAAGCCATTTCTTTCATATAAAACACATATATTGACCCATATCCTACCCCTATGCCCACTGCCTTCTCTCTCTCTTTTCCCTTCGACACCCACGCACATAGCAACCGGTCACTCACATAGATCCATTTACCCACACACATGCTGCCCACATCCCCCCCTCTCTCTCTACTTACAAGCCCTCATGGCTATTTTTTGTCCCAAACCCCATCATGGCAGCCATCACCTCTTGGTAAGATGGGTGCACTACACTCTCGGAAATGGTAACAGCCCTCCCCTTCTCATAGCCGTAACCAAATTTCACAGCTCCCTTAATGTACGTACACGCAGAAGAACCAACACACAGGCAGCCTCACGCACACACAGAACCAACGCACGTGGCCCAACCGTGCTACATCTCTTACGCAGCCCTTCCCCGTCACACACCCTACACACGGTCGTACCCTTCGTGCAAAACCCACATCACGCTGCACCCGAACAAGCCATGCGCACACCCTCACTGGACAGCCATAACTGCCTACCTCCAACGCACGCACTTACACTACATCCATATCTATTTCCTCACAAAAATGCAGCCCCCCATCACAAAACCACTCACAGCAGTCCCATGCCCCCACTTTAATTCCCCTATACCATTAACTAAACAAGAGAGGAAAAAGGGTCTAGGAACTTACCGAAAAACTCCACGCACTTGTCAAAAATTCTCTTCTCCAAACCTTCTTTCTCTCTCAAAATGTATCAGACGCAGGAGAGATGGAGGCCTGGACAGCTGCTCAACATCTCTATGTATATATAAAAACCCTCAAAGAGAAATTACCAACAACCCCATTATACTTTCGTTAGTTATTCTAGATTTACCCGCAACTTTCTATTATTTTAAAAAGGTCCAAAATGGTTATTTACAATAAATTAATATATTAGGAAAATTTTAAGGTCCGTTACATAGCCCCGCTTCACTAATCGTTGCTAAAAGTGACTATAAAATATCGATGCTAACTAAAAGAAAATTTGTCGCTAAAAGTTTCCAAAAATATCTTTTACGCTAATTATCACTAAGTACCTCAATCAATATTACTTACAATTGCTATACATAAATTATAACTTATGGTTTTCAAAATTTTGTCGCTAAATGTTACCGATAAAATTTCACTCATGGCAATCGACGCTAATTCTTGCGTATAAAAGTCGTTGCTTAAAATAAACTAACTGGCTAGGCTTTATCAAGGTTCGGGGTGTTACAAAGAATCACCAAACTTACACTGGGACTTATTTACATCATAAAACTTTACTGAAATTTTTCAGAATTTATCACGAATTATAAAAACTCCAAACAAATTTTACAAATTTTGGCTTACAGAAAATATTAAAAATAGAAACAATTTCAGAAAATTATAAATTTTTGCCAGGAATTATAATATAGCCTAAGGTACCTTACTGTAAAATCTTACGTGCTAACAATTATTGTGCACTACCCAACTCATGCACCGAACATAGCACGAACCGTGCACAGGTGTACCACTACATAAGACTGACCCTCTTCATGCTCTTCTTTTCTCTCTGCCAATCACCCACAATATACACAATACATTCACACAGTTTACAGACTCATGATACCCACAAAAAAAAACACACTATACACACCCACACTTACGCACACACCTATATACACTAAGACACTACTGCACACATCATTAACACACCTCCACTCGTACACACTCATTTACGCAAACACACACGCGCACACATACTGCACACACTACACTCATCGCTGCTCTTCACAATCACTGCCCCTCCCTTTTTTTTTGACCCTTACTCACACACAAGCACAATACTCCCATTACATCCACACAAACACACACAAAAGATCACGGCACACACAAAAAACCCACCTTACACTCATATAGACACACACAAACATC
Source organism: Escallonia herrerae (assembly GCA_033070095.1). Classification (NCBI taxonomy): domain Eukaryota; kingdom Viridiplantae; phylum Streptophyta; class Magnoliopsida; order Escalloniales; family Escalloniaceae; genus Escallonia; species Escallonia herrerae. Next base: position 156,024 of record JAVXUP010000846.1, read on the forward strand.
CACTCATGGCGCACAAAAAAAAATCCACATTACACACACACACAGACATCGGCTCACAGCAGCCATCATGGCTGCCCTTTTCACGCCCACTCACACAAATGACATGCACACACTTCGACAGTCCCTATGGCTGCTTTTCTCTCTCACACACGGCAGTCCCATGGCTACCCAATTTCTCTCTTCCTCCCGGTAGCCATGGAAACCAAGGCCACAAACCCGCGAAGCTTTCATGGCTTCACAAAGTATAACACATACACACCCACTGTAACACTACACGACAAAGAATTCCTCACAAACCTTACGCACTCAACACACAACACTCATGCACAAACCCACGCGATGTAATACCCCTTTTTTTTTAACGGATTAATAAAATAAAATATAGCGGAGAAATAAATTTTTAAGCATCGATATTTTTTAGCGATGTTTTTTTTTTAAATACTTAGCATTGATGTATACTTTTAGTGGTGAATTTATTTTTGGTATCGATGCCCTTATTATTAGCAACGTTTTGTCAAACAAGATAGCGTAATAAACTGTTGATAATTTTCTTAACTTAAGAATTATAATAATGGTTTAATACTGGACCATTTTTTTGTGATAATAAGTTTAGGTAAGAAGATTTAGCGACAAATGAGGGAGTAGGGTTTTATTTCTTAGTCTAACTAGGGTTTTCATTTTGAACATACATACACAGACACACACACACACACACATATATATATATATATATATATATATATATATATATATATATATATATATATATATATATATATATATATATATATATATATAGACACACACATTACGCATGTTTGGGTAGCCACCTCTTTAGGTCACCAGACCCATTTCGAGAGAAATATGCATCTGAGAGAGAGAGACAAGGGAAGAGATCAAGAAAGGGTTCTGGCAAAACCTCCTGTAAGATCTCTACCTCATCTCCGAATCAAATTATTTATGGGGTAGGATATATGGGTTATGGCAGTATGTGTGATGGGTGTAATAGGTGTGGGTCGTAACAGAGAGATGGTGCTTACCGTGGCTGTATAGCCGTGCGTGGGTGGTGCTGTCAAAATTTAATGGTTGCATGCTCAAAAGAAGCTACCGTGAGAAGGTGAGGGCGAGGGGTTGGTGCGCTTGTGATAGAAAAGAGAAAGGGAGGGAAGTAGAAGTAGAAGTAGAAGTAGGGTGCTGCCTTTCGTGAGAGTGCGTGTGTGAAGGTGAAATGAACAAAGGAATGAGAAGAGCTACTACTGAGAGGCAGTAGCACTGTTAGTTGAATACAACTTTAAGTGTGTGTGTGTCTGTGTGTGTGTGTGTGTGATTTTCTTTTTACTCATCGGTGTATGTGGTCTTATGTGTGTGTGTGTGTGTGTATGTGGGTTCATGTGTTTTGGGGAAAAAGCTGTGGGTAGATGATGTAAGAAGAAAAAGCTGCACAGCAGCCTCTAAGGAAATTGGTGCAACTATGTAGGTGTGTGGGTGAGTATTTAGGTATGTGTTTGCATTTGCATGTGCTGTGTGTGTGCAAAGTTGTGTGTGTGTGTGTGTGTGTGTTTCTGTGCTCATGCATGGGTACATGAAGCTGCCATGAGGCAGCTTGAGTTTGTGTGTTTTGCTCAACTGGGCATGTGAGAGAGGGAGGGAGGCTGTCGAAATAAGACAGCATGTGTGTGAAATGGTGATGCTGCCAAGAGGCAGCTCATGTGTAATGTGGGTACAAAGGTGAGTGTTTCGTATGTGAGTAGTGTTGTGTGCAGATTTTGTGTGAGTAAATGTGTGTGTGAGTGTCTGTGTGCTTGCTAAGTAAATATGTGAGTGTGTTTTGGGAATGCTTGCATGTAAACCGTGTGGGTATGTGCGTGAGAGTTCTGTGAGGGGTGTAGAATGGGGCTGTGAAGGACAATGTGCGTGTGTGTGCGTATAGAAATAGAGTGGGTGAAGTCTTTTGTGTGTGAGTGTGTGTGTGTGTGTGTGTGCCTATGCATGTGCTGCTGTGCGTGTGGATGTTTGTGTGCTTGGATGTGTGGGTGTGTGGGTGTGTGTGTAAATTGTGCATGTGTATTTTGTGCGTGTGAAGCTGCCGTGAAGGCAGCTGTGCACGTGAGTTGGTGTGTGTGTGTCTGGTGCATGAATGTATGCATGGAGTGTGTGAAACGGTGCATATGCAGTGTGTTTATATGCTTTGTGTGTGTGTGTTTTGGTGCGTTGGTTGTATGTGTGTGTGTGTGTGTGTTGTGTGCGTGAGTTTAGTGCTTGAGTGAGAGTGATTGTAACATGTGTGTGTGTGTACAGGTCAAACGGCTATGTGGAGGGAAATGTGTGTGTTTGCATGCCGTGTGTGTATGTGTGCTGCATGTGAGTGAGCTTACGAGGAAAAAGATGGATGGCAGCTTAGGTGTAAGTGTTTTGCCCAGCTGTGTGTGTGAATGGAGCGGCCTGTGTGTGTGTGTATGTGTGTTGTGCATAGAGTGTGGTGCATAAGGTGTGTTTTGTGAGTGGGTGATAGAGGTGAGCATTTGCTGTGTGCTTGGTTGGAGTGTTTTGGTGTGTAATGAGTGTGGAGTTGTTAGATATATATATATATATATATATATATATATATATATATATGTGTGTGTGTGTGTGTGTGTGTGTGTGTGTGTGTGTAGATGTGTGTGAATAAACTGTGTAGATTGGGCTTATGAAAGTGGATCTCTGAATAAATGAGAGAGTGAGTGTGGATGTAGAAAGAAGAGCAGGTGCCCAAGCAGTTGGTGAAAGGGGGTTATGCTGTGGCGCGCGTGTGTACACGAATAATGTTAGGCTTGTTATGCACTTTGGATAGCGTATAATGAATATTAAAACATGAAAATTTATAGAATAGTACCTAAGATTATGTTAGAATTATTGGCAAAATTTATAATTTTCTGAGATCGTATGAATTTTTAGTATTTTTTGTAATTTTAGACATGGAAAATTCTTTTAGAGCCTTTAAACCTTGAAAATATTCTGGGAAAAATTAGAGTAATGTTTTAATGGTATAAATAAGACTCAATTTGAATTTGATAATTTTTGGAGTTGGTTTGCTATGGTTTCCATATCGAATTGGTTTTAGCAAAACAAAAAATTTTAAAATAATTTTTACGTCTTTTAAATTCTGATTTTAATTTATATAATTTTCAATTATATATATATATATATATATATATATATATATATTAAAGTTCTTATAAAAATTATGGGACTTATTTTGCAGCTGGAAGTAATTATGGCTATTATTGAGTTTTTATTGTATTTAAAGAAATTATTTTAATTCAAAAATATTCAAAAATTTAGAAAATGCATATCTTGACTTTTAATAATATTTGAAGCTATAAAAGTATTTTAGTGTAAATTATTATAAACTTTAGAGTGTTGGTACACATTAAGGAGTGTATAGGATTTTCGGTTAGGTTGGTCGTATGCGGGAACCGTTTTTAGTACGCGATTTCGAAGAGAGTGGGTACGCAGTGGGTAGTTGATATTAGGGTTTATAGTGTATTTAACATAAATTATGTTCTAACAAATAAATTGTCAATCTAGATTTATTCAGAAAATATTGATCGAGATTGGTAGCATCGCTTAACTCAGACCAAGGTAAGGAATTATATCCGAACCCTATTTCATTATTCTAATTTCAAATACTTATAATAACAGTTTTACAAACTAGATTGAATGTTGATTTTTAGGATTGATAAAAAGATGTTTTTAAATTGCCCATGAAACCGTAAATTGAGCCTTATAACGATCGTTTGGAATTTTGCTTCATTCCCATATGTTTATTGGTTTGACTATCGTAAAACATTTTGAGTTGTACTTATCTCTGTTCCATCTCATTCTTGCAATTCATTGGTCATTTGATATGTTTATTGATTGCTCATCATAAAGCATTTTCAATTTTATTTACTCCTTCTAAATGTTGACACGAGTTAGTAATTAGGGCGTTGTAAGGATGATCTGTATTACTGGAGTTATAAGGATGGTCTGTTGGTTGGGTTATACTAGTACTTAGATGGACTAGTCAGTGTACATATGCATATGTAAAGCGTATCGAGCACTGTCGGGGTGGCTTTGCTATAGTGTACTGCTCATGTTGAACGTTTTCTATTCCTGTTTTATTATACATAAAGTGTTTTGAATAATTTTTAATTGAGGGATTGAGTTAATACTCGTCCCTGTGTATATATCTAAACAATTAAGATTTCATTTAAAAGTGTTTCAAAAAGATATTGTTTGACTTGAATGTAAAAAAAAAAATCGTTTGAATCGTTCGTCTATATCGAAATACTGTTTTTATTAAAAATACTCTTAAAAAGTTTCGTTTGACTCTATACGAAAACTCATCCGAATCGTTTGTTGTTTTAATCTTTGATCGACCTTACTGGGCTCTCAAAAGCTCATTCTCCTTTGACTTCTTTTCAGCAGGTAGTAACCAGCGTTAGATTACATGAAATTGAACTAGAGGCAAGCGAGCTAGTGAGTTTAAGTTAGTGTTGCTCTTTATAACCCCTACGTGGGTTAATATTGTTATTTGAGATTTTTTTTTCAGAATTAGATTTCATGTTATATGATTGATAGTCTACTGAGAAGACGATTATTGGTTTAGTTGCTCTGATAATAGTCGTTCATTTCTTAAAGTTTGAGGATGTTATTGTCTTAGTGTAGTGATCGAGTGAGTGTCTAACGTTCTGAATTTTCAGGATGTTACACACGACGTAAAACAGTCCTTTCCATGGCAACCATCACCCCACGGCCACCTCCTTCTCATGGCTTCCTCCCCAAGCCCCTAAACACACACGTCTATGTGCACATAGTCATAGCCACCATCGCTGTGACCTACTTGAATTTACAACCCTTTCACACCTCCTTCCCCCCCCCCCCCAAATTCTATAGATCAGTTAATAATATTGGGGAGAAAAGGTCTAGAAACTTACCGAAAATCTCACTGGAAAAGTTTGAGTTTTCTTCCCCCTCTCTCTCAGTCGTGTTTCAGAAAAACAAAAGAAGAAAGAAAAGGTTTGGGACGACTGCTCCCTCAAAAGCTGCTATATATATGTGTGTGTATATATATATATATATATATATATATATATATATATATATATATATATATATATATATATATATATATATAGGGAGCTGATCCATTGATAGCGCTAGCAAAATGGTGTATTTGCTAGCGCGATCTGGACCGTCCATCCCGAAAGATGGACGGCCCAGATCTTTTTTTTTGCATTTTTTTAAGTATGTCCACTACATTATGTAGCGGACAATTTTTTGACAAAAATACCCTTTGTGCCCATCCGCTACATAATGTAGCGGACCGTCGAGATACACTTTTTCTGCCTATCTCTTTCTCTGTCCTTTCTTTCTTCTTTTTGTGCTGACACACTCTCTCCCTCTCCCATCAATTTTCAGACTCTCTCTCTCTCTTGCTGTCCCCACTCCACTCCCCCATTCCTCCTTTGCTTCTTCTTCAGACGAATCGGACGAATTGGACGTGTGGAGCTCGGTCGGCTGCGGCGTCGTCTCGCCGGACTACAGGAAACTGGTGGTGAGTTCGAGGAAGAAGCCGCTGGTGGCGGCGAAGAGGGCTGAGGCGGTGGTCGGGGGGACGGCGTCGTCGCTGCCGGTGAACATACCAGATTGCGGTGAAGGGGTTAAGTCCGGCGTCGTCGTCGTTTTTGTTGTTGGCTTTTGTGATTGGGTTAAGTTTGGCTGCTGACTTTGTTGCCATGGATAAGATTTTCTTGGACTGTGGGGGTTCTGGGGATTCTACCGATACTGATGGTCGGAAATGGACCACGGATATTGGGTCAAAGTTTGCTTTGGCGGGTGCAAGGTCGTCGACATCCTCTGCCGCTACTCAAAAGCCTTCTGTCCCTGAGGTCCCTTACTTGACTGCTAGAATTTTTGAATCGGAGTTCACGTATAGTTTCCCTGTGACGTCTGGACGCAAGTTTGTCCGTCTGTACTTTTACCCAGCATCTTATGCTGGACTGAATGCGTCTGATGCTGTGTTTTCTGTGGCTGCTGGAACTTATACCCTTCTGAAGAAGGTGCTGACGCTTGATGATCTCCAAAAAGACTTGGAGCCCTTGGATTCAAGAATGGTAGACTTGCCATGTTCTCAATGTTCGGGTTCTTCGTTCAGGCCATTGTGACCGGAAAGGGACCGTTGGAGAACCTTGCCGACCATCTCTGTAGTGCCCATTGAATGCCAAGGCTGAAATCAACCAATTGAATGCAAAAACATCTGGGTAATGGGAGTTTGAGATAGGCCGCGCTGAAAGGCTGAAACATCTAGGTAATGCCAAGGCTGAAATCGTGGGTTTGTTGGTTGTGGTGGTCGGAGCTCGGGGATGAGGCCAACGCCTCTGCTGCGGCGACGCCGGAGTCGAGCTCGGCCGTGTTGTGGGCTGTTGTCATTGCTACAAGGAGGATGGAGAGGAGAGAGACAGAGATGAAGAAGAAGAAAGGAGGGGACATGAGAGGCAGACATGTCAGGAGAGAAAAAGGGTCTGCCTCTGTCCGCTACATAATGTAGCGGATAGATTTATGTCAAAAACCTCTGTCCGCTACATAATGTAGCGGATGGAGTTGGAGGGTATTTTTGTGAGAAAATTGTCCGCTACATTATGTAGCGGATGAGAGAAAGGAGAGAGAGAAAGAAAAAAAAGTCAGAACATTAATGACAGAAAGAGAAAAAAAAAGTCTGAAAACTTGTCCGCTACATTATATAGCGGACGGACTCGGAGGGTATTTTTGTCAAAAAAATGCAAAAAATTGTCCGCTACATAATGTAGCGGACGTACTTAAAAAACGCAAAAAAAAAGATCTGGGCCGTCCATCTTTTGGGATGGACGGCCAGATCGCGATAGCAACTTCTTCTATTTTGCTAGCGCTATCAATGGATCAGCTCCCATATATATATATATATATATATATATATATATATATATATATATATATATATCCAAACTGAAAAATTAACAAAAATCCCCTAAACTTTCGGTAGTTTTTCTCTATTCACCCAAAACTTTTTTAATTACGAAAAGAACTAAAATAATTATTTATGATAAAATAATGCACTAGGAAAATTTTTACAGGTTGTTACATAATCCCACTTCACTACTTGTTGCTAAATAAAATATCGATGCTAAGTAAAAAAATATCGTCACTAATTGTTTTTAAAAAAAATCGTTTACACTAATTGCCACTAAGTACCTCGATCAATATCACTTATAATTGCCATCGTTAAATTATAACTATTGGTTTCTAAATATTTTGTCGCTGAAGGACATCCGATAAAATTTCACTCATAGAAGTCGACGCTAAATCTTGCATATAAAAGTCGTCACTTAAAAATATATTAATCGACTAGGCAATATCAAGGTTCGGGGTGTTACTCGACTAATTCAACAGATAAGCCTACATGGGACCAGATGTTATAATGCATTTGAAATATTTGCACTTCTATGTGGAATAAGGTATGATAATTTTTAGGGTGTAATTATATTAACGGGATAAGAATATAATCCTCTAGTATTTTACTTGAGTATTTGTAGTTATTCCATATTGATGATTTTCAATTAATGCATTTTAGTGATTTAGTGACTAATTTTACATTTTGGAGTTTCTTTTAGCATAAATAGGAGAATGCCCAAACTAACATTTAACTTAATTATTAGTGATGGGATAAATAAAAACATGTTATAGGAAAAACCAAATGTTGTGATAATAAAGTACAAATCTTCACTGAAAGTTATGGTTTAAGGGACAACAATGTAGAAGTTGTCACTAAATCTGATATTTGTTCTTACAACCTCGAAGTAACCTCGAAGTTCTTACTTTTCCACCTCTTTGTGACAACTCTTTTGTCACCTAATGTTCTCAATATACTAATCGCTTAGACTGCTATCACCATAACCCCAATTTTTACATAAGTCTTCAAATAGACTAGGGTCGAGTTTTTTTGACCAAATGACTCCTTGCACTGTGTTTTGTAAAATGAATTATAGGTATCTATAAGATTTTTTTTTTACGAAACTTTCATCCATTTTGAGCAAAAAAAAAAGCTCATTCTCCTAAAGTAACCACAAATTCCTTGAGTCAAATTAGGGCAAAGTCATCAAGTAATGCAACAATCAATGCAAGACTAGTTACATAATAAATTTGTCATTACAGCTTGAAAGTAACTTGGCCTTTCTTGCTCCTTGAATATGATTCATCCAAGCTCTGGCTTGTTTCTTGAAGGTTTTCCGATCCTTACTAGTTATTAATTTAAGCTCTTTTTTTTAGTCCTACATATCTAAGTTCTGAGATATGAAATATACACTAATATACCTACTAAGCAACATTCTTTCAAAGCACATACTAAAACAAATCATTTTGATTATCATCAAAACAAGATGTAAGGTAGGTTATCTATATGGCTAATAATCTTTGCTTTTTATATGATGAATATTGCTGCTAAAAACTCAAACGGGAACCACGGCCAGATAATTAACCTGCAAGACAAAAAAGAGTGATCGCTAGGTGGGGGTTTCAGTAGAGGAACTCTTTGATGGTTAAGCCAGAGCGCAACTAATGGGGTAGAACTCTGAGAAAGCAATAAGGCATAAGGTGTATGTGTGAAAGTTATTTACATACCTGAGGTTAGTCTGCTTTTTAGTCCTGGCAGCTAGGCCACGGGACAGATACGTTAGAATCGCGCTAAGATCCTTGGGGATCACGTCAAGATCTAATTAGGATCCTTTTAGAATCCTTGCCATTCCGGTATGGTAACCACCAAATCCGTATCTGACTAGGCTGGCTATGAGTCAACCCTGTCACGTGTCACCTCCCAATTAGGAGTGTATTTTTAGCTATATCATAATGCCTTCTGCTTTTGGTAGCGGTTATGAAGCCGACAAAAACAACACCAATTGTCGGGATAGCTAAAGCAATGACCCAAGCTTGCCAAGAAGTTCTCCAGAAGCAACTTACTCAAAGTGTTGACTTTGGAAAATGCTCGGACCAATTTCTCGGGCATGGTCGGTCCAAGCATAATTGATTTGAAACCATTCTGCTCGGGCTGGCTGATAACGCACCTTAGGCTTTATCTAAGCACAAGGAAAACGATCTTGACACTTTATTCAGGTAGAGTGCTCAGGCGGTTTTCTACTCCAGCAGATGCCTTAACTTTTGTGCTTCATCCCAGCACAAAGGGAACGATCTTTGCACTCTGCTTGTGCAGAGTGCTCGAACGACATTCTGCTCTGGCAGATGCCTTAACCTTTTTGCTCCATCCGAGCATAAAGAGAATGGCCTTTACACTCTACTCTAGCAGAGTGCTCGGATGGCATTCTGTAGGACAGATGCCTTGGCCTTTGTGCTTCATCCTAGCACAAAGGGAATGGTCTTTACACTATGCTCTGGCAGAGTGCTTGAACGACATTTTACTCAGGTAGATGCCTTGGAATTTCTGCTTCATCCCATCACAAAGAGAATAGTCTTTCCTGCGTCATTAGCTAAAGCATGGGCTACTTTACTCGAGCAGAGTGCTCGGACGACATTCTGCTCAGGCAGACACCTTGACCTTTGTGCTTTGTTCGAGCACAAAATGTCTTTACACTCTGCTCGGGCAAATACCTTGGCCTTTTATGCCTCATCTGAGCACAAAACTCTGCTCAGGCAGAATGCTCAGACGGCATTCTGCTGGGGCAGATGCCTTGGCCTTTGTGCTTCATCTGAGCACAAAGGGAATAATCATTACACTCTGTTCGGGCAGAGTGCTCAGATGACATTGTGCTTCGTCTAAGCACAAAGAGTCTTTATATCCAAGCAGAGTGCTCGGACGGTGTTCTGCTTGGGCATACTCCTTGACCTTTGTGCTTCGCCCGAGCATAAAGGGAATGTTCTTTACTCTGTACTCGGGTAGAGTGCTCGGATGACATTCTGCTCGGCAAAATGCCTTGGCCTTTGTGCTTCATCTGAGAATAAAAGGGAATGGTCTTTGCACTTTGCTGGGGCAGAATACTCAGACGCCATTCTGCTCGGGCATATGCCTAGGCCCTTGGGGGCCTTGATGGTTCACACACATCCCTTAGTTCTATCCTAATAAATTTATTGGCGAGAAATTTGAATCTCCATGCTCTGAGATGAGGCCACGTAAGTGGAAATGAACTGTCATGCCTTTCTAGGAGTGATAACTGAGAAGCTCTCTATAAATGAGCAAGTCCCGTTCATCTTTCATTTCACTTCCAAGTGTTTTTGCTCCTCATCAAGTAAGTTTTCTTCTAGTCTCTTTTAGTTTGGCATTTCATTTTAGTAGCTTCTAGTCTTTTAAATAGAAGATGTTTGAGTAGTCCCATAGTGTTAGCTCTTCCGAAGAGCTTATTAAAAGTAGCTAGTCATCGTTCAATGGGCGAGCTCCGATATCTCAGAATGGGGCTAGTCCTTCTCTCTCACACCTTTACCCTACAGAGATTATTAAGAGGAGGCCAAACATGAGGCAGAGGAAAAGTAAGACCCTCAACCTTGGTTTACTACTGATGAGAAGTGAGATAAAATGACCAAGAAAGAGTTAAAAGCTCTCATTCAATACATTGTTGGGGTCAGAACCTACAAGCTATAGGACCAAGAGGAAGACGTACATCTATGAAGGGCAATTAAGGTTGGGATATTGACTTCTGTTACACATGTTTGCCTTTGTTATGTTCGACATTACAAGATGGTACCCTGCCAACTTGTACCCAGTGGCTGGAGGAAATTAGTAGGCCTCATTTACTTGGTCAAGAGTTCAGGTTACAAGGTAAATCCCCCGGACTTCATGAAAGTCTTTTTCACATTATGCTTTGTCAAGGGCGTGGTAAATAATCCAGGCTAGTATTATATCTACAGACAAAGACTTTTTAAGGGTGCCCCCATATCGAACAAGGGTTGGCACTCTAGATGCTTCTTTGTCAAGTGCTAGGGCAAATGCTTGGGGCTCCTCAAGAAGTGGAATAGTTACTATAATAAGCTCGAGAACAAAGACAAGTCTATTCCTGATGCCCTAACAAAGTGCATTCTTAATCATATCAAGTTTAGAGGCAGCTTGTCTATTGAGAATCCTGTAATAGAGGAAGAGCTGTTGTACGGGAAGATTATTCCCCTTAAGCATGTACTGAGGAGCCTTTCAGTCGATCATTCTTCACACACAGCAACTAGCACATCTTTTACTAGGGTTGTCCCTTTAAGTAGATGTCAAGTGTATCTTCATATATTTTCTTCATACTTCAAATATTGCCACTTGTAGTTCTGACGTCTTTATTCCTTTAATGTAGAGGTGGCTAGTGGCAAGGGCAAAGTCCCCAAGTCAGGCTTCTAGAGTGTTTTTTAAAAGGCTAAGGGGAAGAAGAAGGAGAAGGAACCATCTATCAATTTGCCCCTGCCCCAAGAGGATTAAAGTTAGTCTTCTTGAACCTCGATCTTTCCTAAGTCATTGAGGGGTTCTTTACTGAGGAAGATCCTATCTTTTGTCCTAGGTGGACAATCAAGCAAGGTGACATGGGATGCTGAACAGCCCTGTCTCCAAGCAACACTTTGCACATGGTATCCTTCCCAAGGACGTAGAGATCCTCGAGAACTAAACTCACAAGTCTTTTTCATGCTCCTTTTCTCAGTCCATATATGGCGTAAGTATTATGTCGCCTTTCTTTGCCTCTTATCCTAAGGCCTTTCTTATTCATACCTGGTTATTTTTTCACTTTTCAGATTTATGCCTACGGCAACCAGATGATGTCTCAGTTCAAGATGGCTAGGGAAGTGGCCATGCAGGCCAGGCAAGAGAAGAGAGATGCGCTTGCCCAAGCTGAGGAAGCAACAAACATGCCCAAGACTTGGCAACGAAAAAGACGGATCTTCTCGCCAAAGTTAGCAGCCTTGAGAGGATATGTGAGAAGGAGAAGAAAAAGAAGGCTGAGGCTATGGAGAAGGGCATTTAGGATTATATTGATGGAAATGCTGGGGACTAATGGTTCAAGAAGCACAGTAAAAATGACCTAGAAATCTACAAATTGGGTTTCCAGAAGGCCAAGGTGATGTTTGTCCAATGGTTTCTTGACATCCCCCTAGACAATTTTGTTATGCCTGTGCTCGGATCACCTTTTGGGGAGACGGTGGCACCTTCGGAGCCTGGTGAGGTTACTTCTCGGGCCCAGCAGGATGATCAACCCGGGGATGCCCCAAGTCCTAGAGTAAATATTTTTTTCTCTCTGTACTCTAGGCTCTTATTGATGAAATTATATTTTGTCTAAGTACTTTCATACCCCTTGATAGATTTTATTATCTATGCTATATGACACCATTCCTTTGGAGGGTGTTGGTCAATGTAATCATGTGTTCATAAGCTTATGCTACCAACATCTTACTTGCATTTATGTAAACTTTGACACAAACTTCTATCGTCGCCCTCGCTTGGCCAAGTTTTGAATTAGAACTATAGCTAAACCGTTCAGATAGTACTTGGGTTTTATTTCAGCGCCTTTAGTACTTTCTTTGTAGAAGGGTACATGTTAAAGGTATGTGAATCCCGAACTCTTAGAATCTGAGTTTGCTTGTGAACTACCCTGCTTGGGCAACCTGCGCAGACCAGCCTAAGTTGAGCAGTTACTTGAGTTCTTGAGAACTTGGAAGACTTAAGAAGGTTTCTACTCAAGTACCCTGCTAGAGCAAGAGTGTACCAAGAAATATGTTGTATAAAAACTATAGTATCACAATAATGCTTAGAAAGAAGACTTTATTACTTGGAAAAAAAATTGAACGTAGATAAGAGATTGATGCCAATCCATTTATTTGTCTAATTGTCCACAAATCTGAGTATTAGTCTAAAAGTTGAAAAAAAATTCCTAAGTCTTACTCTGGGATGAACAAGGTCTGAGCCCCTTGAAGAAAATCCTAAGTCCTACTCTGTGGTGAACAAGGTTTGAGTACCCTGCCCCCCTCCCCCCCAAAAAAAGAGGGGTATCTTACCTTAGGGCAAGATACTACTAGTAATAATGACGAAGGTTCTCAGCATTCAATATGCGAGGGATTGGATCTCCAAAAAGTGTTTTAAGTGCGTAAGTGCTTGCTTGAGTACCTTTGAGATGCGATAGGGCCTTTCCTAATTTGGAGACAACTAACCATGGCTAACTTTGGACCAGATACTTCCAATTTGTGTAGGACTAAGTCACGAACGTGAAGAAGCTTTGAACAAACCCGTTGATTATAGTAGTAAACGACTCTTTGCTTGATAAATAGGGAACGCTCATGGGCTTGAGCCCAGACCTCATCGAAAAGATCGAGATTTCCTCGGATATTGGCTTGGTTATCTTCTTTGTTGAAACACAGGGTTCGCACTTTGTGGAGTCCGACTTTAACAGGCAATAAGACTTCTGTCCCCAAGCAAAAGAGGAAAGGTATTTCTCCTATGACAGAATGTGGAGTGGTTCGACAAGCCCAGAGCAATTTAAGGAGTTTATCTACCCATGCCCCTATAGCATCATCCAATTTTTTCTCCAAAATACTGCGATTAATATTCTCAGTCTGGCCATTTGATTGAGGATGGGCCACAAAAGTAAAACAGAGGTCGATTGACAGATTTTCACAAAAGTTTTAAAAGTTGGCATTATCAATGATAAGGGCTTTGTGTACCCCAAAGCGGCATAAAACATTCTTTCAAAAGATTTCTTTGCCCTTAGTCGACATGATGGTCGCTAGTGCCTCGGCCTTAGTCCACTTCGTAAAATAGTCGATGGTGACTATCACAAACCATTGTTGTCCGAAAGCCATGGGAAATGGTCCTAAAATGTCCATCCACACATAGCAAAAGGAATTAGAGAGACCACCAAGCTGAGAGGGTGTGTGTGAAATAGGTGCAAATGTCTGGCACTTGTCACACCTTTGCGTGAATCTAATTGCATCCTTTTACATCCCTGGCCAATAATACCCTTGCCTTAATATTTTCTGCAGCAAGTTTATTCCTCTAAGGTGATGTTCGCATATCCCTTCGTGTACTTCTTGTAGTGCATAAAAGGACTCTGTTGGGCGTAAATATTTAAAATAGGGAGGCTCAAAGACTTCTTGTACAAGAACACTTCTACTAAGGCATATCGGGAAGCCTTGGCACGAAGATTGCATGCTTCGTTCCTTTTATTGGGTAAATTTTTTGTGGAGAGTATTGAATAATGGGATCCATCTAACAAAGCTCTTAATCCACCACCTCAATACATCTTTAAGGAGCTCAAGGTAAACTGTATGTGAGAAATATCCATAGAGGCTAAACTTGCAATGGGTTTACCTGAGCCTTTTGATCTCGAGGATCTGGCGCATACTAAAGTTCTTGAATTTTGATGCTAAGGGCTAAACTAGCTGAAGGAACTGGACCATTTGTGAGGCCTCGATCTTAATTAGCTTCTAATTATTTTATTAAGTTTAAACATATTTAAATTTGATTAAAATAATATAATTATGGTACATTATTTGCTTACATAAAATAAATGTTGAAATTAAGTTATGGGTCAAAATATAATTATGTAAAACTTTGGGGCTAAAAAATAATTATGCAAAACTTTGGGAGGCTAATATGCAATTATGAAATGAAAGGATTAGTGGCATGTGCACGTGTGAGAGTGTGTTGTATTCTTGAAGGCTTGCCACCTCTTGCTTAAATGGTGAGTAACTAAATAAAAAATGAATGGAGTATTAAATGAAGTTGATTTTGGAAGGAAGTGAGGATAAGGAGAAAGAACAGAAAGGAAAAAAGGGGAGGGGGGGAAAGAAAATCATGAGAAGGGGATAGGATAGAGAAAAGAAAAAGATAAGAAAGAAGGAGAAAGAAAAGAAAAGAGAGAAAGGGAGGAAGAGAAGAAGAAAGGGAAGAACAACGGAGAGAGATTTGAATCAATCTTCTTGAATTGGCTTGGGCTTAATTTTCTTTGAGGTAGGTTATCTTGTGTTTTTTTAAGTTTTCAAAACATGTATTAGAAGTATTATGAGTAGTAGTAAAACACTTATACATTTGCTTGAAATGATTCAAGGAGAAGTGTGTTCATGTATGCTGAAATCTGCAGAACAATCATGAAATTAAAGTAATTTTGGTGCTTAGAAAGGTATACCCTTAGTTAAGATATAGACTAGGTTATTTTATATGTTGTACTAATACATGTATAGAGTATACGTACCAAATTTCAGATTATTTCAAGTACTATTACTATGGTCTAAAATTCGTGGCTTGAAACCTATCCTGTGAAACTGTTGCTGGATAGATTTTGAAGTCTGTCTTTGGAAGGGCTTAACATGATATATATATATATATATATATATATATATATATATATATATATATATATATAAGTCTAGTTTCCAGAAATATCTAGTTTGACTATAGAGGCCTTGTAATTAAATTGTTATGATTTTCGAAGTACAGACTACTCCTGCTGCCATTTGAAATACTGGGCAGATTATGTAACCTAAACTAGTAGTTCTTTGTGTTAGGCTTAATGATGAATAATTAAGTGAATTTCAGGTCTTAAATGGACGCTTAGATAACTACATAATAATATAAGTATACATATGGGTAGGGTACATAAGGAAAAACATCAAATTATTTCTTACTTGATTATCGAATTAGTTTGTGCATTTAGATATTAGCCTTCACGTTGGCATGTATTTTGTTGGTAATATGGTAAATATGACTTGAGCTCTTTTGATGTACTTGATAACATTTTTGTTGACATCTATGCATGACTATGCATGTCACGTGAAGGAGGAGGAAAAAGTGAGTTGAGGGTGTTATTGCTGGGGTTGGGAGTTATCCAGTCAGGGTTCTCGTTCACATTCATGTCTCAATAGTACGTACTAGCCATGCGTACTACTTCCCCAAAGAAATTATTGGCGTGCCTGTGATGATGTTGGACTTTCTTTTATCGAACCCACTATATCAGTTGGTTGGGATAGAAAAGTATCTCGCACTCAGGGAAGGTTGGCTTGTGTATGAGGGGCATATTTGCATATTGATATTTTCGTACTTGGCCCATATCTGTCTGGAACTTGTTTCTACTGTTTCGTTATACTTATCGAGATCAATTTAATATTTAGATCTGCTTGTCATTCTCATATATGTTTTACAAGATTTCAGATCTTGCTCGATATGCTATTCTCGTTTCTTTTGCAGGCAAGTTTTAGCAAATGTTAAGTGATACTCAATATGTTAAATTATTCTTAAGTACATATGTGTCATCTATTTAAGTAATTTGCATGTTTGTACTAACCATTTATAATATAATCAATTCATGTTTGGATTTAGAATCACAGGATATCCTACTGAGTAGGGGTGAGCATTTAAACCGTGAAAACCGAACCAACCAAACCGATCATAAAAATAGTCAGTTTGGTTTTTTTTTTCTAAACCGTAAATTTGGTTCGGTCGGTTTGGTTTGATTTTTTAAAAACCGATACAAACCGAACCGACCGTATGTAATATAATATATAATTTTTTAAACCTAACCAGAATTACTTTATTAACTGCCTTAGTTAAATTTAACCCATTATATAAGAAGCAAGTAAGCCCTAAATTTCTCTAACCCTACATCATTCTTTTCAGTCGCCGCCCAGCTCTCTGTCCACTTCACCAAGCCTCAAGGCCCTTAACCACCCATCGATCTGCCGATGGTGCCACGGAGCGGCTCTATCTCCGCCACGGTTGTGCCTCCATCATTTGACATCTCTCTTCCTGCCGCAGCCTCAACGTCCCACTGTTGTGCCTCCATCATCTTCGTGTCCCCTCCTGCTGCCGCCTCCACATCTCCAAGCACGAAGTAAGGTTTCCCTTTCTCCTTTTCTGATCTCTTTTACTGTTTCTTCTCTTCTCTTTTGTTTATTGAATTTCCTTTTCTCCTTTTCTCTTCAGTTTCTTGTCCACTTTTTCTTCTCCACATGATCTCACCAACTACATAAGAAGACTATTTGATGATTTTACTCAGCAGGCAGAAAGATGATGCAATTTTTTTTGGGTTTGATTGAAATAAACTAATTGAATTGGGTTGAATCAATAGCTTAGGAATTGTTAATTTACTGACACTTTCTCTTGTTTGTTAGAATTATATATGTCTTATGAACTAATTCATTTTCTTACCATTTTTCAGAAATATGGACTACATGCCTGTAGAAAGTTGATAGGTGACGAAGGTTTTAAAGCGAAAGTGCTTTTTGTGATCGTTTTGGTTTTAAAGATCCTTATTTTTAGGTTATAATGATGCAAGTGTAATTTGATATGTGTAATGATCTCTTTTGAATGTTATGTAATTTGATTAGAATTTTGATAGATGTTGTGTAGGTAATAAGTAATTCTCTTTTGAATGTTATGTAATTTAATTATAATTTAAACTTAAGCTTGCTTAGTTACTTCTTGAGTTCTATTTTTTTACAAAATTAATGACCTGTAATTGAATTAGAGTTTTAAACTTAAGCTTGCCTAGTTACTTATTGATTTTTTTTTTACAAAATTCTGTTTTTTTAAGCCTAAAATGGAGTCTAGCTCAAACCGATTGATCATTTCAAATTGAACCGTTCAACTATGATTCGGTTTATTTTTTTTCAAACCGATGTTGGTCGGCTCGGTTTGGTATTCCGAATTAACCAAACCGTGCTCACCCTTACTACTAAACCATCAGGCTGATCCATTCCCGATACTTTTTTTTTAGGTTCGGAGTCAAAATATTTGCCAGGAAACGAAGAGGATTACCTTGGGGAGAATCAGGAGTATTATGCTGGGTGAGCAAAGTTTTAATTGTTCTTCTTTTGTTTTGGAGTATAGCACTTGTATAGGAGAGAGGTGATATGTAATATAATGTTATGTTCAGTCTTTTCACTTATGGACGACTATAACATTAAAGCCATACTTCCGCTGTTTCTTTTGAGGTTTGTAGTAAAGCTTTGTTTACCCTTGAGGTATATATGTTAATCAGTTGTTTTAGCGTTGCATCCCCTTCGGGGGGGGGGGGGGAGGGGGTGACACCATTCTCGCTTCTCTGGCCTCATACTCTCCCAATACGTTGTTGACCACCAGTTGGGAATCATTGTATACCGATAATGAGTCTACTTTTAAGGCATAAGCTAGCATTATCCCCACTAAATGGGCTTTATATCCAACTTCATCCTTCAATGCTTGAAAGTTGAAGAAGAAATCATACTCTATGATGAATTTCTCTGGATTGATAAGGATGAGCCATGCGCCATTGCTGCCTAATGTCGAAGATCCATCCACGTAAAGAACCCACTGATCTGAGACTTCAAAGATAATCGATTGCGGGGGATCTTCAAGCACTGTGCACTCAACTATGAAGTTCGCCAAGGCTTGAGCCTTGATCACAGTGCACAGTCTATACTGGATATCAAACTCTTCTAGTTCAATCAACCAGTTGACTAACCTACGACCACTATTGTGTGAGACAAAAAATATGGTCAAATGCGCCTAGCTAATGTGATGAGAGCTAGAGCCATCTTGTCAATCTTTGGCTATCATATTTCAACGTCCTGCAGTATCTTGCTCACATAATAGATTGGTCTATGGACGTTCTCATTTCTGACTAAAACCGCACTGACTGCAACTTCACTGATAGAGAGGTAAAATAAAGAGATCTTCCCTAAGAAACGGTTTAGTGAGGAGAAGGGGAGATGCCCAAGTATTCTTTCTACTCTTCAAAATATTTCTGACACTTCTCCATCCAAATGAAGTCTTTCACCTTCCTAATAGCCTTAAAGAAGGGTAAGCGTTGTTCTGCTGACCTAAACATGAACCTTCTAAGAGCCGCGACTCTGCTTGTCAACTCTCGAACTTGTTTGATTGTTCTGGGAGGCGTCAATGCCTTGGATGGCCTTTATCTTCTCCGGGTTAGCTTCAATGTTGCACTGGGAGACCATGAATTCTAGGAATTTCCTTGATGCAATGCAAAACGCACACTTGAGTGCGTTCACCTTCATGTTATACTTCCCAAGGATGCCGAAGGTTTCCTTGAGGTCCTCGACATGAAATTCTGCCTTGGCACTCTTCACTAACATGTCATCAACATGAACTTCCATGTTTTTGCCGATCAGATCATGGAAGATCATATTCACCAAATACTGATATGTAGCTCCCGTATTCTTGAGCCCAAAAGGCATGACCTTATAGCAATAAAGTCTGCACTTTGTGATGAACAAAGTCTTAAGAACATCATTGTCATGCATCATATATAATCTAATTATATCTAGAGTAAGCATCCATGAAGCTTAGTAGCTCGTGTCCTGAGCTACCATCAATAAGGATGTCGATCCTGGGAAGTGGATAACTATCTTTCGGGTATACTTTGTTCAAGTCCAAGAAGTCGATGCATATTCACCATCTGTTGCCCGATTATAGAACCATGACAACATTCGCAATCAAATTTGGGTAGTGAATTTCCTTAATGAACCCAGGCTCTAATAATTTATCCACTTCTTCTTCTATCTTCACGTACCTTTCTAGAGCAAAAGTCCACTTTTTTAGCTTGACATGCTTTTTGGCCGGATCAACATTCAGCCGGTGAGTGATCGCTCCAGGATCAATACCGAGCATATTAACCACTATCCATGCGAATATGTTTGCAAAATTTTGTAGGAGGTCAACAAGCTTGAGCTTAAGCTTTTCCTTAGACAAGATCCAATTCTAATAGTATTTTCTTTAACTCCGAGGTATATCTCTAGGTCTAAGAGATCTTCAACTCGTTCGCCCTTTTGTGTCTTTGTTTTATCCCTGAGGTCTTCAATGACGAGTGCCTCGTTGTTCTTTACTCGGCATGATGGTCACCCTTCACTTCTCTTACTCCATGGTCCATGGTGAACTTCTTCTTTAAATGGTATGTAGACACTATCGCCTTCAGTCGATTTAATGTGGTCCATCCAAGTGCGACATTGTAGGCCGAGGGGACACGCATAATTAAGAAATATAATATCATGTTGGCTTGGGCCAGAGGTGTTCCTATCGCAATAGGGAGTGTAATAACTCCTTCAACTGTGACTGGATGGTTGGAGAATCCGTAAAGTGGTGTATCCATCTTACGAAGTCGACCCGACAGGATGTTCATCTTTTGAAAGGAATCATAAAATAGAACCTCCACTGAACTCCCATTATCTACCAAGATGCACTTAAAATCAAAGTTCCCTACTCGGATTGTAACAACCAATGGATCATCGTGAGGGTTTTTCATATCTCTTACATCATCTTTTAAAAAGGAGATTGCATGTATCGGTAGAGTCTTCCGCTTATGGATTAGGGTTGGCTTGCTATACATACCTCTCTCGCATATGCCTTACAAGCCTGGCCAAACGAGCCTCCTGCTGAGATGCACCTGAGATGGTGTTAATGGTATCCACATTTTCTTGTTGTTTTTACTCTTCCTTATGCGACTGGAGTTGCTTCTCTTTGATCTTCTTTGCATGCTACATTCTTCTTTAAGTGTCCGTACTTAATCATGGCCTCAATTGCTCGCTTGAGCGACTAGTAATTGTCAGTTGTGTGGCCGTGATCATTATGAAAGCGAAACCACAGACTCTTGTCTCTTTTTCTTGCTGGCGACCTCATCTTTTCTGGCCAGTTAAGATCCTCCATGTCCTTAATCTCATGCAATATCTGTGACGGTTGGGTATTGAGAGGTATCAAGTTCTTCATATCGAGCAGCTCCTTGGGGCACTGTTCGTCACATTTTAAATGCTTAGAATTCTTCCCAATTTCTCAGGCTCTTTTCATAAGAGCATTTTCCTTGCTTCTAACATTTTTTGTTTTTTTGCCCCTTATGAGTCTTCAAATACTTTTCTGCTTAAATGTACTTGTTAGCTTTATCGATGAAGGCACTCATATTTCCCGTGAACACTTATTAACCGAGAATGCAAACTTAGACATGGGTCGAGGCCTCACAAAAAAGTTGTGTACTTGAAAGATTCATCCAGATTGTCCATCTCTAGTGTAGCGGCATTGAACCGTCCCAAATATCGAGAAAAAGATTCATTCTTCTCTTGCACCACATTAAGCAAGCTCGCAGAGTTCTTTATTCTCGAGCGACTGCTCATAAAATGCATTTGGAAGATATCAGAGAGTTGAGAGAAAGAATGGATGGATCTCGTGTATAGGGACTTGAACCATGCATGCGCGGCCTTTCACAAGGTAGTCAAAAAGGCCTAGCACATAATGACATCCAAAATTGCCATGCCGCCCCCATCATAAAAAATTGTGTTGGGGCCTTTTGAAATTGGGCGGCAACTTTGCCCTCTAAATAGCTTCAGTTAATGGATATCCAGAATCTTCCCTAGTGGGAGATAGCCTTTGGGGACGAGGTTTATAGATTACCTTCCAAGAGGTCCGTTCTTGGGAACGACACTAAGGTGTTATATGTCGGTGAGGTCATCCTTGAGGGTGCTCTGGTTTGGGTCAGTACTACCCTTGAGGGTTACCATCCTGCTCGGGGAAGGACTTTGTGCTATCCTTGAAGGATGGATCTCGACAATAACATGAATTGCTCTTGTGGTATGGTCCCCGCTCTTCTTGCCTAGTTGATATGTCAGGTCATCTTTTGACTTGTATCTGCAACCATAACTAGATCGTGAGGAAAGTCGTAGGTGGAGATCATTATGATCAAAGTGAGGTTAATTGGTGGAGGCTGAAGCCACGATTACATCGAGAGTCTTATGTAGAGTGCTCACAACATCCTTATGTTTGAGAATTTCCCAAGTGAGGTTGGCATGTGGTGTCTTAAACAGCTTATGATTTAGATGGTGACGAAGGTCACCGTTCTTGAAGGTTATAATCGGTGACTGATTTCTTTGAGATCTATTATCCGACTTAGGGTTGAAAGATGTTACGTTGACATAAATAGCTTCAACAGAACCGGCTTAACTGTGAGAAAGAGTCGATCGTTGATCGTGAGAAAGATTTGACCGACGAGAGCTGTTCAATCGTGCGTGATCTCAATTGGAATGTGATGATTGGATAGTCATAGGAGGATGAATGATTGGCCATGTTCCCTGTTGTGGTCCCACCGATGACGCTAATCTATTTTTGCTAAATCCTTGATCAGGAACCATGGTCGGAGAATTGACCTACAAGATAGAAATGAGTGACCGCATGGTGGGGATCTGGCGGGGGAACTTTCTGATACTTAAGTTAGAGCATAACTAACAGGGTAGAATTCTGAGAAAGTAATAAGGCACAAGGTGTTTGTGTATGAAGTTGTTTGCGTACATGAAGGTAATCCCCTTTATATAGTTGTAGGTAGAAGACCCGTAGTAGGAGTAGGAGTCCTGGCAGCTGGGTCACGGCCAGGATCTATTATGATCGCATTAGGATCCTTTGGGATCACGTCAAGATCTAATCAGGATACTTTTAGAATCCTTGTCGTTCTGGTATAGTAACCATCACATTTGTATCTGACTACGCTGACTATAAGTCAAACCCACCATGTGTTATCTCCCAACTGAGAGTGAATTTTTAGCTATATCAGTGACAAATATGAAAGATGAAATATATTGGATGATATTTAATTAGACACAAAATTTTCTATAGATCGTGCAACTATTAATAATTTAATCGCTATATATTAAGCTCTTAAATTAATAGCAAGCTCTCCTTAGGTAAAGCAATATATGCTTTCCCTGTAACGTTCTTCCAAAACAAATAACCAATCTTGTAGCACAATGAATCAAGACTATTCCTCTTCCCTTTTCATTAGCTAAAAGACAAGGGCATGTGAGTGTGTTTAAAAACATGACAAACATGAAAGATAAGACACAAAGTGCATATACTCATTAATCCAAGTGAAATTCAAATTTTAAAGACAACTATCAAGCATTTGATTAACAAGTACAACAATTTTTTATGTGATAGCATATGATTTAAAAAAATGTGAGCTCTTTGTATCAAGTGATAGTATATGCACATACCATGTTCATGCATGCTCCTTCTTAATGAATGCCAACAATATCTGACAAACGCAACCAAGTTTATAATCAAGTCATGCTCCCCTTTTGGCATCATCAAAAGGTGTGTTTGGGGGATTGACAATATTGGTTTTAAGCATTAGATGCAAATTGGCTTGCTTTGGCAATACTCATCAAAGGTTCATCAATACTCACGTCCAATAGTTGTTATGTGATTTTAAGAGTTTTCCTTGTAGCTCTTACAACGGTGACATGAAACTGGCCAATCACATTAAGCACCTGATCTGCAAATTTCAAAACGTCCACACTAACCTCTATGCAATGACTATCAATAAAGGTCACAAAATAAGATGCAAAACAATTCTTCTTGTTTTAATGGGATCATAAACATACGTTATCTATTGATTTTTTTTATGCATAAGTTCTAAAACTAAATAATTGGTGTTTTCAAGCTAAACAATGGATGTATGACCTAGAGGCACACCATTCATCCTTCGCTGTGCTTTTCATTGGTTAAAGAATCAAGGCTCTTTAGACACGTGTCCGAGCCTATAGATCAGTGGATGCCTCATTCTCCAATGCATTTACCATTCCCCCTTGAGATCTTTGCTTGTGTAGCGTAGTGAGTAGGGATGGCAATTTGATCCGCAAACGGCGGATATCCGACCCGCTCCGATTCGATAGGAGTGGTTTTTTTTCTTGACTTTGACTGGGTATGGGGTGGGTGTGGTATTTGCATTTTCAACTCGCAACGGGTACGGGTCGAATTTGGTATATAATTTAATCTGCCCTGGTATCCAGCCCGCACCTGCCCCGTGTATAATTCTATCATAACCCTAAACCTAATACCAGCCATCCATCTCTTAATATAAATAGTCACAACTATTAGATCTCATTCTCTTCTTTTGTTTCTTATCTCCTCCGCGGCGCCGTGAACATGGCCTCTTCTCTGACTCTCCCACGGTTCATCATCCCCATGCCAATACACCAGCGACTCTTGCCTCCTTCAAATGGTGAAAAGCTTCTACCATTCATCTTCAAAAGGCCAACCCAATAAAGAAGTTGGACAACAGACCACCTAAGCAGCAAACGCCATCCAACGTGATGCTTTCACTTGTGGCTGTACTGGTGGAGGGCTCTACTCTCTAGATGTTGTGACTGTGATGCGATGAATCACCGGATCGGTAGCACAGGCGCCAAGGCTAAAACGTTCAGATCTTGGTCATTCAATCCCATGCAAGAAAGTCAAAGCAAACGGCTGAGTTCTTAGTCTAAAGATTTACAATATTTGATAAGTTTGTATAGTTTGCAGATTTGATGTATTTGAAATGTTTGATAAGTTTCTTTTGTTTTACTATATTTTAGGTGGAATTGCTTCAAAACATTGCTAAAAATGAGAAATATCAAGTTATTGGGCGAATAAAAAATGACGAGGCGCTGTGCCGTGGGTATGGGATGCCGGCGGTGCTCAGAGTAATTGTTGTGCCTTGTTCTTCTATGGAAAATACTCTGGCTATGGCCGTGAGTAAAGAAAGAGTGGGGCAGGTTTCCTAAACTACCTTAGGATCAGGGATGGTATTCCATTCTTTTGACCCGGTGCCCGGCAGGGCGGGGCGAGTGGGGTTTCTGAACGAATGAGGAGGGTTCGGATTGAATAAGATCCGCATCTGACCCGTCCCATTGTCATCCATAGTAATGAGTACTACAATACTTTTCTCTAGCCATAACCAAGGAATCCCAGTGACCATCAACAATATTATTTTCATATACCCTGTTCATGAAGATTTCCTACACAAATCAAATCGAGGTGAATGTCTGGAACATGTTTCACTTTCTTTAGTGGCAACTTGGTTGCAGTCAATGTTAGTCTTCAGGGATACATTCACCTTCCCAACACAATTTTGATTGTAGGATATCAATTGGGACACTATTAAAAATAACCTAAGTCTCTTTGGCATGTGAAGTCAAGAATTATTTAGGTCTAATCTCAAAACTGTACCCTCAAGTTTACCCCAAGTATAACTTTTGTACCCAAGTTTGAAGGCGTGCAAAAGAAGTACCCAACTTTTAAAAAGTGCACCAAATCAGTACCTAAGCTGACGGAGTACGGATGCCGTTAAAAAGTCAGAGGGGTAGAACTGTCATTATTAAAAAGGTGTTTTTACTTAAAAAGTTCAGATACTGATTTCGTATAATTTACTTTTCATAAGTACTCCTTTGGTACGATTTACTTTTACTACTTTTTTTTTACAGCCGTTCGACTTTGGTACGGTTTATCCATTACCATCATCACCCACCAGACCACCACCACCACTATCATCGCCGATCACCGCGTGTCACATTTTTTCCGTCGTAACAAACCCAACGCTGCCATCACAAACCCAACACCGTGTGTGGTCACTGCCGTCATAAACCCAACATCACCGCCACAAACCTAACACTGTTGACCATCGCACATTAACAACACCACCGCACACAGTAAGAGGCTTGAAGCAAAATACATAAACCTTGGAGAAGATTTTGCACATTCAAACTCTCCTCGCAACCAAGCCACGGATTCTACAGAACCGTGTCACCCGAAAGGGGAAGATTGTGCACAAATGTCGCGTTCAACCGGTACCCCAGTTTTTAAAAATTGGTGCTCAGTCAACAGGCAGTGATGATGCCGTTGCATAGGAGTTTGCGGTGATGGTGATGTTAGGTTGTGGTGGTGCTGGGTGCACTGGTGACGGTTGGTCTTGGGTCATGGATGTGAGCGCCGGCGGTGATTGAAACTTGATTTGGACGCCAGCGGTCAGGGACGATGGTGATAAACAGGTTGGTAGGTAATGGCAGTAGCTAGATCGGTGGTGACAGTGGTGCGGGAGGTGGCAGTGGCCAGATCGACGGTTTATCCATTACCACCATCACCCACTAGACCACCACCACCACCACTATCGTCGCCTAACATCGTCGCCGACCATCGCCGTCACAAACCTAACGCGGTCATCACAAGCCTAACATTGTGTGTGGCCACTACTGGGTGCACTGGCGACGGTTGATCTTGGGTCATGGATGTGAGCATTGGCGGTGATTGGAGATTGATTTGGACGCTGACAGTTAGGGACGATGGTGATAAACAGGTCGGTAGGTAATGGCGGTCATTAGATCAGTGGTGACAGTGGTGCGTTCACTGGTGTGGGAGGTGGTAGTGGCCAGATCAGTGGTGAGGGGTCACTGATGTACGTGGTGGTAGGGGCAAGATTGGCGGTGATGACAATGGGTCACTGGTGTGGACGTTGAGGATGATAAGTGATTATGGCAGTGGCTCCGAGATGACATGGAGACGGTGGCTTAGAGGGAGGGAGGGAGGGAGGGAGAGGGAGAGAGAGAGAGAGAGAGAGAGAGAGAGAGAGTTTTTAATGATTAATTAAGGAAATAAAATAATCAAACGGTTAAGATAGTGCCACATCGAACGGCTGTGAAAAGAAAAAATAATAAAAGTAAACCATACCAAAGGAGTACCTATGAAAAATAAACTGTACCAGCACATGGACTTTTTAAGTAAAAATACCTTTTTTGTAATAATGACAGTCTTACCCCTCTGACTTTTTAACGGCATCCATGCTCCGTCAGCTTAGGTACTGATTTGGTACGCTTTTTAAAAGTTGGGTACTCCTTTGGCACATCTTCAAACTTGAGTACTAAAGCTGTACTTGGGTAAACTTGAGGGTACAGTTTTTGGATTAGGCCAATTATTTATCACAAAATTAAGAATTTCTTATTAGGTGGTTGCAACTTTTCTTTGTCTTTGCCACTTTTCACTTCCTTTTCATTTTCCTTGGTCTGTTTTCAATTTTCTGCTCTCCAACTTGTAGTGTGGGTCTTGCCATTATGATCGTATCCAATATCTTTGGTGTTCCTCGATTGTCCATCCTCATACTTCTCCAATCTTCTGCGGCCGATGCCACTGACAAAAATAATGAAGAATCGAGAATCTTCT
Source organism: Escallonia herrerae (assembly GCA_033070095.1). Classification (NCBI taxonomy): domain Eukaryota; kingdom Viridiplantae; phylum Streptophyta; class Magnoliopsida; order Escalloniales; family Escalloniaceae; genus Escallonia; species Escallonia herrerae. The sequence goes on from JAVXUP010000846.1 coordinate 182,983, forward strand.
TCTCATTTCTTCATCTAATAGGCTGCTTTGATCAAGCTCATAGAGCCAATGTCCTCTAGAACTAAATTGTGATACATTAACGCCTCCCAACATTTGAGTAAGGAGCTTAGAACTAATGCTTGCATCTCGTGATCGATCAAAATTTCATAAAGATCAATTATGATTCCTTTTTTTTTTTTTCTGGCTCTTGTTGTAAGTGGAGTCTAACTTCATCAAGCTAAATTGTTTGCCTAAACATATTGTAATTATGTAGCTTTGGCACACTAAGGTTCTCTTGCACGTGTATTGTACAAGAATAGTGAGATAGCGAGAACAACAATTTTGTGGAACTTAAAATTTTCTATTGTAAATCATTGCTGGATAGTGCAATTACAAATTGGTCATAGTGAGACAAAGATGTATTGTACGAATCTCGTAAATCTTGTATTGGTGCATTTGTTTTACTTGTATGGAGCACGCGCCTTGAACGTAGATGTGGTGGAGAGAAAATTTTGAAGCGATATTATTAATTTTTTTGGATCAAATAATATAATTCAATTATGTTCTTATTTCTTTTGTGACTTGTTCTAGAATAAATGTATATTTTATGTTTACAATTGTGATCAATGTTTGAAAATCTTCTTTGTAGGCTTCTGGATTGAAGAAATGTTTGATGTTACTGCTGGAAAAAAAAGTAAATGAAAAAACTTTTAATATAATCAATCTTAATTTGTTTTTGTAATATGTTAGAATGGTTTATAGTATATGGTTAAGATTTACAATTTTCATCATTTTATTGTAGTTTAGTTTGGTTTGGTTATGTGAGCTTTCTAATTTTTTTTGGGCTAATTACACATATGTCTTTGATGTTATGGTATAATTACAGTCAAGGACACTAAGCTTCAAAAGGTATCAGCCATGTCCTTCCGTCACTCGTCTGTTAAAAAACCGTACATTTTGATGATGTAAGCCGTTATGTATTTTTAAAATACCAATACTGCCCATGTACATTATTGAATAATTTTTCACTTCAGGCCCCAATTTGAAAATTAGATTTTGAACCCTGATTTGCACTATTACACAAACTGGTTGTATGTGTAAGAACTTAATGAATTAGGGTTTAAAAGTTTTCCTATGTTGCAATGGATACTTAGGAAAATTAGGGTTTTTTTTTCCTAATTACACTACCACAGACCACTAACCCGCAGTCGCCCCCCCTCCCCCCACCCCGTGCGCAGCCTTCTGCAGTGCTGATGGCTGGTGAAGCTGTCGTTGTGGCTGAGCGAGTCACCGCTGTACCGCCATCGTGAAGTTGACGCCCCTTGCAGTGCTAATGGCCAGATTTGCTGTCGTGAAGTTGCTGGATCTGACATCCTCCCCGCAAACGTCGTCACGAAAGTCACGGATCTGTTGTTGCCGCTACAAAATTAACCCATTTTACACCGCCCCCCGACACCGCACCTCCCATCAAATCCTGCGGCGGCCGGGAGTCTCTCTTCGTGCATTTCGGTTGTGTCGGTGCCGGTTCAGTATCCCTACTCATCGTCGTCGCTGAATTATGCGCCATGTACGAGTGGTTACATGTATCCCTTTGTGATGCCGGTTCGGGTAGTGAGATTTCATTTTGAAATTTCTTTGTGATGCCTTCGATTTAGATCTGAATTGTGAGATACATGTTCATTTGGAAGAACATGAGACGGGCTGGTTTTGATTTGAAAATTAGGGTTTTGAAATATTAATTTTAAGGTTTCAAAACCGTAATTTTTAAATTAGGGTTGGATTTTAAAACCCTAATTTTTAAATCAGGGTTTGAATTTCAGGGTATCTAAACCTTAATTTTCAAAAATTAGGGTTTGATATCCTAATTTGAAGAGAGAAATTGGGGAAGAGATAGCTGAATGACATTTGAAAAATTAAGTTCCTAAATTATGGGCAATTTGGTCATTTTGTTTCAAACCGTTTTGTATATGTATTTTCTGTATGTTCAACGGACATAAGTGTAATTTGTTCAAACTATTGTCCTTGCGTGTAATTATACCATAACTTCAGGGACATATGTGTAATTAGCCCTTTTTTCTATTCATCACGAGAAGACAAAAATAAAGATTTTTTTTTGTTTTAAAAAACATTTCATTAAATAATAAACAAGAACGAAGAACTCAAAGCCTTAGAAAGACAATTTTTTTTCCTTTTTTTTTTTTGTTTAAACAAAGAAGTTTACAAAGAGAGAATTATTGTCTATTGATTGCGACATTGAGGGAGGAGGCCAGTTCCTTTTTCTTTAAACACCAAAAGAGGGAAAGTGGGGTTTTAAGTGAACAATTAATGAGAAGCTATTTGAAACATTATATATGTCCAAACCACAAACGAACACTCACTATATAGACAATTACTATGCATGTGCATATAAATCAATTATTCATAAAACAATATATATGAATGTTATTATTACAATATGTTTCTGATTTCAATAATAAGATACAACGAATGTGCATAAAATTAATTATTTTGTGTTATGAGAGTCACTCATGATGCAGACAGTAGGCTTTCAGCTTTTAGCATGTAGAATGAGAAGATGTAGTTTTACTTTATTATATAATATCATCTTAGTCTTCATTAAAGTGGTTTTCTTTTTTGCGTACTGGATCTTCAGCTGTCATTGGATGATTTCCATCATTTTCTTGTGTTAGATAGTATTCTTGAATTTCGTGTGCTATCAGCATTGCTCGAATTTTGTCATTTTCAGTCTTTTTGTCCATCCTAATGATGAAGTTGAATTCTTTCCCTTTCATTTTCTCAAGGTTCTTTTCAATCTGCGTGTAATTTTTAGAGTTAGATGTCGTTCTTGCCTAAATTTTTGCAAGGCATGTAGTTATGAATTTGTGTACCTTCTTTGATTGTATCAATTTTGAGACTGGACATCCAATTAAAATTTTAGTTGCGCCGAACAATGTTATAAATTCATGTTGAATGTCTTCAATTACAACAAATTTCAGCATGAACATACTTTTATCAATATCATTAAATCAACAATATTTTTGTTAAAATAAACAAATATTCTTAATTGTTCTAGTTTATCTTGATTCATAGGATATTGAAAGTTCACATTTTTCATCCTTACAAGTCTATCCTTTTTTTTTTTGTGATTGTAACTTTCTTGCAGTATCTTTTGCATGCTTAGTACCATAGTTTTTCTTTAATCTCATTAGTCAGTGATCTCGCATTAAAGAGCAATACAATTCTTTATAAAGCTATTGTTAATCTGCACCGTATTTAAGCCTTTTTTTTCATTTTTGATGCATATAAACCTTATTTTTCATTATTTCTGTTTTTGTTTTTTCGACAATATTTTGTTTCTTAACTGATTATTCAAGTATTTGAGTTTCTTTGTTTTATTTTTGTTTTTCAGTTTTATAATTATTTAATTATTTACTAACCCAAAAATGTAAGAAAAAAAATATATCACAGTTCTCATTACTCAGTATTTAGAGAACCTTCATTATCTAATGTTTATTTCATTTCAACTAAATTAGAAAGGGAGTAATAAAGAATTTTTTTTTGTTTTGTTTATTTTTTGTCATGAAGCTTTTCATTTCTCAATTTTAGAACATGTTCATTATCCAATGTTCATTTAATTTTAACCAAATTTAAAAAAGAGTCATAAATGAAGGGTATGATTATTATTAGCGTAATTAACGGATGACATAATCGTCTATAAATGATTTACAATTTCCGTACTTTTATAGGTAGTATATAATTATTCACTTTTCTTGTTTGCATTGTTCCTTGCTCCTTTAGCTTGTGAGAGCTCTCTCATTTTATCATTTTAGAGCATTAAACGTAAGGTAGTAGAAGACCAAAATAAGAAGGGAGCTGATTCATTGATAGCGCTAGAAAAAATAGGAGAAGTTGTTAGCGCGATCTGGCCGTTCACGCACGATTTGTGGACGGTCCAGATATTTTTTTGGCGTTTTTTTAAGTCCGTCCACTACATTATGTAGCGGACAATTTTTTAACGAAAATACCCTTTGTCCGTTCAATTCATTGTTCACTTTAGTTTGTCCGCTACATAATATAGCGGACATAATATACAAAACGGTCACTTTTCACTTTCAGATCTGGGTAAGACTCTCTCTCTCTCTCATATCTGGGTAAGACTTCCCCCCCCTCTCTCTCTCTCTCTCTCTCTCTCTTTCTCTCGACGGCAGTAGCTATGTACGACGGTGACAGCAGCTATGTACGACGGCGGCTGCAGCTATATACATAGTATTCTTCCATGCCACCGTCTTCCTTTTCCTCCTCCTCCGCCGCTGTACCCATCGGCTTCGCACCAGCCTGGGTGTACCTGCCTACGCCTCCGGTGGCTCTGGCTCAGTCCACCCCAGCAAAGACTCGGTGGGGGACGAATTAGGTGAATCTGTGTTGTCGCGAAATCCAAGGTTGCAGTAGTTTGCCTTTCAATTCCTCGGTGTTGGGTTCTATGTTTGCACGAGTTATCGGATCTTAGATCTACTGATCGTGGTTGTAAAGATGAAATTATTGTTGTTTGGATATGTTGTTTGGATATGGGTGTGTTTGGTCTTGTTGTTTGGATCTGTAAAAAGAGCCAAGAATTCTGCAGAGAAGACAAATGTCGGTTTATTCATTGTCGAGGGCATATTGTCCACTACATAATGTAGCGGACCAAGGTGTCCTATTCACTTTGGAAAATGTAACATCTGGATATTGAATGAATATTGAAGGGTAGTTTCGTCAAAAAATTATCCGCTACATAATGTAACGAACGGACTTAAAAAAATGCAAAAAAAAAAAGATTTAGACTGTCCACAGATTGCGTGTGGACAGTCAGATCGCGCTAGTAACTTCTCCTATTTTTCTAACGCTATTAATAAATCAGTTCCAAAAAACAGTGAGGTCTTTAAACGACATCACCTACCGCAATGGATCTCCGATAAAATGTTACAAGCCGCATCGCATACGACGTCAAAAGCAGTTAAACGGCATCACGTCCCTTGTAACTATTTACGCCCTTTCAATTTCTACCTATAGATAGATTTTCATTACAGAGGGGGAATAAAGAGCTCCATCAGACAAACAAGTAATAATAGCAATTAGGCAGAGCAGAAGAGAGCAGCAGACATGGCTACAGAGAGCAAATCTAGCGTGGCCAAGGCCAAACCCAGTTCAAATCAAGACGGGTCTTCCTCCAAAGCCAAGGTGGATTCGTCTGTCAACAAGAAAAAGCCTACAGGCGGCCCAACAAAGCAACCTGTCGATGTAAAGAATAAAACTACAGCAACAACCGTCGCTAAAACTGAGGTACCCGGCTGCAAAATCCATCCGTTTTGCGATTCTTGTTCGATTACCAGCTGCCCCAGTCGATATATTTTTTCTCTTGGGTTAATACTACTGATTTTAATGTTTGGTTAAAAAGGGTTTCTTGTTGATTTTCTTCTTGTTAATCAATTGCAAATGTCGTTGCCTTTTGTCATTTGTATACGATTCTACTTTTTTTTTTTGGTCCGGTTAATTGTACTCATTTATTGTTTGGATTATTCGGCTTATAGTTGATTTGCTTCTTGTTAATCAATTGCAAATTTATTTCGTTGCTTTTTGTAATATGATTACCGGTTGTCCTCAAGTTGACGTCTTTCTTATCTTGGGTTAATGCTATTTCTGGTGGACTGGGTTGATGCTTTGGATAATTGGGTTTCTTGTTTTTTTCTCGTTAATCAGTTAGGTGAATGGGCTATTGCTTGTAGTTTATAAATTTGGTGACTTGTGTCCTTTAACTATGAATTGTTTGAAAGATAAAGTAATTCGGTTTCAGTTTTGTAAAAGACCATTCAATTGAAACTATATATTAAAAAATTTGCCTCTTGCCTGCGTAAGGGAAAAAGAAAAAGACAGACATGAGCACACACTAGGAAAACAAAAGGCAAGAGAGATTTTTGGTTCTTTGGTAGCGGTTGATGTGTCTTTACAACTTGATGAAGTGAAAGTAAAAGCAAAAACAAGATCGAGTATGTCAAAAGCCACCACAGAGATAACAATGATAGAACAGCTTTCGCGCTATTGTTTAATACTAAACTAGTGCCACTAAATCACGTGATATGACGACGTTTATTTATTTATAAAGTGAATTAATATTCTCAATTGACAACAAGTAAATTGTCCCACAACATAATGGGACAATGTCCGATCAAAGAAACAAAAAGAAATGATACAAACAATTAAACAGTGAAACTTACGAAAAATGGTTTGCAATTTAAGCATCCATAAATATCTTATTGCATGCTGTGGTCCATATAGGGGGACCTTGTAAACGTTTTACAGCAAAAGACCAAAAATGAAAATTCATAGATCTAGAGAGTAGAGGGAGATAGTGTATCCTGTCCTTAGTTGCAGGAAACTCCTAATATGGTGACGTATCTCTCTCGGAAACTCGCTTTTGCGATCCCAAGTTAGGAGCTCCATGGGATCTCGTCCCAAGCTAAGATGGGAACTCGATCCCGCTAGCTTGGATAGAGATGCATGGAACAAGTGATAGAATACATGAAAATCAAGCTCTTTGCAACTCAATTCCTTGTTTCTCTCTTCCTTCAAGTTCTTAAAGTTTCCTTATCTGTTGTTGCTATCTATGTAAACTATGCTAAACAAATGATAATACTCTTTACGCATTTATTTATTCAAGCCGCTCCCAACCTCAGATTCTTCTTGGTGCTTACGCTTTCCTGCCCCCACCCCCGCTTTGTGCAACTAAGATCCTGTCACCTAGCCGTATGCATATCTAAGCTTCACAGAAATTGGTAAGTAGAACACCTATTTTCCTCTTGAAACCTCTAGCTATCTCTCTAGTCTTTTCGCTCTTTTTTTCTGTCTCTTCTCTCTCTTTTTAGTGCCGAACCAAAGTCTCTTCTTTTTTTGTTCCTTCACTCACTCTGCCGAAGCATCCTCCTCTTCACTGCCTGCCCAGCCATTCTTTTCTTGCTGTATTTGAACATTGTTGATGCTCCATTTTTGTATGGCCCTTCAGTCGCTACTGTAGTTTGGCTTTATCTCATTTGTTTCACAATCCACCAGGTAACTTGCAAATTTTGTAGCCAGTGATTAAATGCCACGTGAGTCAATCACAAAATAATCATCCAACTTCACATGGCCGAAGCAAGCCATCTTGGCATGATCCAATGTATGGTTCATTGAATCAAGTCCATTTATTAGGCATAAAAAAAGGACTTTGTAGGAGACTGATAAACTGGGATACAACCCATCCTAGCAAATTAGTTAATGGACCATGTTCATTTTGTATTCTCATCTTTTGTCAAAAGTTTGGTGCCTACAAACAACTACAGTCAAAACAAGAGAGGAGAAAGTTTCCTCCTTGTCGGGCCAGAAGTATGATGTTCCAGAAGTATGATATTTTTCAATGCTAGGTTTTCTTGGTAATCAACTAAAACATTCATTGCTTTTCATAATTTTATATGTAATTTTACTTTTTCTTTTTTGTTGAGCTAATTCTACTGATCTTTTGATTGGATTTTTGCGTTCATAGTTGATTTTCTTCCTGTTAATCAACTGCCAATTTCGTTGCGTTTTATAATTTTAATATGTATACACCAGCTGCACCCCAGTTGATATATTTTCTTTTCTTGGGTTAATGTATTTTGTTGTACTTATTTGATTATTTGGATAATTGGGTTTATTGGGGATTTTGTTCTTGTTAATCAATCAGGTGAATGGACTGTTGCATCTAGTTAATGGATCAAGTGATTTGGGTCCTATAATGTTGAATTTTTTGAAGATAAAGTTGGTTATGTGGTTTTCTAGAGAAGAACAGTTAATTGAAACTGGGTATCCGAAATTTTGCCCCTTCCATGTTTGAATGAGAAATACCCATCCTGAGAGAGAGAGAGGGAAAGAGGGTGGGGGAGGGGGGAGGGAAGCATACACGCCAAAAACCTTTTTGAGTTTTCTAAAGAATTTCTTTAGTAGGTCTAACTACTGGGGAACATCTGACTGCGAAAGAAAGGTAGAGAATAAGAACACCCTTTTGAATGCCCTTCACCTTAAGCGATTGGAAGGAACAGGAGAAGTCCCGTCAGAATGAACCTACGCCATGGAAAGAAATAGTTTTGGTACTTTATTAGGGGTTAATGAGTTCTTATATTTGTTTAAGTGAAGGTGAAAGCGAAAACCACATCTGGTATGTCCAAAACCACCACCACGAAGAAAACAACTGCTGTCAAAACAAGAGAGAAGAAAGTTTACACCTTGCCGGGCCAGAAGTTTGATGTTCCTGAAGAGGTTGAACACTTTACGTATTCTTGCTTACTGTTCTTATAACACAATCTGAGTGGATATGGTTTAACTTACTCTACATACGCTGCTTTTTATCAACAGCGAGAACCTTTGCGGATGTTTTACGAGTCATTGTCAAAACAGATACCTTCTAGTGAAATGGCAGAGTTTTGGTGAGAATTCCTCCTTATTATCTTGCTTTTTTTTTTTTTGGTTATCTTCTTTATTCCGAGTCTTTGTAAAGTTGTCGAGAACCTTTCGTCTATTTAATAAACCCTACACAGACATTACCCAGTTAGATTGATTCATAGGGTTAATATGTTTGTTAATACTAGTGTTTGGAGTTGTCATACTTTTCATAGGCTTGTGCCATGATTTTCCATAATAAGATAGCTTATCTTACATGCTTGGACTACTTTGATAAAAAAAGGGGAGAAAAGCTGTCTCTGTTTTTCCTAAACATCTAGTTTAGTGTTTGTCAAGCAGTGATGTTGTAGTGACTGCTCAATGCTGGTCAATTGACTTTGCATTGTGTTTGTGGCTTACTTAATTAGAATTATGTTTATTAACATCGACTCTTCCATCCATAAGTTGTGGTTAGCATTTCAGTTGCATTTAATAATCGTGTGTATAGCAATATGAAAGCATTCCTTCTGCTCAGAAAATGCGCAAGTACTAATAACTTATTTGACAGTAGGCTGACTTGACAAGAGACCCAGGTAGTAGGTTTACGGATGATACTTTCATGCATATGGCAGTAATGTTAATTATGTGGCAATGGGGCTCTAAGATCTATCTTTTGATCTTATTATTATTATTTTATATATAATTTGAGCTCTTCTTTATTTGGGTGGGGGTGGGTGGGGATTTGGTATAAAATTTGAGGATGCAAAATCTGGTAATGAAAAGGCAAATTCTGAGAAAAAACTTTGTGCTATTGGTGGCCCCCTCCTTGTTTGTACGAGCTAAATGTTTGACGTCCACATCCAAGACACAATAACTACAAGTTTTATCATTGTAGTAGTCAAACTTTAATACAGAACTAAGGTTGGCACAATGAAGTCGTGCAACTTTTATCGGATTTGAAAGCCCCAAGGGGCATCTTATGATGAGCTCGGGGTTCCATACTAAGAGTAGAGTAGTACTACTTCAGTCCCACAAATATTGATCACAGTTGACTTGCACGCATATTAAGGTTTTAAGTCAGACATTCTATGTTTCCCATTCTACCCCTAAATGCCTTGTATTATTCTTGTTGGGCGCCTTTTTCCTTCATTATTTAGTGTTTCTCTCTAAAAAAATTCTCTGGTCTGCAACTCAACTCCTTCTCTTGACTAAAAAATTGAACCTTTGTTTACGGGTTTGAGCTTATGACTGATAATGATGCAACCTATCAACTCACCAATTAGAAGTTTCCAAAATTAATTACCAGATTATGAACAGAAGGTCAGAAGGTCGCAATCATGGGTCAAATGTTTAAATTCCGGGCAAACCTTTCTTAATGAATTTCTGAACTTAGTAAGTTCAGAATTATCCCAATTAACAAGAAAGTTATGGTTCAAAACCCTTCAACAATCTTATAATCATATAATCATACGGTCATACCCTTAACAGACTTCTTTTTTTGGATCCATATGTCTGCTATGAGCAGAATCTATGGTCTTCGTCAGTGGCTTTCAGCATAACTAGGGCTTTTTTCAGACGCCTTATCATGCCTAGGGTTGCCAGCACTAGCTTAGGCATTTCCACTTGCCTAGTCATTCGCATAGGTGTCCCACCTGAGTCGCGTGATCGTCACCTGTAGAACGCCTACTCTGCATATTCTCGCCAAGTGACGCCTAGTCTCGCCTATTCAGTTGGCTATTTCCAGAAAATCACCACTGCGCCTTTCCCAATCAACAACCATGTTAAAGATCCTCAAACATCACCATAGCTTTTAGACCCAAGATGTAGCTTCAACCAAAATCACATCTGAGCTGATTAAATCAAATCTAATATTTATATGTCTTCTATACTCAAATCAAGACTGGCTCTGAAAGTAGATCCAAAATTGTGGATGAAGGCTGAGAAATTAATCAAGGAAGGTGCAGTGGTGATGGGTCAGAGATGGGAGTGATTATGGGTGAGAAGTAGAGACAGAAAGATAGGATGTGGGAATGTTGATCTCGGTGGTTGAGAGATTGGGTGGTCGAGACTGAAGAGGAGGAGGGAGGGAGGAAGAAGAAAGAGAGAAAAACAAAGAGGGATAGAAGAGAGTAAACATGGCAAATTCAAAAAAAAAAAAAGAAATAGAAATGCTATCCATATCTGGAAAGTGATCAGTCTTTTTAGGACAGCAAAATAAGGAAGTGTGATCAATATTTTTGGGATAGAGGGATTACAATATTTGTCTTGAAACGAGCAAGTTCTCCGCTTTTTCCAACCAACTTGAGCTTTCCTTGTTTCTGAACACTCATGTCGAACTGGCTCCCTCTCATTTTTATCCCCTTTAACAAGTAAATGGATCATATGCTGCGGCTAGAAATCATTACTTTAAATATGATTAATGTTAAACATCGTAACATCGTTGGGCCCATTCTTTAATAACTTACGCTTATTAGCAACTAGTAACTTAACATGGTATCAAAGCTCTAGTTGCGCAAGGGCTTGGGTTTAATTTTTTCCGCTTGTATGTTTGAACGCCTTTATAATAGTGCAATTTGCACTCTGTTTATTTGTGCACTTGGTGGTGGTGCACCTTAATTTGTTTCTCATTGAACTCTCTCTCCATGTGCAATTGGATGAGGGAGATCGTTAAACATGATAACTTTGTTGGATCAATTCTAATAGCTTAAGCTTTTAGACTATCAGTTAACTTAACAATTAACAGTGAAGGTCACATCATAACATATATAAAACGAAACCCTAACACGAGTTGGACATTAAATAACCTGAAATGTAAATACTAAAACATGAATATGAAGATAAATGAGTAACGAGTACTTCCGTCCTCTATACTCTGTAAATAAGCAAGCTAAGCAAGGTCACAAATCTAGTGATCCATATTTACATCGCAGTCAATATGTTCCTGACTCAATGTTAAACAAGTTTCCTTTTTTGTGATTGGCACTTGCAGTTGCATGATGTTCTATCCAACACTGATAGTGATCCGTATTTTTGTCACAGGAAAGTTACCTTAAGTTTGGAAATTTGATGCAATGGCATTAAGGATTGCTAGTTATCACTATTTGCTAAGCTTCTTAGTTACGTAAAGGTTTTGATTCGAGAAACGAAGTAGCTCAACCGATTAGGCTTGAGTGCTCGTACGAAAGTTCACTTTAGGGTCACGTTAAAGGGATGAGTATGTGACAGGAAATAAGTCCAATAGACGCTTCTTCTTTCTTTCTTTCCCCATTCAGCTGGCATAATTACGCCAACACTCCCATGTTTACTCCTGGTAGCGCCTGACACCACGAAGTATGATATTGCCACTCTCGCACCACAAGATTGTATGAAAGAAACACTCTCAGGCCATAACCCAATGAAGATGCTCTCTGCTAACATGGCACATATTGACAAGGTTCATTGGGAAGTTTTGGTTTCAACAAATAAAACAGCTATTTTCTTCTCCTTCTTCCACCCGTCAACTAGCCACCACCTTCAACCCTAAGACCCTTGTATCCACAACCTCACTGAACCCACAATGCTGCTGCAATCAAACACATCACCACCATATAAGATCCACCCCACCAAATTAACTCACATAACATAGACCCACTACAATGCATCTGCCACCAATTACGAAACAACCACCTGCTTCTCCTTCTCTCAATTGCAGTCACTAGTCATGCCTCCAGACTAGAGATGTCAAAAGGGCCGGGCCGCCCGCGGGCCCGGTCGACCCGGCCCTAAATAGTGAACAGTGCGGCCCTGGTCCATAGGGCCAAGGCCAGGCCATGAAATTTTCCAAAAAGACCCGGCTCGGCCAAGCCCTAAAAAGGCCCGGGTCAAGCTCGACCCCGGCTCTCTTTTCGGCCCTATTCTAGCCTAGCTCTTTGGCCCTAAATCTAGCCCTAAACCATTTAAAGTTACTTATTTTTTTTTTCTTTCCCCTTCTTTCTCACGCCTCATTCTCTCTCTACCTCATATTTTGTCTTTTTATTTAACCTTTTGGACATGCACATTTCTTTTCAGCTCATGATGATGGTTCCTAATTCTTTATCTACTTTTACTTGCGATCCTCCTCTGTATTAGTTTCTTGGAATTATGAAGAGAAAATATATATTTGTTTGTCTAGGAACTAGGAACTAGGAACTAGTAACAACACAATTTAGACAATGAAAATGGGGAACATAACTCCAGAAAGCAAGGGAAAGTTCATGGTAAAAGTGGTCTAATGATGCGTGTTTCTAATGAGATACCTAATACTACATAAAATGCAAAGCTAGAAGTATAAGTGAAATTTTTTAGAGATATGGTGATACTGATAATGGCATGTGGTGGTTGATGGGTGTTGGTGATGGCAGCGTTGTAAAGGTGGTTGTCAGTATGTTCCTTGTAAGTTGTTAACGGTGGTGTGTATGATGGCGGAGGTGGTGGGTACCTTGTTTGACCGTTTGTAATGGTGGTGGTGGTCATGGTAACCGGTGGGTGGTGATGAAACAAGTAGGGGTTACGTTCAATTATCTACGTTTAGAGAGAAATTTGAGAGAGAGGCATCAACATCTCAAATCCAAGATCGAGTTCGCAAAAAAAATCTGACTTGTAAATTGCAAACATACGTTCGCTCAGGCGAGAGACTGTAAAGAACTTAGAATGGAATGAAAAGAACTGGGAATGGAATGCTGGAAATGCAATACAAAATAGGAATAGGAAAAAAAAAACTAGGCTCGGGACTGGCCCTAAAGTTAAGGCCCAGGGCTTGGGCCTAGACAGGGCCTCCATTTCCTAGCTTTGGGCATGACCCTGTTTCCATGGCCCTATCCATTTTTTGGCCCAAAGGCCTGAGCCCGGCCCTTTGACACCTCTACTCCAGACACTTCCAATTTTATGTAGCGGCGAGCTTGACTCGCTGATGGTGAAATTCTTAATCGTTCCATAATTGGCACTCCTCAAATTTGACAATACCCCTACACCTGGTCGTTGATCCAGCCTAGTGATTAGGAAGATTTGGAAATGGCTGCTCAATGCCCAGGAATCAAAGTAAAACATAGAAACTGACATCAACCGATCATATGACCCAACTGCCTTTGACACCAAATTGCACAATTCATCAACATCTGCCAATTGCTTGTTGACCCTACCCCCACCCCAAGCCCTACTACAATCACCCAAACACATAAATGTCGTAATGAAGGAAAGAAATGAAATCTGGTAAGGTTGTTAGTGTCGAAATCCCTCATGTACCACCATTAATGCCCATACCTATTTAGGTTGAATATCTCCATTACTTCAATTTTCCAATCCGCTGTATATGTTAAACAACATCTCTTTTATTCTAGAGCTTTTGGAATTAGGGGGACTTTGGGATAGGATTTGTGTGTGGCTATGTATCGGTGATGATCAATAAAGGTGGTATTGCGGTGGTTATGGAATTGCAAAGTGGAAAGGGCCTGTAATTGTGGCTGGCTGTGTACAGACAAAGGAGTTATAAGATACTAGTTGTAAACAGAAGAAAAAAATAAAACAAATTAAAAATGTGAAAAGATAGTTTATTACGATTTACCAAAAATAGCCTTTTAATTAATTAGACGTCAGAATTCTGACAAGGCTGCCAGAGAACGACCTTGATCTAGCCACCGGTCTAAAGCCTTAGTCCTCTGCGTGTGCTCGTGCGGGGAGGGGGTGCGGGGCATAGAGAACCTGACTTAGATCGGCAAGGCTCGAGGCCCAACTGCTAAGCAGACTAGGTGCGATGCCTTCAAAACCTACTCTTGTCTCGAAGTGACCCGAGGTTATGATTCTTAGGAGTGTCGATGAAGAGCTCCCAATTGCCTATCCTACTACGAGTCCTTGTGTCAAAGCACTCGAAGCACGCCAAAGGTAGTGTCCTAGAGAAGTTGCCCACCCGACGGATTTAAGGTAGTGTCCTGGAGTAGTCCCCTACTTGGCGGAAGAGGAGTCTTCGCGCCGAATTTGTGAGAGCTCCCTGACAGAGATAGTTTTCCAAGGGGGATTGCCGTGATGTGTACTTGTGCTAGAGCACGCCAAGGTAGTGTCCCAGAGGAGTTGCCTACCCGACGGGCTGAGGTAGTACTTCAAAGGAGTCGTCTACCTGGCAGAAGGGGAGTTCTCATGCCGAAGCACTCAAATTTCACTAGCGGAGATAGTGTCTCAGGATAGTTGTCTATTTCGCAATGAGTCCTTGTGCAGGAGCACTCGAAGCATGAAGGCCGTGTACCGGAGGAATTCCCTATATTGAGGGTTGCTCACTCTGGAGAGCGGGTCGAAGCATGTTTCACTACCAAGGCGAGGTGTGCATGGTGTCGTGAAGAGATGGACCAACGCCGAGGGCGTGGTAGTATGACGGAGTGGTAAGGGCACATCTGTATAAGTGACACGTCGAGATGTGTGCCACTTTGAGGGCACGCACAATGGAGATGGCGCTGGGGAAGGTGACAATGAGTGTTGTGCGGGGCACATAACATGGAGGGGCGTATGGGTGTGGCCGATGGATGCGGTGCGGTGGGTACGTAGTGTGGAGATAGTGCTGACTGTTGAGGTGCGGTCAAGCATCGTGTGGGGCATGTAGCGTAGAGATGGTGCTTGGGCGTAGTTAGGTGTTCTGGCGAGGAGGCATGGTAACAGACGTAGTGCCAGGGGACACCTAGCGTGGAGATAGCGTTTGGGCCCGTTCAGGCGTTGCGGCGATGGAAGTCATGGAACTCCCATGGAGAGGATAGTCCCGAAGGGGGTAGGGACAAGGCAACAAGAGGGGAAGACCTAGGTCAACCCCTTAGACGGGGAAGGCCTTGCCGCCCACCCCCTCCATTCCCAAGGGGAAGGAGCTTGAGCAGACCCCATAGCCAAGTGGCGTGCTTTGGACTCCCTTGTCTTAGAGGGAGGCGTCTTGATGCCGACACTTGGAATAATTTTTTGGTGAAAAGGTGCGGCACGAAACTTGGGGCGTGCGCTTGGGTTGACCATATTGTCCTCGCCTTAGATGCATCATCGATGGACTATCGGACATCTTTTCCTAAAGTGGTTACAAGCAGTCAAAGTCTCCAAAAAAAAAAAATAATAATAATAAAAAAAATTGTCCTCGCCTTACATGTAGCGTAGAGATGGTGCTTGGGCGTAGTTAGGTGTTCCGGCGAGGAGGCATGGTAACAGACGTAGTGCCAGGGGACACCTAGCGTGGAGACAACGTTTGGGCCCGTTCAGGCGTTGCGGCGATGGAAGTCATGGAACTCCCATGGAGAGGATAGTCCCGAAGGGGGTAGGGACAGGGCAACAAGAGGGGAAGACCTAGGTCAACCCCTTAGACGGGGAAGGCCTTGCCGCCCACCCCCTCCATTCCCAAGGGGAAGGAGCTTGAGCAGACCCCATAGCCAAGTGGCGTGCTCTGGACTCCCTTGTCTTAGAGGGAGACGTCTTGATGCCGACACTTGGAATAATTTTTTGGTGAAAAGGTGCGGCACGAAACTTGGGGCGTGCGCTTGGGTTGACCATATTGTCCTCGCCTTAGATGCATCATTGATGGACTATCGGACATCTTTTCCTAAAGTGGTTACAAGCAGTCAAAGTCTCCAAAAAAAAATAAATAATAATAATAAAAAAAACCACTTTACTAAGGTACTTTTGACCCCATATGTCCCAACCCATCAACGCCAAGTCGAATATTCCACTGAAAACCAACCTCGGAGGTAGCCCATTGAACCACATCTTCCAACCCAAAGGTTTTCTGTGCTTCGCTACAAGGACTGCCTCTAAAGGCTTAAATGATACCTCAACAGGCTAATAAGCTTAAAGCCTTAAAAGGCTGATTGAGCGACAATTTTCTGATCCGTGAGCAATGTATGGAGACTCATGTAATGATATCCAATGATCTTAACTTTGAGAAGATAATCATGCGTCTGTTTGGCTTATTTGCATGGATGATGCTTCCATTGGAGGACTAATTTATAGACACAATAAAAGATTCATCACAGATTTGCTAGCACGTTGCAAGGTTCTGTTCAATATACCTTATAGGTCAAAAGTACACGATAAGAGAATTTTGCCTATATTTCATTCCTGGGTTAGCTGAGCGGCATTGTTGGCTGACAACATAAAATAGGTGAAGGAAAGTTGTGGATTTCTTGAATGGTGAAGATGATAGGAGTAATGGTGGAAGTAGGGGGTTTAGGAAAGTAAAATAAACAGCAGTGTAGCCGAGATTGTACACACACACTCACACAGAGGGAGGGAGGGAGGGAGTTGAGTGAAATACTTTATCCTACATAAGTTTAAAATACCAATGTCCCCTCTGTGGTGTTTATCACCATATTTTACATAAATAGCCTGGGCAAGGGTTACGTTATGTAGACAGCAGAGAAAAATATAGTCACATTCCATGCGCATGAATATCAAAGAAATATGCTAAATAGTAGGGATTTCCCTTAAGTGACGTGCTGCACCTGCCTCTGGGTGTTTTAAGAAATGGGCAAGGGACATCGAGTCGGTTTTCAGATGCAACAAAAAGAAACCAAGGATTCCGGCACCACACTGGATGAGTGCAAGTAAACAAGTTATCCAGAATTGCAGACTTAATATAGACGGTTGGAAATTAGGGTAAACCAAGGAAGCAAGTTGATAAGATGAGTAGAGCGAGAGTAGACAGAGCCTGTCTCCAATATACTAAATGGTTTGGAGGAAATTCTGTGGAGATAGAGGGAACCGAATTTGTTCAAGACGGGCAAGGTTAGGAATAGAAATGTGGTAGGAATTATAGTACATAAAATCCCAAGAAATAGGGCTGTAGACGTCAAGAGAAAGGGTGACAAAAAATATATTTGTTCATTTAGCAATAGGAGAGGAGACTATTAATATAATCAGTGCTATATCACACTGGCAGGACTAACAAACTCTATTAAGAAGGAATTTTGGGAGGATATGGATGAAGTTGCACATGGAATAGCCCACGCTTGGAGGTGGGAAGTTGTTCACAGGAGTTTTGAATGGGCATGTTGTATGAACTAGTGGAGGCTTTGAGGGTACATGGGGGATTTGGTTTGGGACGGAGGAATGAATAAGGAGCTTTTAATTTGGTGATAGCAAACACCTTCATAAAAATAAGAACTCACGTTTAATTACGAGTAGGGGGTCTCATTATAGCAAGATACTTTTCTTCTCACCAGGAGGGACAAGCAAGCGCTATGGAAGGACTGTGAGGGCATTATTGAGTGTCTTGCTACACAATTTAGGTTGGCGGTGCTAGACATGAATATTATGAGTTGGAATAGGACGGTTGAAGGTGAGAGAAATATATGAACTAGGTGGTGGAAGTTAGAGTGGGGAAAGATTAATCACCTTTAGTAGTATGTTGATTAAAGAAGGACTGAAATCTGGATTATGAGCCTAACATAATGAAGATTGAGATGTCCACTTGCGTTAGGTCGAGTTGCTAGAGAGGTCCTTGGAGAATCTAGAGGAAATAACCCTTTCGATAAAGAACTTGATGGTGCAATGAGGAGGTTCAAAAAGCAATTAAGTTGAAGAGGGAATGTTATAAAGGTTTCCACATATTGGAAGGAAGGAAAAAAGGCAATAAGAGAGGCTAGTGGTAAGGGTTACGAAAGTTTATACCCGAGGTTAGGTACTAAAGACGATGAAAAAGGAACCTACTAGCTACCTAAGGTAAAGAGAAAGGAGATGCAGAGACTTAAATCAAACAAAGCGTATCAAGGACGGGAAAAGAGGTTATAAGCGAAAAAGGATGAGTTTAGAGAGAGGAGAGGGTACTTTGATAAGCTGTTTAATGGAGCAAAGATAATTGAAGAAAAGTCGGTGATCCATTTGATTGTATACTAATCAAAGGGTTGTTTGTAGATTGAGAACATCTGAGCTGAAGGAAGCTTGGAAAGGATGACCGTACGAAAGTTTATTCTACCAGAAGTTATTTTTGTTAAGGTTTGTAGAAGCTTAGGCAATTTGGCCATAGATTGGAGGAAAAGCACTTTCGTACCTGGATATAAGAATAAAGTAGATATCCAAAGTTGCAACTTGCTATAGCTATAAAAGGATGAAGCTCAGAGTTTCACTATGAAACTTTGAGAGGGTAGTCGAATATCGAATATAGACTAATAACGGAGACCCAACCATCTGAAATACAAATTTGAAGTAAAACTTCAACATGGGAGATCCGCTATGGAAGCTATTTTCATTAGCGGTCGGTTGATTGAGAGATTTAGAAAGAAGAGAATACCAAGGAAAGTTATGTGATGGGCCTGACCAAGTATGTTAATGTAATAACGGATATGTATGACGGGGCAACTACTAGTGGGATTACAATTGATAGAATGACTACTTTGGTTATCAGGGTCGACCTTATGCCCGTATGTATTTACTTTTGTTATAAGTGGGCTTACTAAGAATATTTAGGATGAGATCTCATGTTGTGTGCTATTTGCAGACAATATAGTCTACATTTGTTTCAGTAGATATGAAGTTAGGATTAAGATGGAGTACTTTGATTTCTATTTTAGTTAACTAGGAGGAGGTCCAAAGAGGAAATAAATATGTGATGATGCGGAAAATGGTTCGATGCTACGTGGAGGTGCCACAAAGGATGCGGTCTGAGTCAGCTTCCAGATAGGCAACGCGGGAGACAGCAAGGACGGCGTAAGGGCCGAGGGCAAGGCTCCCCAGACAGGTCGTGAGGGCTGGCAGCGCTGCGCAGGCAGGGTGACGATGAACAGGACCGACAGTCTACAGTCCGTGACAAGGGTGCAGCGTCGAGGGTTCGTGGACGGGAGCCAAGTGTGTTTCTCTCACTAGAATTCCAGAGAGAATGTCTTTTTAGAGAGAGAGTGAAAAGCTCAAAATGAGAGAAAGATCCTTGAAAAAGCTCCAAAGTCCACTATTTATAGGCAAAAATGTGCATGTGTCATAAGTTGACATGTGTCACCCCTGGGAACGACACGTCGCCAGGGGGGCCAAAGCACTGACCCTCCGTTGGACTGCCGGTCCCTAAGTTCGTGCTGCCCTGCCCTTGCAACATCTCTCTGCCTGTCTGAGGAGACTGATCATGCCGCGGTAGCATGGTCAGAGTAGCCCGTTGCCCCAGCCTCCAGTCCAAGCCCTTACTGAATCCCACGGTCCTGGCAGCGGTGGGAAGACCCGACGCCCAGCTGCCAGGTGGACTAGGCAAGATGCCCTTCCGAAGACCTGCTCCCATCTCGGAGTGACCCGGGGGTCATAGTCCTTAGGGGTGCCGACGCGAGCCCCCAGTGCCAGAGCACGTAGGCCAGTCACGCAGGCACCCCGGCGGAGATAGTGTCCTGGCGGAGTAGCCTATCCCGTGAGCATATAACATGATTGCAGCGCATGGGGCGCGGTTGAGTGCGGGCGACGAGGGTCGCAGAGTGATCTCCGAGCGACAAGGGTCGTTGCGTGGATGGCGCGCGACCGTGAGCGACGGTTGTCATGGCGACAGAGCGGCCACAAGTGACGGTCATCGAGACTACGAGCGACTGTCATCGTGACGAAGGAGCACGGCTGAGAGCGACGGTCGTCGCGACTATGGCAAAGCGCGGCCGCGAGCGACGGTCGTCGTGACAACGGAGCACGGTCAAAGGTGACGGCGTCGGTATTCAAGGCAGGTGGCCGACCCCCAAGGGTCGCCGACCCCTTGGGGTGGCCGACCCCCAAGGGAGGACGACCCTTGGGGTGGCCGAACCCAGAGGGAGGCCGACCCCTTGGGGTGGCCGACCCCCGAGGGAGGCCGACCCCTTGGGGTGGCCGACCCCCGAGGGTGGCCGACCCCTTGGGGTGGCCGACCCCCAAGGGTGGAAGGCACGCCGAAGTCGCTTCACGAATGGTTCACGTGACTTGAGCATGCGTTGCTTTGACCGGCCCTCGAGTGTTGAAAAGTTGACCGCTGACTGGGTGATGTGTCGTGCAAAGTGGGCCCCTTAGCGGGTCCTGGGGTGCGACCAGAATAGGGTATGAACATAAGCCCCCTGCGTGTGGCGGGCGCGGAGGGGCAACCCGAGCGGGCGTCGCATGCATAAACGATGTGGTTACAGCCCCTCTTGCTGCGGGGGCCAGGGTCCCTGGTGATGGAGCCGGCGATGACGCTAAGCCCGTGTAGCAGTTTGATTGAGCCGGTGACGGCATACGGCCCGTCCCGTAGTGTGATTGAGCCGGCGATGGCGCTAGTCCGTGATGGCGCTCAGCCCATGCCGCGGTTTGATTGAGTCGGCGATGGCTTCAAGGTTGTGAGCCCATCCCGTAGTTTGATTGAGCCGGCAATGGCACTAGCCCGTGCTGGCGCTCAGCCCATGCCGCAGTTGATTGTGCCGGCGATGGCTTCAAGGTTGTGAGCCCATCCCGCAGTTGATTGTGCCGGCGATGGCTTCAAGGTTGTGAGCCCATCCCGCAGTTGATTGTGCCGGCGATGGCTTCAAGGTTGTGAGCCCATCCCGTAGTTGATTGTGCCGGCGATGGCGCTAGCCCGTGATGGCGCTCAGCCCATGCCGCAGTTTGATTGAGCCGGCGACGGCACGAAACCCGTCCCGTAGTTTGATTGAGCCGGCGATGGCGCTAGCCCGTGATGGCGCTCAGCCCATGCCGCAGTTTGATTGCGCCGGCGACGGCATACAGCCCGTCCCGCAGTTTGATTGAGCTGGCGACGGCACGAAGCCCGTCCCGCAGTTTGATTGAGCCGGCGATGGCACTAGCCCGTGATGGCGCTCAGCCCATGCCGTAGTTTGATTGTGCCGGCGATGGCGCTAGCCCGTGATGGCGCTCAGCCCATGCCGCAGTTTGATTGATCTGGCGATGGCGCTAAGCCCGCGATGGCGCTCAGCCCATGCCGCAGTTTGATTGAGCCGGCGATGGCGCTAGCCCGTGATGGCGCTCAGCCCATGCCGCAGTTTGATTGAGCCGGTGACGGCATACAGCCCGTCCCGCAGGGAGGGGTCCTCGTGCTGGAGCACTACGAGCGGAGCCCCCAGAATGCCGCACACTCTGGAGAGTGGGTCGAAGATCTTCCATGCCCATGGCGGGGGCGCATGGTGTGGTGAACGGGTGTTATGCCCGGAGGCTTGTAACATGGTCGTGGTGCATGGACATGGTGACGATTGTCGCGGAGCTAAAGTTGGTGCCGGGGGCACGCATGATGAGAATGGCGCACGGGCGCGGCGACGAACGTCGCGGAGCTATACTTGGTGCCGGGGGCACGTATCATGAAGATGGCGCACGGGCGCGGCGACGAACGTCGTGGAGCTAAAGTTGGTGCCGGGGGCACGTATCATAAAGATGGCGCACGGGCGCGGCGACGAATGTCGCGGAGCTAAAGTTGGTGCCGGGGGCACGGATGATGAGAATGGCGCATGGGCGCGGCGACGAACGTCGCGGAGCAATACCTGGTGCTTGGGGCACGCATCAAAAGCATGGCACCAGGGCGCGGCGACGACTGTCGCGGAGCAATACCTGGTGCCTGGGGCACGCATCATAAGCATGGCGCCAGGGCGCGGCGACGACTGTCGCCGAGCAATACTTGGTGCCTGGCGTACGCATCATAAGCATGGCACCAGGGCGCGGCGACGACTGTCGCGGAGTAATACTTAGTGATGTCGTCATGGCAATTGTGCACGGTCGGTGACGAGCATCAAGTGACCATTGGCAATGAGCGCGCGTTGTAGAGCGCGATGAGTTGGCACGGGCGAAGTGGTTCGAGGAGACGGCACGCGGGCGACGAGAGTCGCGGAGTTGGAGGGCCTGCGACGAGAGTCGCAGAGCTGTCGCGCGGACGCGGGCGACGAAGGTCGCAGAGATGGCACGCGGGCGACAAGAGTCGCGAAGGAGTGCGGGTGACGGGAGCACGGAGCTGTAGCACGGACGCGAGCAACAAATGTGTGAGGGCAATGAGAGTTGTAGAGCCGGCGCGCGGACACAAATGACGCGGGCGACAAGAGTTGCGAAAGGTGCGCACGGCGCTGGTGGCGGGGGTCCGCACGGAAGGTATGCACGGCGCTGTCTACGTGGGTCGCGGAGACGGCGCTCGGGTGACTAGCGATGAGGGTCGCGGAGATAGCCCCCAGGCGATGGGCAACTAGTGTTGCGGAAGGTGGGCATGGTGCTGGCGACGGGCGTCGCGGAAGGCGCCCGAGTGACAAGCGATGAGGGTCGCAGAGATGGCGCCCGGGCGACGGGCAATTGGGATCGCGGAGACAGCCCCCGGACTACTGGCAACGAGGGTTGCAGGAGGTGCGCACGGCGTTGGTGACGAGGGTCGTAGAGATGGCACCCAGGCGACGAGGGACGAGGGTCACGGAGACAGCCCCCCGGGTGACGGGCAACGAGGGTTGCGGGAGGCGGCCCCCGTGCGACGGGCGTCGCGGAGACGATGCCCAGGCGACGAGCGACGAGTGTTGCGAAGACGGCGCCCGAGCGACGTGCAACTGGGGGTCACGGAGTCGGCGCCCGGGCGATGGGCAGCGGGCCGAAGGTGTGGCGCTGTGGCTGTGGAGGCTGAATGCGGTGTTGCCTTTTGAAAATGGTGGGTGCTTTAGTTAGCGTTGTGAAAATGGTGAAAATGTATTTTTCAAACCAAAAAAGCAGTGAAACTAAAACAAAAAAGGGCAGGGGGGTCGCACAAAGTGGGTCCGCTAGTGGGCCCTTGATTGCAACCAGAATAAGTTGGGAACATAGCCCCCTGCGTGCGGCGTGCGCGGAGGGGCAACCCGAGCGGGCGCCGCACGCATAAACACATAGTAAGATGTTGATGTTGTTTGGCCGAAAAGTTATTGACATCGTCTTTGAGTGACGAAGGCGGGCGACGAGGGTCGCGGAGACAGCCCCCGGGCAGCGAGGGGCACGGAGACAGTGCCCGGACGACAAGCGACGAGGGTCGGGGAGACGGCGCCTCGGGCGACGAGCGACGAGTGTTGCGAAGACGGCGCCCGGCGACGGGCAACTGGGGGTCGCCGAGTCGACGCCCGGGCGACGGGCAACTGGGGGTCGCTGAGTCGACGCCCGGGCTCTGGGCAACGAGTGTTGTGGAAGGCGGCGTCCGGGTGACTAGCGATGAGGGTCGCGGAGACGGCGCCCCCGGGTGACGGACAACTGGGGGTCGCTGAGTCGACGCCCGGGCTCTGGGCAACGAGTGTTGCGGAAGGCGGCGTCCGGGCGACGCAAAGATGAAGTCCGGGTGACGGGCGCCGCAAGGATGAAGTATGGGCGACAAGGGTCGCGGAGACGATGTTCGGGCGACGGGCGTCGCGGAGGTGAAGGCCGGGCGACAGGCGCATGTGCGCGAGCGATGCACAGCGGTCAAGGTTGGAAAAAAGAGAATTTTTTTTTTTGGCCTTGGCTTTGGGGATGTGCGGGAAAAAGAAAAGAAGAAAGAAGAATGAAGATGGAGAGGATGGCGCGGCGGCGGCAGGCTGCCGTGGCCGGCCGTGGGGCGGGGGAGAGGAGAGAGGTATGGTGGAGCTGAGGGGGGTAGTCGGGGTGGAGATGAAACAAGAAAGGGTCGGCGGCGCAGCGCCTTCGGCCGCGCAATGCGGGCTTATGAGATCGGGGAAGAGGGAGAGAGAGAGAGGCCGAGGGGGGGTCGGGGTAGCAGGGGGGTCGGCGGGGTAGTGGGGTCGGCCAGGTGGGTTGCGGGGAGGGGCCGAAGCAGAGGAAAAAAGACGAAGGGGAAGAAAAGTCGCCGGCGGCCATGGCGCCGTGGGGCTTGCGGGTTCGGGGAAGAGGGAGAGAGAGGCCGAGGGGGGGGTCGGCGTAGCAGGGGGGTCGGCGGGGTAGTGGGGTCAGCTAGGTGGGTTGCGGGGAGGGGCCGAAGCAGAGAAAAAAAGACGAAGGGGAAGAGAAGTCGCCGTCGGCCATGGCGCCGTGGGGCTTGTGGGTTCGGGGAAGAGGGAGAGAGAGAGAGGCCGAGGGGGGGGTCGGCGTAGCAGGGGGGTCGGCGGGGTAGTGGGGTCGGCCAGGTGGGTTGCGGGGAGGGGCCGAAGCAGAGAAAAAAAGACGAAGGGGAAGAGAAGTCGCCGTCGGCCATGGCGCCTTGGGGCTTGCGGGTTCGGGGAAGAGGGAGAGAGAGAGAGGCCGAGTGGGGGGTCGGCGTAGCACGGGGGTCGGCGGGGTAGTGGGGTCGGCCAAGGGGCCGAGGAGGGGGGGGTCGGCGCGGAAGGGAGGCCGAACTGCCGTCTGCGGCGCGAGGCAGGTGCGGCGCGAGGCAGGTGCGGCGCTTGGAGAAGATGAAGGAAATTAGGGTTGTTTTGCGGGTTAGGGTATCTGGGATACGGGTCGGAGCAGTCGGGTAAACGGGCGGGTTTAACCCGCTTAAGCTGAATGAAAATGGAGGGAAAATGGGCCGAAGCAGGCGCGGGTCGGGGCCCTCGCGGTTCGGGTTCTGCCCCACCTGAATGTTTTGATTGTTTTACTTTGAAATTGAAATTGTTTTTCAATTCGATATTTTTTTTTTTTTTGAGCCTATAAAAGGAGCAAGAGAGGGGATTGATGAAAAGTTTCGTGGAAAATTTTCTAAGTGTTGGAGAGAGAACCGGAGGGTGAAAATTTTTTTTTGTGAAATTTTTTCTAAGTGTAGAATGAGGGTGATGACCCGACCGCGAAAAATGGAGAAATGTTTCTAAGTGTTGAAGAGTGAAAAGGGCGACGAGTGAAGTCGCGGGGGTGATGACTTGACCGCGAAAAATGGAGAAATGTTTCTAAGTGTTGAAGAGTGACAAGGGCGACGAGTGAAGTCGCGGGGGTGATGACCCGATCGCGAAAATTGGAGAAATGTTTCTAAGTGTCGAAAAGAGGGGAGGGTGCCGAGCGAAGTCACGGGGGTGATGACCCGACCGCGAAAAATGAAGAGATTTTTCTAAGTGTCGAAAAGAGGGGAGGGTGCGCGAAAAATGAAGAAATTTTTCTAAGTGTCGAAAAGAGGGGAGGGTGCCGAGCGAAGTCGCGGGGGTGATGACCCGACCGCGAAAAATGAAGAGATTTTTCTAATTGTCGAAAAGAGGGGAGGGTGCCGAGCGAAGTCGCGGGGGTGATGACCCGACCGCGAAAAATGAAGAGATTTTTCTAAGTGTCGAAAAGAGGGTAGGGCGCCGAGGGAAGTCGCGGGGGTGATGACCCGACCGCGAAAAATGAAGAAATTTTTTCTAAGTGTTGAAGACGGAGTGTGGAGTTCGGCGGTGGGTCGGCATCGACGACCGACTGAGTGACCAAGGCACGGGAGGGTTGGCAAGACGTGTTGCATGCATGCCCGCGAGGTCGCACTGCCCGAGGGGGATGTCGGCTGACGGAGTTGAGACTTAGTAGCGTGGCTCGAGCCACCCCGCGCACCACGTATCAAGTCGCTGCAATGAGAGGCATGCAGAAGGGGTAGGGAGCTTGGCTTGCTTGGGGTAGGCAAGGGGTGAAGCCCCCAATGAAGTGAGACATAACACCAAGGGTGGTGCCAGTAGAACAATGTTAGCTTGAATATTCTCCAAGTCTGGAAATGACAGCCTCTTGGATGGCTGGGTAGAGGATGTGACCGGTAGTTCTAGTAGCCATACGTTGCTGAGGCAAGGTTGCGTGAGTGTGTCAGGCAAGGAATGAACTGCACTGTTGGTAGTCCTCATAGCCCTCTGCTGCACATGCATGGTGCCTGAGTCTGGAAGATATGCAGACTGCAACACGATGCTCACCTCCCCAGCAGAGTCGCCAAAATGATGATGCGGAAAATGGTTCGATGCTACGTGGAGGTGCCACAAAGGATGCGGTCTGAGTCAGCTTCCAGATAGGCAACGCGGGAGACAGCAAGGACGGCGTAAGGGCCGAGGGCAAGGCTCCCCAGACAGGTCGTGAGGGCTGGCAGCGCTGCGCAGGCAGGGTGACGATGAACAGGACCGACAGTCTACAGTCCGTGACAAGGGTGCAGCGTCGAGGGTTCGTGGACGTGAGCCAAGTGTGTTTCTCTCACTAGAATTCCAGAGAGAATGTCTTTTTAGAGAGAGAAAGTGAAAAGCTCAAAATGAGAGAAAGATCCTTGAAAAAGCTCCAAAGTCCACTATTTATAGGCAAAAATGTGCATGTGTCATAAGTTGACATGTGTCACCCCTGGGAACGACACGTCGCCAGGGGGCCAAAGCACTGACCCTCCGTTGGACTGCCGGTCCCTAAGTTCGTGCTGCCCTGCCCTTGCAACATCTCTCTGCCTGTCTGAGGAGACTGATCATGCCGCGGTAGCATGGTCAGAGTAGCCCGTTGCCCCAGCCTCCAGTCCAAGCCCTTACTGAATCCCACGGTCTTGGCAGCGGTGGGGAAGACCCGACGCCCAGCTGCCAGGTGGACTAGGCAAGATGCCCTTCCGAAGACCTGCTCCCATCTCGGAGTGACCCGGGGGTCATAGTCCTTAGGGGTGCCGACGCGAGCCCCCAGTGCCAGAGCACGTAGGCCAGTCACGCAGGCACCCCGGCGGAGATAGTGTCCTGGCGGAGTAGCCTATCCCGTGAGCATATAACATGATTGCAGCGCATGGGGCGCGGTTGAGTGCGGGCGACGAGGGTCGCAGAGTGATCTCCGAGCGACAAGGGTCGTTGCGTGGATGGCGCGCGACCGTGAGCGACGGTTGTCATGGCGACAGAGCGGCCACAAGTGACGGTCATCGAGACTACGAGCGACTGTCATCGTGACGAAGGAGCACGGCCGAGAGCGACGGTCGTCGCGACTATGGCGGAGGGCGGCCGCGAGCGACGGTCGTCGTGACAACGGAGCACGGTCAAAGGTGACGGCGTCGGTATTCAAGGCAGGTGGCCGACCCCCAAGGGTCGCCGACCCCTTGGGGTGGCCGACCCCTTGGGGTGGCCGACCCCCAAGGGAGGCCGACCCTTGGGGTGGCCGAACCCAGAGGGAGGCCGACCCCTTGGGGTGGCCGACCCCCAAGGGTGGAAGGCACGCCGAAGTCGCTTCACGAATGGTTCACGTGACTTGAGCATGCGTTGCTTTGACCGGCCCTCGAGTGTTGAAAAGTTGACCGCTGACTGGGTGATGTGTCGTGCAAAGTGGGCCCCTTAGCGGGTCCTGGGGTGCGACAAGAATAGGGTATGAACAATATGATAGGGTCAGCAAGTACCTTAGAGAGATATCTTGGATCAATAATGCACGAGGAGAGAAAGATGAGAATGCTGTCAGAGGATGAGAGCAGTGTTAGCCCTACGATTATTAAACCTACGCTTACATCTTTTTTATGATAACCAGCAATGACTATTGAGTTGTCTAAAACGCATTTGAGTTCATGAAGCTTAGTTGGGAATCTTTTACTCATGCGATGAATGATTAAATGATCAAATATTGACTACGTGAAAGCACAAAAGAATTCGTTAGAATGCTTCAGGATCTTCGTAAAGACTAGTCGAAGTTGGATTATGTTGTGTATCACTCTACTTTTTAGCTAGAGTTAAGAGATACGATCTTATGTATGACCTAGAAATTGACTATAGGTTTCCCTTGCATACATAAATTTTTTAGGATAGAAATACATGGAAACTGATTTTTGGGCAAAACAGTCGACTGCAACATGATACGAGATTCCCAGAATGGGGATGCAGCCTACTGCAATAATAACGTGGTTGACTGCATTTGCCATTGTGGCGCTTTTAATGCTATAACAACATTAGAGCGACCATATTTCTTCCCTCACTTATAACTGATTTTAGGGACTTATATATCATGCATGATTCCTGTTATAAGCTCTCAATTTTTGCAAGTACTCAAAGCTCAAAGTATTTACTCAATCTCTCTTTATCGTTGATTTCACGTCCAATTCAGGAGAGCGTTTATTGTGAACTTATACTTGAGAGATATAAACATTTATTGTCATTGATTCACTCATCTCTGTGTGTTCTAGATCTTTAAGTTGTACTCATCCACTTGCAGAGGAATTTCGTTGTACAAACATCATCATGCATAAAAGATTGATCAAAGCTTGGGGTTATCAAGCTTGATTCTTGGTGTGTGACTGAAGGATTTCTTTGGTGGCTATGTCTTGACCCAAAGGTAGACCAATTCTAGTGGATTTTAGGGCGCTTACACTTCCTCGAGGAGGTGGACGTAGGCTTGAGGGTAATTTAAGCCAAGCCATTTAATTCGGTTTTCTCAAGTACCTCTAAACCCTCTCTACTTATGATTGCTTTACTTGATTTGTGAGATTGCTTGGCTTGACTGTGATATCAATTGATTGCTTAATATAGCTTGTGATTAATTGTTTATTTGTGATCCTAGCTTATAAACCCTATTCACCTTCCTTCTAGGATTTATTGATTTCAAGTTGGTTGGTTTATAGGGTGTTTGTGTGACTGTAATTTCCTCTCAAGTTAAAGTGATGATTTATAGTACGATGGTGAGACCAACAATGTTGTATGGTTCAGAATGTTGGGCAATTATAAAACACCATATATACATAAGACGAGTGCAGCTGAACGGCGGATGCTTAGGTAGATGTGCTTCGACACCAGGAGGGATAGAATAAGAAATGAGGATAGTCGCAACAAAGTGGGGGGCTACTAATTGAGCAAAAGACGAGAACTTAGCTCGTGAATGCCTTATTTGTTGCAGTAAGGTAAAAGCAGAGGCCGTCTAGTCCATCACTTGTCTAGCTTATTTAATCAACTTTTATTGATTGAATAGTGGAATTAGCAAGTCTAGCCTACTGAAAGCTATGTCTAACTAAGGGAGGTGAGTTAGGATAACTAGAGCGCAAGTAGGCCAGAGGTATCTGTATTTGATGGTTTGGTCAAATCAAATATAGACCTTTAATTGTCCCTCTAAGAAGTGATTTGTGCCATGTTGATGGGGTAAGACGAGGTTGGGGCACAATGAGGAAAATTTGGGGAGAAGTAGTTAATGATTTGATTTGCCAGGAATTTATCGGAGAACATGTCCTTTATTTGAGGGAACGGATGAAAAGGCATCATTTAGCCGACCTTAACTAGT
This sequence comes from Escallonia herrerae, assembly GCA_033070095.1. Taxonomy (NCBI): domain Eukaryota; kingdom Viridiplantae; phylum Streptophyta; class Magnoliopsida; order Escalloniales; family Escalloniaceae; genus Escallonia; species Escallonia herrerae. The sequence goes on from JAVXUP010000846.1 coordinate 212,374, forward strand.
TTGGGACAGGCTTGGATGATGATGATGGTGGCAAAAGTTTAAATACCAAAGGAACGTTTTGTAATCATAGCAACCTGGACAACTATGTTCATTGATAGGGCGTTGTCGAAGAGATGTGCTTGCTCAGTTTGAGGGGATTCCGGGTATCTACTTTTTATACATCCTGTGTAATTGGGTTTGCCAAAAAACAAATAATTAAGAAGGCAAATAATTAACTGAACATGAGTTTGCCATGCTGGACGAAGGTTTAGTTGAGAGTTTTTGAGCATGTTTATGTAGCCTCCTAGGTCTCATTGGGTATAGCTCTTTTATATTGGAATAAACTCTTGTACTTTTTTTTTTGGATCATTTCACATGGGCATATATAAAATGTGAAAAGCGGCCGCCTGACTATTGCCAATCTTGATCATGAACAGTCTAAATTAAGTGCCAGTATGTATAAAGATGTTAAAACTTCATGTACGACCTTGCACCTAACAGACCACACTCCATATATGGCTCACAGCGCAATGTCAGCTAGAAACACGTGTTTTTTGATGTATTTTGCCGCAATGCTCTTCTGTCATAGATAGATTGATGAAATGTGTGACACTCCACATCGAGATAATGGTACCCTGTAGTAGTTCATAACCTATACTCTTTTCCTTAGGTTGTAAAAACTGAGTATTTGGCATTGAATGCGGGCTAGATTTTGCTCAGATGCTGCAGTAGCTGATGTACATGTCTTCTAACCTATGTTACACGGACTCTTCGGTTTTGCTTGAAGTACTCGTGTCGGACACTCGACACTTGGACATGGATATGGGATATGTGTCCGACACATCTCATAAGATATGCCATTATGATACTATCTTATAGTCTTTTGTTTAATTAGTAGTTGCTTTGAGTGGAGATAAGTTGTCAATTAAAACCAAATGCATCATATAAAACACCTTTTTGCCTTCGAAATAACTAAAAAGTAATAATAAATATGAACATCTTGCCGTGTCCCCGTGTCTTGCGTTTTCAAAATTAGACGAGTCCGACACTTGGACAAGTATCCGATCCGGACACTCGTACCAAGTCCATGTAACATAGCTTCTAACAAATAACCATGATCAACGAAAAAATGTGGAAAATCATTCTTTCAAGCAATTTGAGTTTCTGTATGGTGAAAAGAAGTTGAACATGTTTTTATTCTTGTATTTACCTTGTGTTTACCTCTGAGATCTCATTGTTACCTCAGAATAAGTCTCTGAAGAAAGAGAAGCATTGAATTGGATCGCTTGCAACTGCAACTTAGTAAACGTGCCCAACTTGCTGCTGAAACACTGTTTCTTGTGTACAGTTGTTTTGGACACGAGTGTGTGTGTGTGTGTGTCTGCCGTGTTGTTTCTTATGGTGAATTTTGACAAAGTGAAAAATGTTCCAACTGTTAAATTGAGCTGGCCACGTGTTGACACCTGGGTTTTAGCATTTCTTTCTTATTTTTTGTTTATTTTTTGGCTTGGGGGGAGCTAATTTTATCACAATCTTGTCTCCTGTGGTGAAAGATAGTTGATTTCGATATGCAGGATGATGGAACATGGCCTGTTGTCACCTGAAAGAGCAAAGAAGGCATATGAGAAAAAGCAGAGGAAACAAAAGCAACTTCGGATGGGAACTCCTATTAAACCCCCTTCAAGAACAGCGCCACCACCAGCAAGTAGAGCCGAGAGTTCAAAAAAGCCGCAGCAGGTAGCAAAGAACGGTGATGTGAAAGCAAGGAAAAGAATTCTCAATGAAAGTAGTGATGATGATTTTGTACTGAGTCCCAAGAGGAGGGAAAGGGTAAGATGAAAATGCCCCTTCTGCGTTAACCATCTCTACTTTTAGAGAACTGATTCTTCTGATTTTAATTGCAAAACGGAAAATTGTTGAAATATGGAAAGCCTTTTAGAGGTGAGACATTGTTCGAGTTATCTGATTTTATCGAATCTATAAGACAAACACAAGTTCTGAATTCTTGTTCATCTACTCAGTAGCTGACCGTATTCCTGAGATTATTGTGGACTGCAATAGAATTATCAGCCGTAAATAATTCTTTAAAGGTGTTGCAAATGCAGCATTATTATTATACATTAAAGGATCAATACACGGCATTGACCTGTACCATTGCCCAAGATTTTGCCTCTTAAAGATGAACCTATTTGATTAGTCAAAATCTCAACCTTTTTTTGAACCTGGATTTTCATTAGTTAAAGGGGCGAAACTGATTTGAGAAAAGGAACTCGCACCACTTCCTTCTATTTTGCAGAATTGGCTGTTTGGATCCATTTTTTGAAATCTTAAGCTTTTAGCGTTACTGATAACTTAGAATGGTATCAGAGCTCTCTTTCTGCAAAGTCTTCGGTTTCATTTTTCCAACTTGCATATTTCCTCTCCCTTTGTTATAAGCATAATTTGCACTCAGTTTATTTATGGTGGACCTTGATTTGTCTTTCAATGTACCATCGGAGATTTGCATGTTGGAAAAGTGGTAAGCATGGTAAAGTTGTTGAGTTCATTCTCGAGCTGTTTAGACTTTAGAGTAATCGATAATTTAACAGCTACTTATCCAAGATATTATTGTACTCGCATTATTTGAAGTTTTCACATTTTTGTGGCCATTTATTGCATCGACTCTGATGATAATGGTACGGAAGTTACTCCAGCTGATGGTACTGTTAAGCAGGGACAATGAACTTTGGTATTTTTGGCTATGTTATTACCATGTATAGTAGGTCCCACAATTTTAATTGGTACATCTGACAATGTTTTCCTGGGGAGTCTTCACCACCCTTTAATAGTCAAGGCCAAGGATAGCAACTGCTTTTATCAATTTCAAAAGACGGTCCATTATTTGACAGTGTCATCCGAGTCTGTGTGTGTGTTAAAACTGGCAGATGTTGCACCGAGGTTACTGCGTATGTTTCAGGTCACAGAGTTTAGAAGTTGTGCAATTTGGCTAACGTACATGGGCATTTTCATGCCACGTGATTTGCAAGTGAACACACCAGAAACTTTAACTCTCTACTGGAACCAAAGATACCATAAAAAGGTTCGTTCCCGAAGAAGTGGTAGCATAGGCAGACGTGGCCTACACATAGGCGCTCCTAGACTTTGGGTATCCATTGAATAAATACAAATTGTCTTTTGGAAATACGTTTTCGGACTTTTAACGGTATGTCAAATTTTGGTCAAAAAGCAAGTTTGAAAACCTGATGTATTAAGATTAAGTTGTACAAAGCTCCTTGTAAAAATTGTCATCTGAAGTCCTAGCTAGGTTTGAGACCCGGACGAGTTTGTGCTGAGTTCAAGATGAGAATAGTTGAATTTAAAGTCATCTGAGTGGGCTATCCGGATGTTACTTTTGACTTGTAGCATAGCTGAGTACTCGACAATCTAAAACCACTAGCTTTAGTTCTGATAGGTTTTGGACGGTGACATTGTTTCCTATGGTGTAGTTACCTGTGTGACAACCTATTCTTGTAGCTGAATTCCTTATTGTTAAAATACAACTACACAATTAAAAAAGAAGAAGAAGAAGAAGAAGAGAACTGCCCTCTAGAACTGAATTACCATATAATGACTAGCTAATGTGTTGCCAAGTAGGTTCTGGTCCTCCATGTATGGGCAATGCATGTGACCCTCACCGGCAGTCGAAACACGGAGTGTGGTGGAAAAATCAGGTGGTTATGGCTGTCCGGGAGAGGTGTGATAAATATCTTAACATGATTGAAGGGGATTTAATTTTCTTGGCAGCACATTGCTTGAGGCGAAAGAGACCACCTACGTTGGATGGTCGATATTGAGTGCTGCTCTGGTCTGGGATGGGGGAGGGTGGGGGGGAGATGTGGTTGATTTGGTGAATAAAGTAAGATGAATCAGCCCACTTGCACTTGGTGGAGCAGCCTGAAGGATTTGACATGGTACGTCTATACACACGTTTCCATGTTTTCGTGCTAGTCTGTGTGAGTTTCCCTAGAAGCAAAAGTGATTTGGTTCTCTCTTTCTTTCTTATGTACTACTAGCACAGAATTTGGGCAAGTGGAAGTCTAATGTTTATAGGGATGAATGACACTTTAAGCAAATAACTACACCTGGATCTACAGTGGCAGTTCATCATTGGCATGCTAGATTTGACATAAAAAGACATTAGAGTGCTCTCTAAAGGTCTTCCATTGAGCCCTAAATTGATAGGAGTGAATTGTATATCAACCCAATCCGTCAGTTCTTTTCAAGGATTTGCAGAATCTAAACTTGGTGGGTTGCGTTAGAGGATCTCACTAGGCTCTATCAATGATAGCATCTCCACCACTGTCTATCACAGATGATCCTTCTAAATTCAGAATTTCCATCCCTAAACCATTGAAGATGCACTTTTCAGCTCGAGGCCGGATCAGTATCGATTACCGTTTGTAATGATGACAATTTGCAATCACCTAAATCTTGTGTAATGACAATTTGTAACGGTGACTGGACAATACATATTTGGACTCAAAACACCTAAATCTTGTGTCTGAACTGTACTTGCATCCATCGTATTAATCAAGGTGCGAGATGTTTCTGAGATGGTCCAAAATCATGTCCATCAACAGCTCATTTTGATGGTTACGGATTCAACTTCTTCTGACTTACCAATGCTACGTGTGTGGAAGGAAAGTGTTAACATCATGTCAAGTTTACTTCATTTTTTATTATGAGGAGAATGCAGGAATGGTCAATGTTGTCTTTGAAATCGACTACAAAGGCATACGAGTCCCATGCCACCAAATCAAATGCTTCGATTTAAGAGTAAAAAAAAAAGGAGCGTTGATCAGGGGTTATACCGCAATACTTTGAGAGTAGCCCCCAACTTGCTGCTCTCAACACGAAAAAGGTGCCTCTGCAACAAAAAATTACACAGGTCTCTTTAGAGGCTTCTTTTTTTTTTTTTTTATTGCCTTCACCAGCATATTCGCGGCATTTTGATGGCACGGGCTCGGGCTCCAATGAAACATTAGCTACACAAAATCCGATTTTCAGGTTTCCCTCGGATAGTGAAGGGCATCTTTCATTGATGCAAAGGACTAAAACCATTTTTTTTCCCCATGTTTTCTTCCATGTCTAGGCCCTAAATGTCAAGTGTTTTATGCCATGATAGAAGTATAGAACAATTCATGCATATCTATCTATATTATCACATCATATAATCTTATAATATAATATAAATAATATATAATTGATGAAGCGTTGTGCGTCGTAGAGACGACACATAAGTTTTTTTTAGTTTTCTTTTTCTTTTTTATCCCTTTTATTTTTGCGACACGTTATCGTCTTTTACTTATACGACACGTCATCATGTTTGTTTTGATATCACATTCATTTTATACTTATACTGAATAGATATCCACCTGCATCATGACTCTTTGTTTTGATATCACGTTCCCTTTTCATTTCTACTTATTAGAGACACACATGTATCATGACTCTTTACTATAATTTATTATTATAAAAATTCGCAGGTATTATTGACATAATTTTACTAAACTTTAAAAGAGTAAAAAATTAATTATGCACCTTCTAAAATTTTACCTATTCAATATACTTACATATAAGATCTTAATTTTCAATATTAATACCTCAAAAATACTTTAAAAATCTCTACCTATTAAAGTCACACATACATCATGACTATTTATTATTAAAATTTTTACAGATACTATTGACATAATTTTACTAAACTTTATAAGAGCAAAAAATCAATTATGCACCTTCTAAAACTCTACCTATTCAATATACTTATATATAAGGTCTTAATTTTCACTACTAACATCTCAAAAATACATTAAAAACTTTGTTCAATTATGCGACACGTCATGATCTTTGTTTTGGTATTTTATTCTTCTTTGACCTCTACTTATTAAGTTTCACATGCATCATGACTCTATTATAACTTATTATTGAAAATTTTGGAGGTATTATTACTATAAATTTAATTGACCTTATAAGAGTAAAAAAAATCAATCTTACACATTCTAAAACTCTACCTAATTTATGTATCAACATATTAGGACTTAATTTTGACCATTAACATCTCAAAAACACTTTAAATAACAAAATAAACACTCAAACATAAAGAAAACATAAATTACATGTCATAATGTTTGTATGGTGTTCTATTCCTCCTTCATCTCTACTTATTGAAGTCACACATGCATCATGACTATTTATTGCAACTTATTATTAAATAATTTAGAAGTATAATTATCATGAATTTAATTGATCTTATAAAAGTAAAAAATCAATTCGATACATTCTAAAAATATACATAGTCAATGTATCAACATATTCGAACTTGATTTTGACTATTAACACCTTAAAAACACTTTAAATAACAACATAAACACTTAAACATAAAGAAAACATGTCACTTTTGAAAAAAAATTGTAGGTCACAAATTAAAAGCTATCTTTTCTTTAGACAGAGAACAGCATGTAAAAAAAATATATGAGTTAATTGTTGTAAATAATTTAAAATTACCAATACGAGATTTCACTTCATTAGTTAATTCTAATTATATCACATTGAACTTTAAAATACATAAGTTTTTCTAAGTGTTCTTTTTCTTATTTACCCCTCTTACTTATGCGTTACATCATCTATTTTTAATGTCCTTTTCCTTTCTTTTACACAACTTATTAACTTTTTACTAAAATTTATTATTAAAATATTTGTGAATATTATTGCCACAATTGTTGTGAACCTTTTAAAACTGGAAAAATAATTCTAAAATTTTAATTATATAATATTGAACTTTCAAATATATTAGCTTTTTTAGTGTTTTTTTTCTTTTTACTTCTCTTACTCACGCGACATGTCATCCTATCTATTTTGGTCATTTTTTTCTCATCCCAACTTATTACCTGCGTATTATAATTTATTGTTAAAAAAATTGTAGATATTGTTGGCCCAATTTTCGTAAACCTTTTAAAACTAGGAAACTAACTCTAAAGTTTTTAAAACACTACTTAATGAATATACTTACATAATAAGTCTTAATTTTGACTGTTAATACCTTAAGTTCACTTTGAAATAACAAAATAGAATCTCACAAATATAAAGTACGAAGAACATGTATCAAAATAAATATTAATACTTAATATCTTTTAATATAAGCAATATACGAAACGAATATGACTTCATTTTTAGTTATCTTTGAAATGCCAAAATAGTAGTTTACTTCACATATTAATTTTAATATAATAACTCAAAGTCTAAAATAGAAATCATGTACTCTTTTGAATGCCCAAAATATATAATCAATTATAACGCATTTTTAAATTGATTACTTTAGAAAATCTTCAGAAATAGATCAAAACGGAACAACTAAAAATTGTTGAACATGATCTTGAAGTGAAACAATTAAACATAGAGATTATCACCATAATGCTATGCTATTTCTTTTATAGGGTTAATTCTATATTTTAAAATGATGGTTATCTAAAAATTTTTTTGCTGCTACCCAGGTCATAGGAAGATGCCTACAACCTCTCATACAACGAAACTGAATGGTTGTTGTGTACTTTTAGTGGAACTTATTTGGTGACTTTAAAAAAGTACGTTTAAAAATTGTCAATTATGGTGTCAACAGAAATGACATTAAGCATATTTATCGATCATTAACTGTTTTGTATATAGGGTTGTGGGAATTTTCATGGGTGGTAGGTAAAAATAATTCATTATCTGAGATGAATGAAACTTACTTCACGTGCTTCCATTTTAGTTCTAATGTCTATTTTTAGTTGCTTATTTATGTCTATACAATAAATTACTAATTGTATAGTTCGTGTACCTTTTTTAAGATTTTTCCTTTTCAATACAAATGAATGTGACTGATTTTTAATTTATTATGTTTTAATTCATGTGTATATATAGGGTAATCTACAAAAAATAATATTAAATATGTGATATTATAACTTTACAAACTTCTATAATCACCTTAATATACTCTAAGCTTAGAACTTAATGAACAATTTATATATCAAAGATGAAGTATAAGAATTTTGTAACCTTACGCAATTACATCCCCGTCTATCACAGTCTAGACAAATGTACGAATATTCACCACTGTATAATTATTTAGCCTCAAACATAAAAAAAAGATTTTGTAAAATGATATGACATTTTTACGATCATTTGGACGATAATTAAATGTACAATTTGCAACATATTTTTAAATTAATTGTCTTAGAAAATAGTCAAAATTAAATGAATGGTCGAAAAAGCATCAAACATGACCATGAAGTAAAGAAATTAGAATACATATATTGCCATTTGAACACTATAGTTTCTCTTTTCAGGGTTATTTCTACATTTTAAAAAGTTGGTTATCTGAAGGAAGTAAAATAGTTCCACTTACTTCCATTTTTGCTCTATGGTAATTCACTTCAAGCGCATACAAATAAATCGTAATTTTCAAAACCATCGACATGATGCTTAAAATACCCAACCTTAACTCTATCAAAATATGATAAAATTCAAACATATTCATAGATTTAAATCGGGACTAGAGGTGTCAAAGGGCCGGGCTTGGGCTGGTCCAGCCTGGGCCCAGGGCCAGAAAATGGGTCTGGCCAGACAGGGCTTATGGCCGGGGCCAAACCCGTTGGGAAATCCAAGCCCTGTCCAAGCCCAAGCCCTAGGCCTTAATTTTAGGGCCAAGCCTGGCCAGGCTTACTTTTTTTTTTTTACATTCTTGTTTGTGTTGCGAAAATATTAACACTCGAAATAAATTTTTTGATAGACCCTCCTTCTTTTATGCGGGCTTGGAATCGGCTGCTTGTAATTTTGGAAAAAAATGATTAGCAATTGATTAGTTAAGCATTTTTATCTAATCCATCTGCTTCTACTTTCTCTTATCAAGCATTTTGCATTTTCTCTTGACAATTCCACTTAATTTCAGACCACTGCTTTTTGTTATCTCAACTCAACAATGAATACCTACAAAACTTTTTCCAATGATATCTCTAAAAATTTTCACTCAAACATACCTCTAACTTAACATTTTACGTAGTATTATGTATCTCATTAGAAGCATGCATCATTGGACCACTTTTACCATGAACTTTCCCGCGCTTTTTGGAGTTATGTTCCCCATTTTTATTGCCTAAATTGTGTTGTTTCTAGTTCCTAGACAAACAAAGATGTATTTTCTCTTCATAATTTCATGAAACTAGTATAGAAGAGGATTGCAAGTAAAAGCTGATAAAGAAGTAGGAACCATCATCATGAGTTGAAAAGAAATGTGCATGTCCAAAAAGTTAAATAAAAAAAGAAAAATATGACGTAGAGAGAGAATGAGACATGAGAAAGAAGGGAAAGAAAAAAAAAAAGTGATTCAAAATGGTTTAGGGCCAGATTTAGGGCCGAAGGGCCAGGCCAGATTTAGGGCCGAAGGGCCAAGCCAGATTTAGGGCCAAAAAGAGAGCCAGAAACCCTGGCCAGAATCGGGCTAGGGGCGGGCCTGACCTGGGCCTTTTTAGTACCGGGTCGAGCCGGGCCGAGCTTTTTTGGAAAATTTCATGTCTTGACCCTGGGCCTAGCCCTTGGCCATATGGACCAGGGTCGCACTGTTCATAATTTAGAGCCGGCGTTATAGGGTCTAGTTGGGCCGGCCCGCTGGCAACCCGACTCTTTTGACATCTGTAATCGGAACCTTGCCTGTGTTATTGAACTAATTATTATTTTATATAAAAAGCTGAAGCCTTCGCTTAACACATAGGACTTTTAGAACTCTATCTTTGCGCCACGTATGATTTTTTAGAAATATTTTATTTCTGTCATGTAAGTTTCAACTTTGCATGTGGTAGTCCCCTAACTTTATTGGTCTCTTGATTTAAAGTCCAACTTTTTAAAATTAGTGATATAAGATTCAAGAATCCTATTTGTATTGGTGTTCTTTTTTCTTTTCTATCCTATTTAACTCTTTCCTATGATTTATTATTAAAAAATTCGTAGGTATAAATTAACCTATATTTGTAATCTTTATAAAATTAAGAAGCCAATTATACACCTTATAAAACTTTACCTAATCACTATACTTATATATTAGGCCATAATTTTGATTATTAACACCTTATAGGATTCAAGAATCCTATTTGTTTTCGCGTTCTTTCCTTTTTACACCTTTGTTTTGGTATTAATTTATTTTCCTACCATATTATTTAACTCTTTCTTATGATGTATTATTAGAAAATTCATAGGTATAATTTAACCTATATTTGTAAACTTTATAAAATTAAGAAACCAATCATACATCTTATAAAACTCTACCTAATCACTATACTTATATATTTGCCCCCAATTTTGATTATTAACACCTTATAGGATTCAAGAATCCTATTTGTTTTGGGTGTTCTTTCCTTTTCCAACCTTTGTTTTGGTGTTCTTTTCTTTTCCTATCTTAATATTTAACCTTTTCCTATGATTTATTATTAAAAAATTCGTAGGTATAATTTACTCTATATTTGTAAACTTTATAAATTAAAAAGTCAATCATACACCTTAACTCTGCCAAATCACTATACCTATATATTAGGTCCCAATTCCGATTATTAACACACACCTTATAGGATTTAAGAATCCTATTTATTTTGGTGTTCTTTTCTTTTCCTATCTTAATATTTAACTTTTTTCTATGATTTATTATTAAAAATTCGTAGGTATAATTTACCCTATATTTGTGAACTTTATAAAATTAAGAAGCCAATCATATACCTTATAAAACTTTACCAAATCACTATATATACTAATATATTAGGCCCTAATTTTGATTATTAACATCTTATAGGATTCAAAAATCCTATTTGTTTTTGTGTTCCTTCCTTTTCCTACCTTGGTTTTGGTATTGTTTTCTTTTCCATATATATATATATATATATATATATATATATATATATATATATATATATATGGAGCTGATCCGTTGAGAGCGCTAGCAAAATGAGCTATTTTGTTAGCACGATCTGGCCGTCCATCCTGAAAGATGGATGGCTCAGATCGTGTCTTTTTTGAAAACTGTCAGTAGTCTGGGACATAATGTCGCTGACGGCATTTTTTTACCTTTTTGCCCCTCCTCCCCTATCTGATAGACTGTATCGCGGACGACATTCAGGTCCTAACACATGTCAGGAAAAAGTTGTTCGCCACACAGTGTAGCGGACGACCTCTAGGCTGACACATGTCAGGACCTGTCCCGTCCCGTCAGTCCTTCACGCCCACGACGGTTATCTTGTCCTTACGTCAACAGTGTCCGCTACACAGTGTAGCAGACACTATATTGTCCGTGATATAGTATAAGCGGACGTCTAAGACTGTCCACTACACTGTGTAGCGGCCATTTAATATATATATTCAAAAAACCCTAACTACGACACTCTTCTCCAATCTTCCTATTCACAAATATTTTCAGCAGCGTCGGTAAGCAGATCTACTCAATTTCTCCTTAAGAGCAGCTTTAATACCCTAATAGATCACGTAAGTTCACAAAATCAATCCTTTACATGTTTGTAATCTATAGTTGTGATGAATATTGCGTTTTATGCGTGGTTTTGATTATGTATTGAGCATGTGCTAGCGATGATGATGATTTATATATGCATGTATTTATTCATGTGCTAGCGTTTGTAAAATCCGATTCCGTATATGTATATATCTATTATACATATATTCATATATGTTAACATTGTATGTATTATGCATGTGCTAGCGTCGTATTTTTGCGAGCGATTATCAGGATCCAAACCGTAAAATCCAGACTGAGAAGGCTTTTCCATAATTTTAGTTGCAAAATATGAAATTTAACCCTGGACCAGAAGATCCATCCGTGTTATACGACCAAGCCAACCATATCAGTACGCTCATATGGGATGGTGGAGCAAGATACATTATTTATCAACTTTCTTATTCTTACGAACGTTGTATACCATTTGTTTTGCTTAAATTGTATTTATTAATTTGTAGGAAAGAGAACTTCTCACCACCATAGAAGTATCTCACGAGTTCACATCATGGGAACTGAACAAGTCCCAGAAAAAGATACTGCGTGGAATTGGGTTTGGAATTTTCACGCATGGGCAGATCTTTCAACAGCTTGACCGGGCCTTGATAGGTGCCCTTTTTGAGAGGTGGAGAAGTGAAACGAATACACGTTTCACTTCCCGCTCGAAGAGATGACAATTACCCTAGAAGATGTAGGGTTCATCTTAGGGTTGCCGGTGACGGGGCGGCCGGTAATTGCTCCTTCGTCTAAAGCAATGAATAAGAGAACCGCTAGGGACTTCTTCACTTTGATACCTTAGGATCAATTTAGCACATGCAATATAAAGTTGAAGTGGTTGGTAGATACCTACGGGGTTATGCCGAAAAACTATACGGGTCGTGAGCTTGTGATGTACACAAAAGCCTTCCTCTTGTGGGTGATGGGGGCAATTTTATTCCCAACGACGTCGAAGAACACGATCAACATAAAATATTTACCATTGTTGGGTAACCTGCTGGAGGTTGGGGATTATGCTTGGGGTGCAGCAGTTCTTTTGTATATGTACCTAGCATTGCACAAGGCAATGAGGCCGGACTCCAAAGCCATATGTGCATGTCTCTCGCTATTGCAGGTATATCATATAAATCCTATCTTCGTTATTGTTTTTTTTGTTTGTTGAATCGACGATATAAATATAATTTGTGGATGTTCTCAGGTGTGGTCTTATGAACACCTTGCTCCCGGTGCACCAACGCGTAGGGATGGAACCGATAAAGTGTGGCCTCGGTTGTGTGCTTGGAAGTACAGCCAGAGGGTTACCCATTACCAGAGAAGAGTCGATCCCCATCACAACATTACGTACTATCGAGGGGAGTTTGACCGTCTATCTCCAGGCCAAATGCGTTGGGCACCGTACATACGTTTGGCACGACGGGTGCAAGAGTCGTTCGTCTTCACGCTCTTCGGGTTATAGCGCACACCCCTGATCCACTTTGAGGTCGCAGAGTGGCAGCTGCAAGACCGAGCAATGCACCATTTTGAGTTGGAGCAGGGTTTGCCAGTCGATGCCCCAGATATGAGGGTTAACAGGAACCCACCGGATGTCGGACGGTTTGGCAAGGCCAATGCGCACGAATTGTGCGCGGCCGAAATAGAGCTTTAGAGTCTTGGCAGGACACACTGGCGGCCATCGTCTCGGAGCCTGACCCCGTTATCAGCATCGAACAGTACAATGGAGTGGTACTACTACTACCGCATCACGCGGAGGAGAGTAGCCCCAGTAAACTTTAAACGTGGGGAGAGGTATGCGCCTAGGGGTCAGATCGATGAGCGTATGGCATACAATCTCGTAAGTTGCCCAACAAGTCTGACTTGTCTTGAATTTGATGAATATAAATGTCTAATTGAAGTTACTTATTTTTTTATCTCTTTGGATGTAGGTTAATGCCTCGCTTGCATTCTTCCAGAAGTTGAGTGAGCGGAAGGATCTGGTGAGAGCAATGGGTGATGATCTTTGCCAACAGGCTGCTACATTGGCTTTAGGCTGCGGGAATTTTTTGCGCCAAGCATCGGGACAGTCTTTGGTCGTCAGCCCAGGAATGAGTTATACGGTGATCCCTCCGGACAGGCTTCAGAAGTGAGCCAGGGAGTTGGCGGTCCCTCTGTAGTGGGGATGGGACAGGTTCAAGCGTCGTGGGACGATTACAATGGCCCCTCCTTCAATTTGTTCCCGGAACCCCAACCCCTATCTCAGAGTTAAGTCACGCAAGATTGGCCTTTTAGAAACTACGGTTTCTTCGAGGCACTGCCCATTGTCCCATGGACGGGACCAGTTGGAGCCCCCCGGAGGGCAATATCCCCCGTTTGACCTCCCCGGGGGCAATATCAGCTGCGGAAGAAATGGCCGGAGAGCAATATCAACCGGCCGAACTAGGAATTAGAGGCCAATATCCCTTGCTCTTGCCCCCCGGCGGAAGGCAAGATTTGCTGGTTGACCCCCTGAAGGAGGGCAATATCCTTCGGTCGACCCCCGAGGGCAATATCTGAAAGGGCATCCAACCAAGCCCCTAAAGCCGCATAAATGCGAGCTAATCCGAGCCTGTTATTTTAGCCGCCCCCCCAAGACGGACAAAACTATGACGTGGATCACCCGGAGGGCTTCGATTACGATGCCTCATGGACAGAATTGGCCTCGCTGGCGCCGGAAGCTTGGTTAGACAGTGGTGTCATCTCGCACTACGCACAAATTCTGAGGCAAAGGGGTCAGGAACATCCAAACATCAGTCTGTGCATTTTTATCTTGGATGCTTTTTTTCATCAGATCCTAATACAAGAGTGGGACGACTGGGGCAATTCAAGGAAAGGGAGAGGCCTGGCCCAGATGAGACCATCTGTTAACTTACAAGCATATCTTGGGCGGGATAGTCCAGTGAGCACAAGTGTTTCCGACGTGTTTCTAATCCCATTTTTAGGGAATGCACACTGGTACTAGGTTTGCTATGAACCAGTAGAGAGGACGGTATTAATCCTCGACAGTCTCTAAGATGATACCGACGTGATGCCTGTGATTGACATGTACCGAGGCATCGGCCAGTTGGATGCCACGGTAAGATTATGTTTACTTCTTATTGTAACTTGCATATTCTAAAACTGATTAATCTTATTCTGTTTGCTATGTTTAATGTTTAATGCTTATTATGTTTCTCGCAAAATCTATTTGTTGCCTTGGTCAATGGTAGGCGTCAGAAGAAGGTACTGCGTAGGCCGGACCTCATTTTTTGATTGAAGAGGCGTAGGCCCAAGCAACATAATTTCTCGGACTGCGGCGTCTTCACTTGCATGTACATGAATTACATTTGTCTGACTGAGAGCCTCAAGAAGACCGTCGAAAATGCATACAAGGCTTTAGGTATAGGATGACTTGGCAAATTATGAATGGCCGGCCTAGAGCTATTAGGTTTATTGTAAATCCGTGTAATGAACAATATTCCTGCAGGGGATGAGGGCCCCAATTGACATTGTAACATTATATTCACTTTTTTAATAAACATATATTGAATGCGATTGATTTTATTGACCGATATCGTTGTGTTGAATTCAGTTGAGTGTTTGATTTGTGGTCAGAGGTAGTATTTTGGCTAATTGATTGATCTGTGATTTGCTTTGAACGGTGGGAGACAAAGTGTCGGATATCTGTCTTTCTACATGGCCGTAAAAAATCAAGTGTTGGATAGTTGTCTTTCTGCGGGGCAGTCTACTACATAGTATAGCGGATGTTGAGAGCTACCAAAAAAAAACTAAGTGTTGGATATTTGTCTTTCTACGGGGTTGTCCGCTACATAGTATAGCAGACATAGAGAGAACAAAAAAAAATTAAGTGTTGGATAGTTGTCTTTCTGCGAGGCCGTCCGCTACATAGTATAGCGGACATAGAGAGAACAAAAAAAACTAAGTGTTAGATAGTTGTCTTTCTACGGGGCCGTCCGCTACATAGTATAGCGGACGTAGAGAGAACAAAAAAAAAATCAAGTGTTGGTTCTGCGGGGCCGTCTGCTACGTAGTATAGCGGACGTAGAGAGAACAAAAAAAATCAAGTGTTGGATAGTTGTCTTTTTGCGGAGCCATCCGCTACATAGTATAGCGCACGTAGAGAGAATAAAAAAAAAAAACCAAGTGTTGGTTCTGCGGGGCCGTCCGCTACATAGTATAGCGGATGTAGAGAGCTGCCAAAAAAAAAAACTAAGTCTTGGATAGTTGTCTTTCTGCGGGGCCGTCTGCTACATAGTATAGCGGATGTAGAGAGAACCAAAAAAACCAAGTGTTGGATAGTTGTCTTTTAGCGCGGCCATCCGCTACATCATATAGCGGATGTAGAGAGAACAAAAAAAAACCAAGTGTTGGTTCTGCGGGGCCCATCCGCTACATATTATAGCGGACGCAGAGAGAACAAAAAAAAATTAAGTGTTGGATAGTTGTCTTTCTACGGGGCCATTCGCTACATAGTATAGCAGACGTAGAGAGAATAAAAAAAAAACAAGTGTTGGTTTTGCGGGGCCATCCGCTACGTAGTATAGCGGACGTAGAGAGAACAAAAAAAAAACTAAGTGTTGGATAATTGTCTTTTTGCGGGGCCATCCGCTACATAGTATAGCGGACGTAGAGAGAGCAAAAAAAAACCAAGTGTTGGATAGTTGTCTTTTTGCGGGGCCATCCGCTACATAGTATAGCGCACGTAGAGAGAATAAAAAAAACCAAGTGTTGGTTCTACGGGGCCATCCGCTACATAGTATAGCGGACGTAGAGAGCTACCAAAAAAAAAACTAAGTCTTGGATAGTTGTCTTTCTGCGGGGCCGTCCGTTACATAGTATAGCGGACGTAGAGAGAACCAAAAAAACCAAGTGTTGGATAGTTGTCTTTTTTGCGGGGCCATCCGCTACATCGTATAGCGGATGTGGAGAGAACAAAAAAAAACCAAGTGTTGGTTCTGCGGGGCCTGTCCGCTACATAGTATAGCAGACGTAGAGAGAATAAAAAAAAAACCAAGTGTTGGGATTTATATGTCAAATGAAGAGTGATATATATATATATATATATATATATATATATATATATATATATATATATATATATATATCTTCCTACAGTATGTTAGGATTTGATTCCAACTAGCACTTATCGACATGTCATTCTAATAAGCGAACTCCCTCTTTCAATTTTTCAAGTGTTGGGAATTTTTGCTGTGCCGTCCGCTAGACATTGTAGCGGATGACGATAATTCTGTTTTAATAAATTGGCGACTGAAGACTTGTTTTAGCGACGGAATCAACAATCTCAATATCGATTAACAATAAAAAAATGTACGATTAACAATCAACAATATCAACATCGACGGAATCGAAAAATGGCACAATTAAGAACCTAAAATTTGGAAAAATAATGAACATTAACATAAAATTATTCATAACTAAATTCAGGGTTCAACATTGGGGGAAAGTTTTTTCACAAGTGCTTCGATCAAACACCGTCACTTGAAAATTCCACTTTCCTGTGTGTTCAAACACTACAAAGTCCCCGAGATGGAGGTCATGCTTCTCCACGAATTCGTTCCAACCCTCCGCGAAACAAATTTGATCTTCGCCGCACTTCTTCTTGATTCTAACATGCCATGATCCCTTACGGCTGGTTAAAGTTGAATCGAAATAAAGTGTGGTAAGCCAATAGCAAAAGGCTACCGGTATGTCATAACATATTCACAATACAAAAAATAGGTAAGTTTTTTTACCAAAGATCAAACTTTTAACACCAAAAGTAACACAGAGAAAGAGAAGAAAATTATACTTTATCAGTCAATCCACCCAGAAAACTTTTGAGATCACAAACTTACCTTACTTGAGTGAAGCAAGTGAATCTGAAGGAGAAGAAAATTTTGCTGAAAGAACTGAGAATTAGGGAACTTTTGGGTATAAGGGCAATAATGTCCCCGACATAATGTCGGGGACAGAACTGCCGACAACTCTGACACGTGCAGAAATAAATGTCCATAAATATAATTTTGCATTTAGAAGTCCAGCTCCCATAATGTCGCGGACACTGTTGACGTGACACCTACCGAGGGGAACAGTCGTGGGGCTCTGACAGGAGACATTCTTGGCGGGCGACGGGACGGGACAGGTCCTGACATGTGTCAGCCTAGAGGTCGTCCACTACACTGTGTGGCGGATGACTTTTTCCTGACATGTGTCAAGACCTGAATGTCGTCTGCGATACAGTCTAGCGGACAGGGGAGGAGGGGCAAAAAGGTAAAAAAATTTCGTCCGCAACATTATGTTGCAGACTGCTGACAGTTTTCAAAAAAGACGCGATCTGGGTCGTTCATCTTTCAGGATGGAAAGCTAGATCGCGCTAGCAAAATAGCCCATTTTGCTAGCACTCTCAAGGGATCAACTCCCTTATATATATAGAAGCCGATCCCTATCTACCGGTGGAGAAACATATAAGGTTTTTTCCAACTATCATCTCGCCGTCTATGTAAACCCTGATGTTGAGCCTGATTTTATTATTGAACTCTTGTTGGTGCTCATTTTTTTTTATTGAGCGTTGATTTGTGTATTGATTCTGAGATATATGTCTTCTATATACTGATATGGGAATCTGTTCTATTCTGAGGTGGGCATTATAAGGCTGGTTTTACATGGCAAGAACATATAAAAATCAATGCATACTTAGAGTTCCACATCGGCCATAAGTAACAAAAGAATAATTTTGGAAGCAAACTGATGGCCGGACAGAAACCGTTACCTGGATCCGCAGCTAATTTATCCTAATCGGAAGTCTTTAGCTTTAACCTAAATAAGATGATCAAATCATCAGAACATAGTCTACAACACAATATTATAACTTAATACGGACTCGCAAGGGCATTATAAGGCTGGTTTGAATTCTGCATGAAATAGAGGCTAGTACCTAAATGGACTAGTATTATGATACATCATGCATGTGTACATTTTCTGAGCCTTGCCTGTATGGCATTGCTACTACCCATGATCATTATATACTGAATGTATGTGCATTGTATCTAAATTTATTGTTCAAAAATGTCAGAGCACAACTATTTGAGATCCCTGAACTGTTTCTCTTTGAATTGTTATAACTCCCTCCGAGATTACTTTGAACGACCTTACTGAGCTCTCGAAAGCTCACCCTTCGTTTGACTCCCTTCTGCAGGTGATGATCAATAGCAGTTTGGGAATGGGTTAGAGATTGAGTGAGATTCCGATGTGCCCATCACCACAGTATAGTAAGACCCCTGCGTGGGTCGGTACTGTTATTTGATTTTAGTAAATTTGAATTGCGAAGAACCTAAGTTGTAATAGTTTAAGCTAAGCAGTTGGGATCCAGTGTTTTGAGAAATCTGAGTTGATGCTGAATTAGAATGAATTGGAATATGTGTTAGTGAATAGGTCTGACAGGTTCGATGTGATTCGGTAGGTTAACGACCCGGGAGTTCAGGGTAATGAAGCTCCAGATTTCTGGGGCGTTACAATACTGTGGTTGGTTCTTGTGTCACTGGTTTTGTTGGTGGTGGTGCTGCTCCTGCTGCTACTAGTGGCGCTCCTACTGCTGCTAGTACTGGTGGTGGTGCTGCTGCTACTACTCTTGCTTGGCATGATCTATGTACACTTCTGCTACAATTTCTTCTGTTGTGCCCCCTCTCCTACAGAGTGTACACTTACTGTGTCTATTAGATTTATGGATTTTGTTTGGGTTTGAAGGCTCATCTGCACTCCTTCTCCTAAGTTTTCTAGGTCTGCCTGGTTGTTTGTGGAAGTCTGGTGGCAAGATTGAGGGCATGCCACATTTTAACCACATATCAGGAGAATCCATAGGGCGTATGATGTGTTCATATGCTTTATTGAAGGTTGATACCTTGTAGCAAGCATTGACATAATTCTCTGGCAACTCCCCCTTAAAATTTAAACAGGAAATGGCATGGATGCAAGGTATACCACTCAAGTCCCACTTTCTACATGTGTAACTATGGTCCACAATATAAATCATATACCTTTCACCCCATATACAATTCACCTCTCCCAGAATGTGATGGAATACAACTTCCATGATCCATTTTCCACATTTCTATCAAGTTCTGTATCCTTGGACATATATCCCGAGTCTATTTTTCAGCCAAATCCTTGTGTTTCTGCAGCCTATTCATAAATTGAACCCTAACCCCTTCTAGCATTGTCAATATTGGTTGATCCCTTGATTCAAGAATTATGCTATTAAATGACTCACAGATGTTGTTGCATACCATATAACACTTGGGGAATGTATTGAAATGGGATCTTGACCATTGATGATGAGGCTTTTCAATCAAACACTTGAATGCCTCTTCACTGACCTTTTTAAGTTCTTCCATCCATGCTCAAACTTAAAAATCTGAGTAACCTTAGCAGCTCTCACCAACAAATCATGTAGGTTCTTCCCTTTATGTCCAACTCTTTTGTAATTGCCAAGCAGATGCATCACACAGAACCTGGGGTCAGAGTTTGGGACTATGGACTGTAATGCAGGTGTTTGCCCTAGGGTTTGATAACCTAGGCTTATATCTTGTTTTGATGATAACTACACATTGATTATAATCTAATGTGTGCTTTGAGTGTATTTTTAATAGGCATATATACATGCACACTCATGAAGACACATTTGAGAAGTTGGATAGATGGATTAAAGCCAAGGAAGCTTAAAGCTATAGTGGACATTACTATGGAAGCTTCATCAAGTCCTATGTCAAAGAGCAAGAAAGAATGCAAAGGTTAAGTTACTACGATTATGATTGAACTTTACTATTATGTAACTAGTCTTGGTTTGATGCTTTGATTGATGGCTATGACCTAAAAAGACCTTAGGACACCTTGTGCATTGCATGTGAGTTCATAATCATTCACACAAGTGTGATTCTTGAAAATGAGTGAACTTTCGAGCTCACTCAGTTTTTCTCAAAACTATTTTTGGTTCTAATCTTTTCATATTTTGATAAAACTTTTCATTAGCTTTCCAACGCAAAAAACGGTACCTCAATTCAATTTTTCTAGAGAACGTTATGGCCAAAATTGGAAAGGGGGTTCCTTGAGGTAGTTGATAGGCAGTAGGGTAATCCAGTCGACTGCATTGGTCAAAATTCAGCTCCAACGGCTATTTTTGAGGATAAGATTCCAACGGCTATTTTAGAGGGAACCCAGTCGACTGCAATGACAGTTTTGCCCATATTATGCCTATAACGGCTATATCTCATTTGCTCCCTATATAAATGTTTTGGGGCATCATTATACACCATGGAAACCACATTCTAAGCCTCCATTCATTAGAGAAATGTAAAGGCTCATAGATTAAACTTTTCTCTCTTCATCTTCATGATTCTACATCATTAAAGAAAGCATATTTGTGAGCATTTCTTTGATTCAGAGTGAGCATACTTCAAGTCATCAATTATCTTATCTCTCTATTGTACTAGAGCTTCATTTGTACTCATTTCCTTTTAAGAGGGTTTCTTTGTACACAATTGATCTTTGTAAAAGGATTGTGATCAAGGCTTGGGTTTGTCAAGTCTTGGGGGAGCTTTGTGGATTCAAGGCTTGTGCTTGGTGTGGGGATATCACCAAGTGTTGTAAGGTTTTTGATCTTGATCGGGAAGAAGATTATTGCTAGTGGATTCTAGTGCTCTTGCAAGGGACTTCCTTGAAGAGGTGGATGTAGGCTTGACGGTAGTTCAAGCCAAACCATTTAAATCTCCTTGTCAAGTATCTCTAACTCAATCTCTTTATTTATTACTCTATAATTGCTTGAGATTGTGCTGTTAGCATCTTCATTGAAATATTTCTTGGCTTGATTAAGTTTCATAATTGTTTTTTGTTTAAGTCCCCCACTAATTTTAAAAATCCTATTCACCTCCTCTCTATGGTTGTTTTATTGGTTTCAAGTGGTATCAGAGCCTCGGCTCTTGATTTTTTTGGTTAACACCAAGAGAGTTAAAAGATCATGGGGTTTCCTAGTCTTGAGGGGAGTTCTATTACTCGACCTCCACTTTTTGATGGGTCTTCATATAGTATATGAAAAATTAAGATGCGAGTATTTTTAGAATCTTTAGATCATGAAATGTGGGGAATCGTTGAAGATGGCCCTTATGTTCCAACCAAGAGGATTAGGAAAAAGCTTGTGCCAAAGGAGAAATCCGAATTTAATGACTATGATAGAAATATGTTTTGCATTAATTCTAGAGCTAAGAATTGTCTTGTTTGTGCTCTAAACACAAATGAACTCAATCGAGTTATTATGTGTGATTCGGCTAAGAGTATGTGGGATATACTTCAAGTCAATCATGAAGGGACCTCTCTTCTAAGAGATTCAAAGATGAATTTATGGTATAGAGAATATGAATTGTTTCAAATGTTTTCCGATGAATCTATTATGGAAATGAATTTTTGTTTCACTAAAATTGTTAATACTTTGAAACAATTAGGAAAAGATTTCTCTAACGGTGATCTTTTGAGAAAGGTGATTAGGTCATTACCTAGAGAATGGGATGCAAAAATTACCGCACTTTAAGAATCAAAGGATCTTAACACTTTCCCATTGGATGAATTAATTTGCTCCTTGATAACCTATGAAATGCAACTCGAATCATCTGGGCAAAAAGTTCCAAAGAAGAAGAAGTGCATTGCTCTTACAGCTTCATCAATGATGGATCAATCTTTAAGTGAAGAGGAAGAAGACTTGAATAACAAGAAGATGGACATACTTGCAAAGGAATTCAATGAGTTTCTCAAAATTAAGAAGGTTGGAAACTCACACAAGAGCAAGAATGATTCAAGTGTAGATATTACTTCATGGGAGAATAAGAAGAAGAAAGGGTCAAGAAAGAAGCACTCGATAAAGACATCAATCGAAGTCATCATTTGTAGTGATGATGATTCAAATGGAGATGAAGGTGGTTATTTCGATGAGGGAGATGAAAATTTATGCTTCATGGCTCGAAAAGATGATGAGGTAAATTCTTCATATAGTGACAGTGATAGCAATTGCTCCAATGATGATATTCCTGATGCTTATGCTCTTTTATATGAAGAATCCATGAAATTAGCCAAGAAAAATTGTGCTTTGAGAAAACAAGTGCATGCGATTTCAAAAGAACTAGATGACTTAAAAGGTGATTATTGTGAGTTGCATGCCAAGAATGAATGCATATCTAGCCATTTATATGTAGAGCATGTGAATAATGATTTGTTGAATTGATTGTGAACATTCCTAGCACAAAACAAATCTTTTGTGATACTTCGCTTTTAGACAAACAAAATGAAATTTTAAATATTGAGATTTGTGATTTGAAAAAATGCCTTGAAAAATTTGTTGATGGTAAAAACAATTTGGATGTCATGCTTGGACACCAAAGAGTTGGCCTAAACAAAGGCGGTGTTGGATTAGATCCCTTCACCTTGTCTCCTAAAGTTTTTAAACAACAAACTGGGTTAAATGTTCCTCCAAGACAACCAAAGAACTATTGCACACCTTTTACACATTGTGGTTGGTGCAACACGAAAGGGAAAACGGCTAGTTATTGTCCTTGTAGAATTGTTTATGTTGGAGGTGTAAAGAAAATGTGGGTTGTTAAAGAGCTTCTTAATGTGCTAAGACTAACATTTATGGACCCAAGAAAATATGAGTACCAAAAGTTGGACCTAAATTATGATTGTAGGTTGTTCAAAGCAAAGGCAAATAGCAACAAGGAGAAGGCTCCAAGAAAATTTTGAGAAGGAGGGGTAACAAGCTAAATCTTAAGGGGGAGAAAGCATTCTGAGATTGGACATGCTACTTCAAATGAGGAGAGCCTCAAAGCTTGTCAAGAAAATGAACTTCAAGAATGATCACTCATGAGCTCAATTCCTTGGTAATTCATCAAGAGGGTAAAACTTGGCTCTATTCAACATTGTGCTATACACTAAACTTATATGTCATGAAGCATTCATAAATGGTCATACTTATTTATCATGATATATATAGCTTGCTTGTTGAGAATTAATGTGAATCTTGCCGATGAATGGTCCTTTTGCACTTATATTAGAAATATTGATTGTTGATGACCATTATTCGCTTTGTGAAAATTTCATGTTGAACTTATGTCATCTTAATACTTCACAATGCCATTCCTACACACACCCCTTTTGGTAATGCCAAAAAAGGGAGCATTACTCGGTTTGCCATTTAGTTGTATTTGTTGGCATTGATTGAGGGGCAGCATACATTAGAATGGAGTATGCATATGGTCACTTGATAGGGGGAGCTTACATGCTTGAATCACATACTATCTTGTTACTCTTGATAAATGCATGAGGTAAATGAGATTATTGACCTACATTGCATATCTTTCTTTGGATCATGAAGGAACTCTTAATGTCATCCGTATGAGTTCATGAGTTATATGCACTTCACGCCATTATCTTGTGTATAATTATCTATTCACACAAGCATATCCTTGTCTTTTTGTTGATGACAAAGGGGTAGAAATAATCTTGATTCTATATGCTATGTGATTGTGTGCTTCGAGAGAACATTAGAGGATGAACATATGTTCTTTTAGTAAGGGAAAGCTTACAACGAGCTTAATTGCTATATGATAGAATTTGACGTATCTTGAGTATACTAGAGATGATTGAATGTTCTAAGTGAGATTGTTGTGCTTAATTGTCTATCATATGATACATCTTATCTTATATAGAATCAATGTTTGTCATCATAAAAAAGGAGGAGATTGTTAGCCCTAGGGTTGGATACCTAGGCTTACATCTTGTTTTGATGATAACTACACATTGATTATGTTCTAATGTGTGCTTTGAGTGTATTCTTAGTAGGCATATACATGCACACTCATGAAGACACATTTGAGAAGTTGGATAGATGGATTAAAGCCAAAGAAGCTTAAAGTTATAGTGGACATACTATGGAAGCTTCATCAAGTCCTATGTCAAAGAGCAAGAAAGAATGCAAAGGCTAAGTTACTACGATTATGATTGATCTTTACTATTATGTAACTAGTCTTGGTTTGATGCTTGGATTGATGACTATGACCTAAAAAGACCTTAGGACACCTTGTGCATTGCATGTGAGTTCATAACTCATTCACACAAGTGTGGTTCTTGAAAATGAGTGAACTTTGGAGCTCACTCAGTTTTTTCAAAACTGTTTTTGGTGCTAATCTTTTCATATTTTGATAAAACTTTTCATTAGCTTTCCAACGCAAAAAACGGCACCTCAATTTGATTTTTCTAGAGAAAGTTATGGCCAAAATAGGAAAGGGGTTCTGTGAGGTAGCTGATAGGCAGTAGGGTAATCCAGTCGACTGCATTGGAATCCAGTCAGCTCCAACGGCTATTTTCGAGGACAAGACTCCAACGGCTGTATTTTAGAGGGGACCCAATCGACTGTAATGGCAGTTTTGTCCATATTATGCCTATAACGACTATATTTCATTTGCTCCCTATATAAATATTTTGGAGCTTCATCATACACCATGGAAACCACATTCTAAGCCTCCATTCATTAGAGAAACATCAAGGCTCATAGATTAAACTTTTCTCTCTTCATCTTCATGATTTTACATCATTAAAGAGAGCATCTTTGTGAGCATTTCTTTGATTGAGAGTGAGCATACTTCAAGTCATCAATTCTCTCATCTCTCTATTGTACTAAAGCTTTATTTGTATTCATTTCCTTTTAAGAGGGTTTCTTTGTACACAATTGATCTTTGTAAAAGGATTGTGATCAAGGCTTGGGTTTGTCAAGTCTTGGGTGAGCTTTGTGGATTCAAGGCTTGTGCTTGGTGTGGGGATATCACCAAGTGTTGTAAGGGTTTTGATCTTGACCCGGAAGAAGATTGTTGCTAGTGGATTCTAGTGCTCTTATAAGGGACTTCCTTGAAGAGGTGGATGTAGGCTTGAGGGTAGTGCAAGCCGAACCATTTAAATCTCCTTGTCAAGTATCTCTAACTCAATCTCTTTACTTATTACTCTATAATTTCTTGAGATTGTGTTGTTAGCATCTTCATTGAAATATTGCTTGGCGGTGATTAAATTACATAATTGTTTTTTGTTTAAGTTCCCCGTTAATTTTAAAAAACACTATTCACCCCATCTAGGATTATTTTATTGGTTTCAGCAGGCACTAAACCTTTTTTCTTATCACTCATAAATGTCTATGCACTATGGTTTACCATGCCTACATCATCTTTCAATAATTACAAGAACCACTACCATGAATCCTTGCACTCTGACTCAACTACAGCATATGCTAAAGGGTACATTTGGTTGTTAGGATCCACCCCTACATCACACAATATTTTCATATGATTGGGCCTTTTAAGGTGGCAACCATCACGCCCAATAAGAGGCCTACAGACAACTTTGAAACCAGCCTTTAGTGGCCCTAGGCAGCAATAAAATCTCTCAAACTTTGGATGTCCTTCAGTTATGCTACCCTAAACACATTTGACTACACATGTTGTCCCAGGGTTCAATCTTTTCAGCTCTGCAGCATAGTCCCACAACATTGAAAACTGCTCAACTATTATCCCTTTATCAAGTTCCATAGCATTTTTCCTTGTTCTATATATATTTGAGCCCTAGAAATATTCATCACCACCTCTTTCATCACAGTTGTCCTGAAGGCAGTTACAGGTAACTTAGGGTTTGTCCTAAAAACATCAATGTACCTCTTGGACATCTATCTAGAAGTCACATGCTTATTTTTGAATGACCGGTTGCTTGTATTCTTGTCGAATAAGGTTTTTACTTGTAGACTGTCCTATCCTCTGAATCTGGATATATATGTACAAGTTGTACCTTCAGGCATATCTGGTTTACAACATACTCTAAGTTTCCATTTACTGTTCTTTAAGAATTTGATTGGTCTTCCCTCCCTAATAGCATACAACTTGATGGCATCTCTTGCCTGTATATGGTTACTAAAAATCATTCCCAACTCAAATTTTAGATGCTCCATGGAGCTCTCAACATTAAACTTTGCAAAGTCCAATTCATTGTTTACTTCATCATCAGATAAACTTAATGTAAGTTGTATCTGTCCATCAGAGAAACAATCATCATCAGATGCAGCTTCCCTCCTCGTGACACTTTTCCCCTTCTCATTCCCCTTCTCAACTAGGGTACCACCAAACTCTGCAGCTATGTCTATGTTTGTATCAAGTAAAATGTCATCACACTCAGACCCAAAGTCACTGTCATCCATTTGTTCATAAGACCTGTCACGTTGACTATCAATGTCTGCTTCCATGATTATATAATCTTGAACACTAACCTCACTATTTACATTCCCCCTCCCCCCATCACCATTGTCACCCTCAATTTCTATGCCTAAAGGCATCTAAGCATATTCTCCCCATCACCATTGTCACCTTCAGTTTCCATGCCTAAAGGCATGTGTACGTTCCCTTCCCCATCACCATTGTCACCCTCTGTTTCACTGCCTGAAGGCATGTCAGTACTCCCTCCCCCATCAACCCTGTCACCCACTATTTCACTGCATAAAGGCTTGTCAGTATTCCCTCCTCCATCAGCCTTGTCACCCTCTGTTTCAATGCTTAAAGGCATCTCAGCATTTCCTATCCCATCAGCATTATCACCCACTGTTTCACTGCTTGAAGGCATCTCAGTATTCCTTCCACCCAAATAAAAACCAACTGTCATGTCATTAGGAATAACTCTACCATCCTCATCTAACTCTTCCATGACCACTGAAGTTCTTCTACCTGGTAGAGCATCTAACTCTTCAAGATGAGTTTCATAATACTCATAAAACATATCCTACTCATCCATTTCTTCAAAATACATTTCAATCTCTCTGTGTTCAGATATAAAAGGTCACATTTGAACTAATTCACTATCAGTATCCACTCTAACTAACCCATACTCTAAGTCCTTCCCATATATTTTGTAATAAAATTTCATATAGCCTTCCAGCCCAATTTTTTCACACATTTTTCCTAACTCAATCATTGACATGCATTCAGTATCACAGTAGTCAATGTATCTAACATGGCAAAGGTCATACACTTTGTGAGGCCTCATGTAAAAATGACCCCCAAACATCAATTTTATAGTAAAGAAGGTGGAGCCGTTCCCTGCGTAAAATAATTGCACAAATGGGGTCACCATTAACACATATCACATTTTATATCACATTTTTACATACATCCATTACTCGTATACGTAATATCGATTACATACATTACATTTTTATATCACATGCATATACATTACTCGTATACCTAAAATCGTTCTGAGCAAAATCAATTAAGGTTAAGGGACAAATGAGACTTACTGTACAATGGTTGCTCATGGTTGTAATCCTCAACGCTCATTATCCCCCAAGACACTGCTCGATTCAAGTACGAGATTAGGGTTTGGATTGCGATTTGGGGTTTTTTCTGGTGCGAGATTAGGGTTACGAAATTACGGTTGGGATTTTAGGTTAGATGAAAGGGTTTTGGCAGTTAAGGCTCTATTTTTACATGAGGCTTCTGAAATACCCAAATATGGAAACCCAAAATTGCCCCTGACGGAAAAGCCTGGATCGTTAGGAATGTGGACGGATGTACTTACTTATTGTAAATTTGAAGTTACAGGCCTTTATGTGTAAAAATTAAAATTTGGGATCCTCAATGAGACTATGTGGTACTTTCGGGGTACTAACGTGTATTATTCCTAAACTTTTTAAAGCTAGGAAGCCAATCGTACACCTTATAAAATGGTACCTAATCACTATACTTATATATCAGACCCTAATTTTGATTATTAACACCTCAATAGTACTTTAAAATAACATGATTTTGAGTACTCCATTTTTGCGCCACGTAGGATTTTGTAGGAATCTTCTCCTTTTGACAGGTAAGCTTCAGCTTTGCACGTGGTAGTTACCCAGCTTAATTGGTCTCTTTATATAGAGTCTAACTTTTTTAAATTGGATATGTACAATTCAAGAATCCTATTTTTTGGTGTCCTTTTTCTTTTCTACCCTATTTAGCTCTTTCCTATGATTTATTATTAAAAATTTTGTAAGTGTAATTTACCTTATATTTGTAAACTTTATAAAATTAAGAAACCAATCATAAACCTTATAAAATTCTACCTAATCATTATACTTATATATTAGGCCATAATTTTGATTTTTATCACCCTATAGGATTCAAGAATTCAATTTATTTTGGTGTTCTTTTCTTTTTCTACCTTTTTTATGTTCTTTTTCTTTTCCTACCTTATTATTTAACTATTTCCTATCATTGATATTAGAAAATTTGTATGTATAATTTACCCTATATTTGTAAACTTTATAAAACTAACAAGTCAATCATTCACCTTATAAAAATTTTCTTATACATTAGGCCCTAATTTTGATTATTAACTCCTCAAAAGCGCTTTAAAATAACATGATTTTTAGAACTCTATCTTTGGGACACGTAGGATTTTTTTAGGAATCTTTTCCTTCTGAAACGTAAGCTTCATCTTTGTATGTGCTAGTTCCCTAACTATTGAATATATAAGATTTAAGAATTTTACTTGTTTTAGTGTTCTTTTCTTTTTCTACCTTATTTAACTCTTTCCTCTGATTTATTATTAGAAAATTCGTAGGTATAATTTACTCTATATTTGTAAACTTTATGAAATTAAGAAACCAATCGTACACCTCGTAAAACTTCATCTAATCATTATACTCTTATAATAGGCCTTCATTTTGATTATTAACACCTCAAAAGTACTTTAAAACTATATAAAATCTCAAAAATATAAAATTCGAAATCTTCCCTACTTACTAACTCTTTATTATTATTTTATTATTAAAGAATTTATAAGTATTATTGATTACTACATGTAAGAATTGTCGAGCTCTTATATTTTTAATAAGTAAGATTTTTAGAACTCTTGATCAGCAATTACATTAGAAGCAAGAGAATTATACGTTCTTTAAAGGTAATTTTGAAAGGAATCTAATTTTTTACAAGTTATACCGTTAAAGTCTAACGTGTTACACTCAGTTTTAACTAGAACATATATGTATTTGAAAAAACAAATAACGTGTGGCAAGCAAAGATTGAGTTGGAAGAAACTAAATGTAAGGGTAATTGTGTTAATAACACTTTTTCCATTAATTGATAACAATGTCCAATTATGATAGTTAAGGTAATGGTACTAGGGAGATTTTGGCGGTAGATGTCACAGTACGGCAGTGGTGGGAACTGAAAATGTGACAACATTTACGAATGTAATAGTGGTAATTTTTCTGGTGGTAATTGTAGCACCGTTAATGAGATTGAGATTTGTAATAGTTCTGACAAGTCATGGTTGCAATGCTACGTGTAGTTCTCGAGATGGTTGTGGTGTTGGTAACCTTAGCAGTAGGATTATAGTGATGGCAGAGGTGAAGGTAGTGGTAATAGTTAGTAAGTGGTAATTCTAAGGTGATTAGAGCTAGCATTAATATCATGGTGGTTGACAAGTTTATGATCTAATATGCCTTGGGCAAGTGATAAGGTGTGCAGAGTAACAGTTCTAAATATGTTCATTCATAGTGGTAGCACTAAGGTGTTTCGAGGTAGTATCAACGTATTAGTGATGCATGAGTTATACTTGAAATCTGAATTGGACAGTCCGAAGAAAATGACATATGCGAAGTGCTTTGCATAAAGAAATATATCATATGAATCAATTAGCATTTATGCTTATAGGAAGGTTAAACTTCATATATATCATCCTTTAAGAGGAAAAATTGTAACCCTTTAATAGATTTTGTTAACAAAAACAGA
This sequence comes from Escallonia herrerae, assembly GCA_033070095.1. Lineage (NCBI taxonomy): Eukaryota > Viridiplantae > Streptophyta > Magnoliopsida > Escalloniales > Escalloniaceae > Escallonia > Escallonia herrerae. The sequence continues at coordinate 242,764 of JAVXUP010000846.1, forward strand.
ATTATAAAAATGAGCATATGAATGATGATTTTCTTCCTTCACACTATCTTTGGAGATAAGATTGCTTTAACCAGGTGATTAGAACATTGATGCTTGATGATTAAATTAAAAGGTATGAATCTACAACCATATGTTAGTACAAGATTGTCGCTCAAAATTTATAAATGTAAAAAATATTGCTTATGAAAAATCATTCTAAGATTATATCGTAATTACTTTTATTGTAACATTCACATCCAATTTGTAAGTAAAAATATGCATCAAAACTTTTCAAAAAGGTGTTTCCAAGATGTGATCTTATATTTTAATTTATATATTTGCCGAGAATTAACAAAAGTCGTAACATATCAATAATTAATATGTTTTAACTAATATTTTCAACACCTTACTTTAGTGCTTTGAAATCTCTCTAATATTCTCATAGATCTTCTGCTCTATCAAAGAAGTTAGAACTATTGAGTACAGCTTTGTGCGTATATAACATGCATGAACAACATAAGCTGCGAGAGACATATGAATTTATATTACATATTTATTAGAAATTCAATAGTACGATTTAATGCGTGTTTATTTTACCTCTTGAAATTAGAAGGAAAATAATTTTTTAAACCTATCCCGTGCATTTGCATGGGTCCATTAGCTTGTTCTCTGTAAATTGTAAAGCTGCATTTAGTCGATAAAACTTTTACACGGAAAAGGTGCATTTGTTACTAAAACAAGCGATCACTATAACCTTTTCAATTTTGGAGTTAAAAAAAAGATTTTCACTTGCCATCTAAATAAGTGCAATAAGTTTTGGTTTCTTCTCAATGTACGTGTTCGGGAAAAGTACGAAATGAGAGGTTTTGGAATTAAATATTTGTGGAAGGTGGGATTCTTTTAAAAAATTAAGAAAAAGTGGATCCACTTTTCAAAATTTCTGAACAAGCGGTGGACTTAAAAATGATTTTTTGATACAAGTTTTGTTATGCAAAAAATGAAAGTACGGTTATGTAATATCCCGAACTTCGGGAGCCGATTAAAATAACCATTCTTGACCCGAAAAATAAACGGGTGCTAATTTTGAGCAATGCTCGCTTATTAGTACAGTATAGGAGCTAAAAACAATTTTGGGGCAAAATTTTAAATTTAAATTTTTGGGGGCATTTCCGTAATTTTGGAAAACTTTGGGGGCATAATGGTAAATTAATGATTTTAGCAATGAAAAATTATTAAATGAATGATAGTGTATATTTTACTGATGTTTACTTAAATTAATCATGATTGGAATAATTTTGGGGTTTAAATGTAATCAAATAAAATTTGGAGGTTATTTTGCAATTTTGGAAATTTTGGGGGTTTCTTTGCAATTTCTGAAAGTATGGATTTGGTGTCAAAATTTTAGGGGTCAGATTATGTTTAACGGCCGCTTGGTTTGGTGACCATGCAATTGGACTTTTTTTTAATTTCTTAAGGAAATAAAAGGGAGGAAATTAGGAAGAGAAGAAAAAAAAATGATGAACAGTAACCCGAAATGAAAAACAGAGCAGGGAAGAAGAAGAAGACCGAAGGGAATCAGAGGAAGAAAGGAGAAGAAATTAGTTCCAATTCGTAGGTATCCCTTCCCCTTTACTGTCTTTAAATTGATGGGTGTTTTTAGAGTGTGAAACCGTGAGAGCAGTGGTGTTTACTGTGTGTGTAGCGTGGGTGTGTTTGCTGTGTTCAGCGTGTGTTTAGCTTTGGAGTAGTGGACTACTTGAGGACGGGTGGGGAATTGCAGTATGTATGTGTTTGTTAGTGTGTTAGGAATTTTGTATGTACGTTTTCAGAGTGTAAATATGTATGTATGTTGTGTGATTAAGCTGTGGTGAGAAGGTGAAGAACACTTGTGGGCGAGTGTGTGTGTTGGACAATTTAATGGAGTATCTAGGAGGTGATGATTTGTATGTGTGTAGTAGGGAGATGGGAGAGGTTATGCGTGGTTCAGTGTGGGTTTCAGTGGGTTTTGTTAGGTGTGCTTCACAGTGGGTGTAAGTGTATATGCAGAGTGTGTTTCGGGTAAGTATGTGTGTGATTGTGTGTGTTATAAGTGTATATATGTGTGTTAATGTACGTGTTTAAGTATCGTAGAGTGTATTTAGAAGAATTAGAGGGCGTATTAATGGGTAGCAGTGGAAGGGAGTGTATATGTGGGACGGCTGTATCTCGGTAAAATGGAGAAGATGATGTGTGTGCAAAAAGGTGAAATAATGTGTGTTTAGATCTCAATAGTAAGTGTAATTGTCGCTAAAGGTCAAAAATCATTAGGCAGTTTTCTCTGAATTTTCATAAATAGTTAGGGCTAAAATTACACAAAATATGAAACTGTAACCCCTAATAATTTTACGAGAACTATGCTCTGGAAATTTTCGGGATCCGCGAAGGGCGCTAAATTGGGGTATCGATTAAATAAATTTATTAAATTAATTAACCTAGTAAATTAAGTTATTTTAATCTAAAATTTTTATGAAAATTCTATTTTACAGATATGATTCCATATCTAAAATTTCGTGCCATTCTGAGGTCATTAGGTATTTTTCACAAAACTGGCCTTTTAGCGCTCGGTCCGGACACATGTTCGGGATTTTCAGACGAAAAATTTCTAAAATACTTTTTAGGGCAGAAATAATATCAGGATGCTTAAAATAGCGGTTTAAGATATTTTTGAAATTTTTTCGGTGTCGGAAACCCCCAGTGGTGTTTTGATAATTTACCACCCCAAAGGGGTATTTTGGTAATTTGACCTAAAAAAGGTATTTTTGCATAAATTGACATATGGAAAGTTTATTTCAGTGATTCTACTTACGGGAAGACCGTTTGAGTGATTTAAGTCCGAGAGGGGCATTCTGATAATTTTACACCTCAGAGGTGCTTTGGTAATTTTACATACGCGGTGCGAGGGGTTCATTTTGGGAGTATGTGTGAGTTCGTTTTCAGTTATAATCTGATTCTGTAGGCTGTATTCTAATGATTCGATTATTCCGTTTAGATTAAAGCTAAAGACTTCCAGTTATGATAATCTAGCTGCGGTTCCAGGTAAGGGATTCTATCTAAATCTTGGGTAAGGACTTTGTCCGACCCTTATTCTATTGCTCGTACTCGTAAGTACTCATGTGATTTATTTATGGCTAATGCCGAACTCTAAATTCTGTATGGCTATCAGCATGTTATTGCCCAGAAAACCCTAATATTGAACCTAACTCAATTATTTGGATTCTTGTGATGTTCGCATGTATTGCATGGTGAGAAAAGTTGATCATTGTCTGTATCCATTCTTCTGAATTGTTATGTCCAAATCTGATATCTATTCACAACCGTCTTTGTTGTTTATCTGTGATTTTCTTCTGGAAATTTTGATTTCTTCAGAAAATTCTGAATGTTGACTTATGCCTGTATGATTATTGTTTTTGGAATCCGAATTGATTTCGGTGATTGAGCTTATGTTAAGGCTCACTGATATTATTGATTTTTCTGTGTTGACCTGGGTTTCTGTTCTGTGGGAGGGCGTAATAAGGCTGGTCTGAATTCTGCAGGAAAAAGTAGGCTAGTACTCAAGTGGACTAGTATTTTAGTACATCATGCATGTGTACACTTCTGTGCTTTGCTGGAATGGCATTGCGACCGCCCAGGATCAACGTTGATTTTTGATTTTATCTACTCTGTACACTGCCGTAACTATTACAGAAATGTCTGAAAAGTATTATCTGAAATGATCTGTGCTTCTGTTGAAATCCTTTGAAAAACCTTCATTGTATTTGGAAATGATGACTTTAGAAACGATCTATTATCAATTGTCCCTTTTGGAATCAGTCATGTTTGTTCTGGTTTATTTTGGTATCTATTTCTGATGAGTTTTGTTCCTTTTGGAAGTCATTAAGTTTTTTACCATCTGAAGTATTTTGAAAATTTTTGTCGGTTGGATTCTTTGGAATCGTTTTGCAATCCTGTTGGTAGTCCTTGTGCGACCTTACTGAGCTCTCAAAAGCTCACCCTTCGTTTGATTCCTTTCTGCAGGTTTTGATCATCAGTAAATTGCTCGGGAATGGGGTTTAGAGTCTGAGATTCCGATGAGCCCATCACCACGGTATAGTAAGACCCTTGCGTGGGTCTGTACTGTTGATTCATCCTCTAGGGATTCAAGAATCTAGGTTTTAATAGTTGAAGTTTAAGCAGTTTTGTAAGTTTGTATTTGACAAATCTGAGTTGATGCTAAATTAGATGATTTGGAATATGTATTAGTGAACAGGTTTGACAGGTTTGATGTGATCTGGAAGGTTAACGACCCGGGAGTTCGGGGCGATGGAGCTCCGAATTTTCGGGGGCGTTATAGGTTATGCGACATGCTTGTCAGTTTGTGCCAATGTGCCAGAAAGTTGAAACGTTAAGCCTTCCTTATGGTATACAACTTCATATATCCAATATGAAGCCCGATAGTAGTACTTACTAAACCCTAGCCTTCTTGGGCTCTTATTAAACCTCGAATCTTGGCAGAAGCGACAGACATCCTCACCCAACTACCAATCAAGTCATCCCTATCACGTTGAAGTGCATCCGCAGTAGGACAATGTGTACTACCTCCTTACCATAAGACATCTGCAGTCTTTGCAACGAAAAAATGTCAAGCCATTGTCATGTCGTGGGAGACTTTGAAGGTTCCCACCACTTTCCTCCCTCCTTGTTCTCTGTAGATAACTACCGTGGGCAAATGACTAGGAATGTTATTGCTGATACTTCGTGAAAAGTTTTTCTTCCTATGGAATCCATGGACCGGATACTTTGAGTAAGTCATTACATGTCATGAAGTCTGTTTACACCATAATCATACCACTTCTGGACTTTGTTACCATCCCTTTAGCATCGATTACAAGGCTGAATTAGGGCTTGGCATCCCTCTCCAGATATATGTGCAGAGTTTCTTCATGTACCTAGTTCAAAAACTGAAGTCTGGATAGTTAGAGTTCCCTTATAATCTTCTGCAAAGTGATACTGGGCCTACAGTGAAGGACGCTTACACTAGAAGGTTAATGCAGCCAGGACTCACTTTCAAGATAATTTTATTCAATCGAGTCACAAAGAAGTTCGAGTGAGAAGGTCCTAATGCCATGCAAATGGTGTTGGTGGTGTTCAAAATTTTTATGGGGACACCTTTGTATGGCTCACTACCTGGCATAATATAAGCGATTCTGAAGGCAATACTGAAGTCCTGGGGATGGTGAAATATGGTGCCAAGGAATCTTGGATGATTACCCTATTCATGATACCGGCTTTGAAGATGAATCATTGTTTTGAAACCTAAAAACCAGAGCTTCTGATCATGATCGATACATCCACTATACTGGACTGGTAGTCGAGTACCATTTGTCACAGATAGTAAGTGATCTGCATTTGATGTGTGCTTCGGCCATCAGTATGCTAGAGTTAGCCGTAAGGGAACTGGTACATTGGCACATACATGTACTCTATATTCAAGGGCCGTATGGAATAAGAGGGAAATTGAAGTGGGCTACGGGATGGGTGGGTGGGGTGGCTGCAGGGGGTGTTAAGGTGTAAGTTTTAGATGAAAATATGATATTAGAGGGGAAGGGAAGCATTGAGGGTGGGGGGGGGGAAGGGAAGCGTTGGGGGGGGGGGGGAGCAGAACAGGGTCAATTGATATTCATATTAACAACTGGATATCTGCACAGACTGACAAGCATTCTCGCATAACCAAACTTGCATTCTTACATATCACGACTTGTATCAATTCTTGCATAACATGAATTGGGGGAAGGGGTAATTCAGGAAAACCAATTTAATTGCTTTAACACCCCTCACCGCCCGGCCTTGTTCAGAAATTTTAAAAAGTCACCCCACTTTTTCTTAAGTTTTCAAAAGAATTACACTTTTCACAAATATTTAATCCCAAAACCCCTCATTTCCTAATTTTCCCTAGATGTTTACTTGCCGCCTGATCATGTGCACTAAGTTTTAATTGCAAAGGTGGATAGTAGGTTGCTCTCGGAACCTAATGACCAATGATATTCATGCAGCGGAATGGTGGGCTATTCGCGACGAACTCAAACTAGCATGGGGCAAGGACATAAAACATATTTTACTGGAAGTTGATGATAAACACATAGCTACCTTACTTAACTCTGAGGAACGGCTCCCCAACAATAATAAACATTTGTTTCTTGATTGTAAGGTACTACTTAAGAACACGTGGCAGGTGTAGATTACTCATGTAAATAGGAAAACCGAATTTTGTGCGGACTTTATAGCAAGGGGGGGGGGGGGAATCAGCAAAATAGGTACTAGTGTTAAAAGCATGAGCCAATTTTTTTGTTACCCCTTTCGTATTTTGATGCTAGCGGGAGAGCCACTCCACGTTTTGTGGCTCAGTTTGACAATTAAATAACATTTCTTTTGGGTTCTCAAAAAGATCTTAGTGTGTTTGAAACTCAAGGTTGGAAGGTTTCATATTCATCAAATAGGGTTAGAGAACAAAAGGAAGAATAATGAGTGGAGAAAGGAAAAAAGGAAAAGGAAAAAAGGAACGACGACACTTCTATTGCGGTCTGCATCATGGGATGGCAGAACATGGTCTGATCAGCATGGAACTTTAAGAATAAAGCTGTTGTCTAACGTAGGACTGTCTGGAGATCCTTCCACCTTCGCTTTGGTGATGTTTATTAAGGTGAGTTGATGTGGTGAAACACCATTACTGTTGATTTAGGGGAGATTTCAGAGTTGACCCCGTGGGCCTAGGTCTTTCCATCACTAGCTACAATTCACCTAAGCGTAAATGATGCATGTTCTGGTAACTTCGTTTTGATCCAAGATTGTTGATGATGGCTGTAAGGTACTAAATGCACCTAGAGAAGAAAAGACAATCACCTAAGCAATGTTCCATAAAAGCCTAAGCGAAGGTGGACGACAAAGTTCTTTAACTCTGGTTATTGACAAAGTTCCATAAAAGGCCTCCTATGTGAAGGATTTCCCAATAAATTAATAAAGGGTAGCCCACTTGGCTGTTTAAAGTGCAAGTTTGAGACGCCTTAAAAGGATACATCTTGCACAATTTAGGGTTAGATAACAAAGAGAGAAAACAGTGAGTGGAAAATAAGTAAAGCTGAGACATGAACGGCGACATCACTGCTATGGTGTACGTCATTGCACGGTGATACCTGATCCGATTGGTATGCAATCTAAGGCGCAAATTCTTGACAGAGTTGAGGTGATATTAATGCCCAAAATTAGTTTTGGAGGTATAGAAAAAGTGTTCTTGTTACATCTTCTGCAACTACTTTTTAGGTGAGATCTCTCCATCACTAGTTATAATCCACCAAGCATGGATGATGCCTATTCTGATAACTGAGTTTTGATCCATTATTTTTTTTGGATTGTTGTAAGCTGTCAAATGTGCATAGGGAAGAAAAAGTAGAGATGATGGTACAATGGAAATATTTTGAAATTGCCCCGTAGATTTTTCCCTCGCATTGAAGGTTTCTAACGTTAGATATTGTCTCTCGTGTAATAAATTGTGCATTACTTGACGGCGTGGCTTGGTAAATTTTTTGTTTCCTATTTCAATCACACAAAAGGTACAAGAAAAGAGTATTATTTTTGTTAACATTTGAGCCCCACAAAGATACGAGAAAAAGAGTATCTTAGGACTTCCAACTTCCATCATGATTCCATGTTGTTTGGCATCTTTTCTAAACAATAAAAGCCTAACTCAGGCTATTGGCAGAGTTCCATAAAAGCTTATGTTTTACATAAGTGTATCTAGTCCCGGCAAACGAGAGGAATTACGTTAACTCAAATTGAAGAGTGGCCTTTACCAAAGTGTCATCACATGCACTACAAATTAGTCTTGGTACATAGCAACAATTTTGCAGGTGTCACACACTTGAAATATAACCAACTTTCTTCTCGAGAACAACACAAGTCCCACATGCTTCATTTCTAAATTTCCATCTATCTGATCACATAAATAATGTTCACATTTCCTGGAAAAATGAAGCCAAATGGCTACTTACAAAATCATCAAACATGAATTTGTTGTTGTAGGATGGCAGTAAATTTAAAGCCATTTAGTTAATTTTACTGCTGTTAAAAGTTGTCACCAATGATTACAAAAGAAAATAAATTGAATCTAAATGAGTAAATTAAATTCAGACAGTCTCACACATCGATATTAAATGCATATGTATTCGCTGATTGCGGAATCTTCATTGTACATCATATTTTGGGGGGGGAGAGAGAGAGAGAGAGAGAGAGAGAGAGAGAATGGTACGTTTTGGGCGAGAGATTGCCTTTAATCAACTACGGTGATGTAACATCTTTAATGTACAGTGACAGGTGAATTGCTGATCATGAGGAAAGGTAGTACCATCATTTAAGCTCATTATAATGGCTTGATTGAACCAAAAAAAATTTGTGGGGATGATGTGCCAATTTGAAAGCATTCAAGATTCTGCATTAGAATTTTAGCTTTGACAACAAGTTTTGTTAACCAGAAGTAACCTAAAAGCTCAAGACTGCCAAGAGAATACACATTACTAAATTTGCAAACATATTGCTATGACAGCTTGAGACTCTATCTCCTTGATCAGCTATACAAGGTCGTTCAACGAAGCCGTGGCTGTGGTAACCATGTTTGCAACAATTTTGATGCAACCCTAGCCAAAACATGTTGCTAAAACTTTTTATTTGCACTTTTTGGAGCGTCAATGTTGGATTGCAAAACGGTTAGCCACAAGTGTTACTAAAAGTGAAGTTTTAAGCCAGTAGTGGGGTTGTAGCACGTTGCACTTTTGACTACTTTGGAGTTTGTCTTTCATTGTTTAGGAGTTTTTAATGGCCTATTGACAAATTTGTACGAACATAAAAATAGATATTCTCTCGAATTTTGACTATAGAGTGATTTAATTATTCATTATGCGTGATCTAATTTTACAACAGGTGCGATGATCGACCGAGCAGCACTCCTAATAAGACCAGACCCAAATGTTAACAGAGACTCGGCTAGGATTGAAATGTAGAGACCAGCTTAATTAGATCAATCATACTAATGCAACGATCTCAAGTACAATGATGTGATGATGATGATGCGATGCAGGAAGATCCAGAAGATTTCAGATCATTAGGAGGGAGGGGCCCCGCATTTGCTACTGCAAAGCAATGATTAAAGTGTAGGGTAAGCTTCCATTTATTGTGATCATAATTAAACAACCGCGCGCGCGGGCGCCCACATATAGAGAGAGAGAGAGAGAGAGAGAGAGGGAGAGAGCAATAAATTGTCGTTGAGACGATGTTGTCATGGGACGTTGACATGCGTTGAGCCAGCCATAATACACGTTTTGGGTGCATCAGGGCTGGGACCCGAACAAGATGTGACAAAGGCTGGCTAGGTGGCCGAAAGAGGCGATCAATGCAACTTCGACCGGATCATGACCAATCACTGGTAAATCTATGTCTAGGGGGTCCATGTTGATTCATTCACGCAGAGAAAAAGTTAGGATACCTGATTCATCCATTCAATATGATTTTCATTGTTTTCTTCTTACGCACCCATGACTTTTTTGTTGGGTTAATGTTGTTAGAACTGTTTTAACTTGTTGAAATACTGCCTGCATGATTGTTGTATTTGTACTTCGTAAAATATTATGTGATACATACAGAGAGCGTCAATATTAATATTTGTATTTATTATTTTTAATTTAATGAAATATTATTTGGGTGATAGTATTTGTACCTCGTAAACTTACGTGGTATAAATAAGTTATACAAGAGCATCAATGTAATTACATTTTTATTTTGGTTGAACTAAATTTAGATACACGACTGCTGCCCTTAAATTCATACATTTTTTTTTTGGTAATAAAAGGTAATAAAGTGAGACTTTTTTTTAATGATCTCGTGAGGTCGGAAATGTAAATCAATTGATTAGTATATCATCAAAATAAAAGAGACAATATGCACGCCACTTAGAAAAAGATAAAAAGTACAACAAAAACTAGTGAAAACTTGTTTGGGTACTTCGTCTTTGTTGTCAAATTTATGAATTTTACCACACCAAGATCAATGACTTGTTTATTTTAATTGTTGGAAATAAAATGAGGCCATGTTTTTTTATTGAGTTGTCTCATACATGATGACCAATCACTTGTGAAACAAAGGGTCCTAATCAATTCCATGGGACAAAAAGACCTTACGATTACAAAGTGTACCACTTGTTCATTTATTTTCTTTGCTTTTCTTTTAAACTACTTTCTCAGCTTGAAACTAGTCTGCTCGATTCTTAAAAAATGAATGCCAAAACAAGTGAAACACATGTTTAAAGTGTTTCTGATCTTGGCATCAATTATTGTTTTAAGAGGTTACAAGAACTTTACATCTAATTAAATACTGAATTTTTGTGTTAATCGTTCGAAGCAACAATTGCTTTTCAACAAGCAAAAAACTCAAAGGCGCAAGAGAATCCGTACAGGCATGAATTATATATTCCACAGCTTGGTTCAGGTATGATGGTCGAAAATAACTTTACAGCTAATCAAAGCATTGAATGGAGGCTTTCCCTGGACTAGTTTTCAGCAAATTATTTATGAAGCACATAATCCCAAAGGGGCAGCTTAAGGTTGCTGTCCTTTACCTGTTGTACTAACGTATCTCGGCGCTCGGCATAAATTCCTTGGAAACATCTCTTAAAGAACGTACTTACCAGATTAACTGGCTCAATAGTCTATTTTTATGGAGCACGGAATCTGGCAGTACTGTCTCTAGTCTAACCATTGATGTACACCAGTGTTTTGACTCTCTCTCTCTCTCTCTCAGATTGTGGCTTGTCCCGTATGAGCTTTCCCTTTTAAAACTTATATAGAGCTTGTCGTGTGTGTGTGTGTATATATATATATATATATATATATATATATATCAAATTCTTGTATATAAGAAAAGTAGATTGTATATAAACAAATAAAATTTCATGTCTATGCTCGACTCTCTTATGCTTAGCAAAAATTATGTAATCATGAAGTAAAATAGATTGTCAATTTGAAAGAAGCAGGTACGGTGGCAACCTCACGGTCATATAGCACGAGCATAGCTTAGTGAGTCTCCAACCAAAAACACGTGCCTAGAAAAGATAAGTCCACTAGATATATAAAAATCAATCTTAATGTCCACGTATAGTTGATGTGAGATTTTAACAAATTTTTACAAAGTTAAACAATAAAGAAAAGTATATCTAGTTTCCCTGACCGGAGGACGAAAAAAAAATTGAGTGTCCAAAATCACACAGACTGAACGAGAGAACAATAGATGTCGTATCAAGAATGTAACTTCTTTCTTTTTGTTCGTAAAAAGCTTCAGCAAAGATTACTTATGTTTGCTAAAGATTTACAGATAGCGTGTTTATACAGTCCCTTGTCCGTGATCAACTCTTGATCTCAAGTCCAAGATGGATGTTCATGACCTCCACGCCACATTTTGAGAGGGAGTCTTAGGTATATCGAATCGTGTGCATAAAAAAAAATTTAGGTATCAAGAATATAGTCTTCATGTTTACGTTGACTCTCGTAATATTAATAGTAATCTATGGAATTAGTTATGTAATCTAGGAGTAAAGCAGTGTGTCAATCCCAAAAAAGCAGGCGAGGTATCGACGTCTAAATCATGAGACACGAACATGACCTGGTTCTATACTATGGTAGAATTTGATGTCAAACTCAAAAGTATCTTCATAAAAAGGACAAACTTGCCAGATATAAAAATTGACCCTTATCGCTCAGAATAATAGATGCAAGGGCCTTAGTACGTTACAACTAAGTCTAGGTGAGGAAGGAAAGAAAAATCGAATCTATTATTAGGTAGAGATTGTGACATTCCAGGGAAACATCATCCTGTAGAAAGAATACTCCAGAGTTTGAGCTTGAAGAAGCAAAAAAGTAAGTTTGCTTGTTACCCTCTGAAAATGAGTGATGTTATATGCAACTATCACTGAGCATCAACCAGTTCCTAAGGATTTGATTTAACCATGGGCAGCTATGGAGGCCCTTGAGACAATTGATAAGGAGGATTTAATCACTCTCTACTATGTCCACTGAAAGGTCAAATTGAAGACATATTTGGAGACTAGTTAACAGTGCTTTTGCTACAGCAAGGAACCTCGATCCAGCAACGTAAAAAAAAATCCTATAAGAAACAATTGATCTCCCATGAGAGTCACTGACTAAAAGACCAACCTAAGCAGCCTAAGAAGAAGAATAACCATCCGAGTTTAACTTTAGACTTCTTGATGGGGGCAACAACCATTTGACACATTTTCTATGCGTGTACGATATATATACGAATTGTATCTTAAGAGCATTAGTACATAAAGATTCATGAAAGCTATGGCAGATTTCGTGGGGAAAAAAAATGCTAGAGAGCTCTCCAAACCATCTACAGACAGATAAAGTTACAGTAACATAAGGTCTCTTTCAAAGCAATTAAGTTTGAGAAACCCTTTTCAACCCCCTTACGGTTATTTATCTCTTTCATCTATGATTGCCAAGGAGATGATTTAAGAGATATATCCTGTAATAGTTCGTTGATTTTTTTGTGCTCTTTTGCCTACTCTTTTGGTAGCTGGAGAGATGAGGTAAAGATTGCAATGACTTTGGTATGCTAGTGTAGTAAGAGAAAGTAGTCTTACTTTTGATACAGCGTAAATGTAATTTTACATAGAATTGAACTGTGAACTTTGCCCAAAAGCAGTCATACAATCCTTTCTAAAATGGTGAAACAATTGATTCAAATTTTGGCTGCTATTTTGAGGGCGTTTCGGACTGCTTTTACCGCTTTGGTACCTTCTTAACCCCAAAGGCTAATGCGACTATAGCGAACCGCCTTGAAAAAATCCTCAGGAAAGAAGGATTTTAGAAGTCGCCATCTTATTTAATAAAAGTAAAAACAAAAATAAAAAATTCCAAGAAAATGACTCTAAAGATGTCCCAAAGACAACTGATCTATCGAAATTAGAGAAATGAGTTCGGAGATTAAGTTATACGGCGGAAAGGTGTTAGGCACCCGCCAGTGTTATAAAAAGCGAGCCTAGGCACGCGGCGCAGCCAGACACACACCTTGTGCCTTGCCTAGGCCTAGGCGTGGGCCTAGTGAGCCTAGGCGCCAAGGCGCTAGGCGCACAGCGAGGCGGGAGGCGCGGGGCTAGGCTCATGAAATGTGGTCGTTGGATAAGCTATTGTGACTTAATGTGGGCTGTCCATTTCTCTTCCGAATTTTATTTTTTTCAAAGCTCCACTCCATTAATACACTAAACCTAACTCTAAAAATCCCCAAATAAAAAATAACTTTCACGACTCAGTCAATCAGCCCTCAAATCTCGGCGTCAGCTAGTCAGCCCCGTCCCTTGCTCCGGTGAGTCGCCCGGTCATCGCCAACCCTTCTCGGTTGCTGCCGGTCTCCTACGTACCTCTCTACCACCACTGCTTCAGTCGCAACGCAGACGCCAACGCAGCTGCTCCTCTATGCTGCTGCTTGCTAATTTTTTGCTCCAGCTCTAGTCACCAACACTGACGTCGACCAACTGCTCCTCTCTGTCGCTGCTAATCTTCTACTCCAACCCCGGTTTGGATGCCCTTTTCTTACTTTTATGCTGTCTCTTCATGGGTACTAATATTATTAAATGCTACCAAAATCCAAAAACCCCATGAACTCGTGATTGTTTATCATCTTGATGCTCTTCTCAATGCCAATGACTCTTGAGGAAGATTAACACACAGAAATAACCAAGTTAGCCTTTAGATGAACAATGTTCTCTGCTTTAGTTCAGTAAAATCTGTCGCAATGCTGAATCTTGTAATTACCCATTGTTAAAGCACTAGCAAATATGACCACGGAGAGGATGAAGATGACAATTGAAGCCCTTATAAGAATAGCAATAAGTTTTCAGATAAAGAATTGTCCCCAAAATCTAGCCATAATAGAGACAAACATGAGGTACAAAGCTGCAAAAGATGAAAGATGCTTGTAGTAATCAGGTTCTTAATACTGAGAGCAGCAACAACCAAAAGATGACGATTAAAACCCTTCTAAGATGCTTGTAGTAATCAGGAAATTGTTGCTACCTTGGCCCTTAGCGATGATGAGGATGGTGGTGTTATGTTCACTTAGTATTTGGTGAGTTGTTATTTTTCAGTGGATTTAAGACTTCTCTTATGTTGAAAACTTGTTAAATTATGATGTGATGGAATTCAAAACTTTTTCTAGTGTTTGAAATTTTGTTAATTGTCTCGTTCTTATTAATTTTTTTACATAATTTATTATTTTAGTGTATTATTTATTATTGCGCCTCGATTCTAAAAGGTGCGCGCCTGCACCTAGGCTCCAGTGACCTTTTGCGCCTTAGGTGTGCCTGCAGCTTTAACAACACTGGCACCCGCTAAAAGCTTTTGGTCTCTACTTCAATTCTATTATTTCGGCCTTTTTAACACATAAACATAAAAATACACAGTCAAACATTTAACCCTAGGTTTATTTCTAGATTATTGGCTTGAATTTAACTCGAATGACCTTCGTATCCTGTTAGACTAACCAGAATCAAAACCATCGCGGTTTGACTATGGTCATACAAGAGGCCACTTATACTTCGGTCTTAGTCATAAACTAAGAAATGAAAAGACTTATTTTAGACTTTTCGAAAAGAAATGTTTTCGCATGAAATGAGAAACAAATCTAGACTAATGAACTAGACTATAAAGCTATTGGAATTTGCCTTGCGAATTTGCTTGTTTGGATGACTCGAAAATGCTCTTCAAAATATCCATGATAAAAGAGATCAAATAACTTTTTGAGTGAATATGAGGGGCTAATTTCTTAGAAAAGATGATATATCACTTCAAGGAGAAATGCTATAAAAGTTATAGGGAGAAAAAACTGGATTCCAACTGAGACCCCTGCAAATAAAGGCATGGAGGCCTATTTATAGAGATCTGGGGCCCTTAAACTGATAAGAATGGCTATGCCAATTTGTGATCTGTAGATAAGATAGAATATTATATTTTTCTGCAAAACTAAACAACTGTGATTATATGCATGTGGTCAGGTGGTGGCTTTGAGGTTGTGTTTGGTGGCCAAATATCTTATTGTTCTTGGCCTGGTATTTCTGATGTGAGATTGCCTAAGTTGCTGGTTCATGTGTCTTTAAAAAGAAAAACCACGATTCCAATAGTGGTAGCTAAGACCATAAATGGAATTACCAGGGTGCATAAGGATCTGAGTGTTGCATTTAGGGTAGCCTCTTGTTTTTGTATATGTGGCTGCTGGTTGATATGCAGCTGATAGCCATACCTGTTGATATGAAGTATCACCCATTTTCTTTCCGTGTTCGGCATTCCCTGTTTGAGGGTCGTTCTGGCATAGATGATTGGATTTGCTTTTTCTCTACACCGGAATCTAAGGATATCCATTAGTACTATGATTGGTGGAAACCTCATGGACTTACTCTGAGAACTGCTGGGTATCATTGTGTTTGTCTCCGGGGCTGAGCTCTACATCGTTATACTTCACTTGCCAGATACTGAGGCAGTGCAGTTTTGAACAAACTTTACTGAACTTTTACAATAACTTTACTGTTGTGGTGATAGACTTTAGCCCCTCAGTGATTAAGGCTATATCTTAGGGCTAAGGTCCTTCTCTTTATTTCAAACGTTCCTTAAGGGGAAAAACATTTGTCGATGGTATGGGCTCGGTTTCCCGTTGCTGTCTAAGGAATATATCAATTGGCTTTGGACTCTTGTTTGGGAAGAGGTGCTGGCTTTGGAGAACAGGCTAATGGCGGATTTGAAACGGGGTTTTCTAAGTGCGTGTAAAATCAAACACCAGGAGTGAGCTATGGAGGAAGCTCGTGTTGCCATGTTACCAAAGGTTTAGGGTCTGAATCCCTCAAGACAAAGGAAGAAGTTCGAGTCACATGGATCCGAATTGGTTCCCAGCTATTTAAAGACAAGTTCGATGTTGATATGAATCTGATACGGTCTCTGCATATTGATGAACATCGGAGGAGTAGCTCATGTCGATTGAGAAGAAAGACCAAAAGAGGCCATTGCCTATCAAGGTTGCTTCAGAACATGAAGATGAAATAGATGCTTATGTCACTGGTCGTTTTGATAAAAAGATGGGAAGGGCCGAAAGATCAGGAAAGTGGACAAAGGTCTAGCAATGGAGGCGAAAGGTCTAGAAGATGTGATTCTGATATCTCAGAAATTGACTCATAACAGGGATATGCAAAATTTTAGGACGATCATATTTTTAGATGAAGATGATAGCCCTTTCTCATGGAAAAAGAAAAGAATATGATGGAAGATTACCATTAAGTTGCTAATAGGACATAAAAGTTTTTTCTCTTGCCCTAACTTTTACCTAGGTCGCCCTTTTGCATGGTTTTCGTTCCAGTGAGCTTTTCTTACTTTTCTAGTATTTTGATTTTGATTTTTTTAATTTTTGCCCTAAATTTTTCTTAGGCCGTGCCACCATTCGTAGGTTTTCTTCCTAGCAGGCTCTCTTTATTTTTCTCAAGAATGCAGTCGAATTCATAGCCAATGGAATAAAAGATTAAAAGTTGACCGCACTGAGGTAACTGTATGGGCTGCCTACTTACCTCCTTTTGACGTGTTGCATTGATATATGGGTGCTGAATAGTGTGCTAAAGGGAGTAATAGGTCATTTGTAGTTGATTTACAATTTTCACTCATGCATGATATTTCATTAGTCGGTCTAGACTGACTAACTATGACAATTCGATTCCCTCTAAATCGACTCGTAAGGTTGCACCCCTGGTTATGATTCGCTTGATCATGTAGGGACCTGACCTGTTGGGGTCAAACTTTTCTCGCGCCTTCCACAATTGTTTGATATTTGCCTTCAGTACTAAATTCCCTTCTTTCCACCTACGTCCTTTCACCCGATTGTTGAATGCTTTGGCAATCCGCTTCTGGTTACCCTAAATATGGCATAAAGCTTTCAACCTTTTCTCATATGCCAGTGCTAGTTCTTCAAAACGATGTCGTACCTAATCTTCCTCCACTACATGGTTCTCCTACAGTACCCTAATAGAGTCAACTTTCAATTCCACTGGGAGGATGGATTCCAAACCATATACTAGCAAAATAGGGTAGCCCTATGGATGTTTATACTGATGTCCTATAGCCCAGAGGGCATATGGAAGTTTATTCGGTGAACTCATACATGAATATGTTATCTTACTCATCATGTTCTTGATTTTCTTGTTGGCGGCTTCTACAGCCCTATTGGTATGCGGTCGTTAAGGCGATGAGCAATGCTGGACTATGCCATATTCTTCGGCTAAATATGTGACTTCTCCTTTAAAATGTAACCCATTTTTTGAAATCAACTCTCGAGGTACTTTAATTTGGCAAATGATGTTGGAGCGAATGAATTGGGCCATTTTTCTGGCATTAAGCACGGTGTACGAAGTGACTTCCACCCACTTCGTATAATAATCTATGGCTACAAAAATAAACTCGTGCCCATTAGAAACCTTGGGATTGATCTTTCCTATCACATCTATTCCCCAAACTGAAAAGGGCCATAGAGATGTCATGTTGTATAACTCTCGGCGAGGGAGGTGTTGCGAAATGGCATATACCTGACATTTATGACATCTTTTTACATACTCGATGTAGTCTTGCTTCGTTGTACTCCAGTAATACCCCTGTCGGAGAATTTTCTTCGTAAACATACGATTATTCATGTGTGGTCTTGACTTTCTTTAATGTATATCTTTCATGATTTGATTGCTTTCGCTCTTAGTCACACATAATATGTGTTCTCCATTGTAAAGTCTCTTGTGTAAGCATCGGTCGTACACGATAAATGATAAATTATGCTGCCCACCTCCTCAAAGAGACACGGTCTTTAACAGAAGATATGTCAGAGTATTTACCATCTTTGATAAGATTATAAACATCAGTATACCACGGTTTAGTTACTTCATCTTCCTCTATGAAGCAGTAAGCTGGTCGATCTCTTTTGTGTATCACAAATGGCTCTACCTCCTATGCTTCGGGCATGTCCAATGTGTGTGTGGCTAACGTATTAGAAAAATTAATCTTGAGTCGGGGTAGGTAATGAAACTCTACTTCCCCTAACTGATCCATAATTTTCTCTAAATGAGCATGATATGCCTGTAAAAGTTCATCTTTGATTCTCCACATCCTTGTATCTAGTATAAGATTACCTCTGAATCACTGTACACTATTATCTCTCTAACTCCTATGCTTAGAGCCATCTTTAAACTGATGATACAAGCTTATACTTGCCGGTGATGTTAAGACCGTTGAAGGTCAACTTAATGGCTATGGGTGAATGGGATCCGTCTGGTGAGATTAATAGTATTCTTACTCCAAATCACTTGCTATTAGCTACTGCATCAAAATACAATTGCTGCCTTGTCTCTGACTCAATGACATAAACTCCTTCATGTGGAAAAACTTGCCTCCTATCTACTAGTATACTTTGTTGGACAATTGGATAATAAGTCGGCCATGGCCTTTCCTTTGATTAAATTTTGGGGGACATAAGGGATATCAAATTCTGAAAGAAACAAAAGCCATTTTTCTATATGGTCAGGACTTGTTTCTCAAACGGATACTTCAAGGAATCCATCTTGGCTAACAATCTAATAGGGTAAGCCTAAACATAATGCCTCAATCTCTGTGTTACCTAACATCTTTTCTAAAGTTGGATGATTCTCCTCATCTTGGGTCAGTTTCTTCCTAACATAGTAAATAGCCCCCCCAACTGAAAAATTCTCTAAATGTTCTGCTAACATGGCTCTGGTTGCGGTGTCTGTCACGGTTAGGTATAATAATAAGGGACTGTCGGGTCTTAGAGGACTCAATACTGGGGGCTTACTAAGCTGTTGTTTGATTTTGTCGAACTCTTCTTGGCACAAGGGATTCTACTCTTTGGTTGAGTCTTTCTTCAATGACTTGAACACAGTCAGCGATTTGTACTAGATCATCCAATTCCAAGCGTCGCCTTGTGCTGGAGTGATAGGACTTGCAGGGTTTATAATCTGGTTATCTACTTCCCATATAAGTACTAGGATATGAATATCGCTGAAGCATGCTATCATTCTCACTGGTTCATAAAATCTATCCAGTCAAAAATATCCTCAATATATGGCTCAATCAGAATCGAGAGTTCCGCATCCTCAACCTATTCATAACCATAGAAGATTTCCTATCCTTTGATCAGCTTCCTTGTTTCCACATCATAGACAGGCTCTGAAAATCCGTAGTAAGGTCTATTTTCTCATTCTTTGGCAAAGTGTCCATTCAGGGTGGGGACCTTAGTTATCTCTCTTTGTCTTTCTTGGCTTGGGCCATCTTCCTAATAGCCTCCTTCCTTTCTTTTTTGTTGGCTTGTATCCTAACCCAAATTAGTCTTTCTTGTTCTTGAGAATCGATAAACTGGGAAGTCCTTGAAAATTCGGACCCGAACCCTTTCCAGGGAAAAAGTGAAACTTGCTCAACATAGGAAGCACTGTTATGTTATTGTTACGCGTAAAGGTGAGGAAGTTTTTAATGAGACAAACCTCCTCGAACTCTAAACACTGCACTGGGTTATCGATCCTGGATCAGCAACACATCGAACAAGTCATGTGGAATCACCTTGTCTTTGTCACTCTAAACTTTTTTGCGAGTCACCCATGATCATAAAAATGGCTTTATCCAACACAAATTTGGTACAATGTAGAAGGAAATGCACATACAAAGTGTATCCTTGGTCTTCCCAATAGAAGATTGAAAACAACAGTTATATCCAACACTTATAGTTCAACTTCAACACTGGCAGTTCTAATAGTCATAAAGAGCTTGACTGTTCCAATAACATCTCCCCGGGTGTTTCATAGGCTAGGATGGCTTCGTTAGAAGGGATGAATTCTTAATACCAAGGACTTAGATATTGCATAGATATTGCGTAGGGGGCAGGCATTCAGGGCAGAACCATTGTCTACGTGGACTAAGGGAACCCTCTTATCAAGTGCCCCCTAGTGACATGGAGTGGGTTGTTGTGGCTAGATCTTGACTTAGGCAAATTTGATTCAGAAAAGTGAAGACATTCCCATAATGTATAGCCCCTAGTACTTGGGATAGGTCTTCGGGCTGTGATTAAATGGGTATCTGGGCTTTACTGAGTAGCCTGATCAGGGCTTGTTAGTGGAAATAGGAAGGGGATAACAACCCCCAAATGGAGATGTTTGCCCGAGTTTTCTATAACTGTCTAAATACTTCCTCATCTGGGGGTTTTGAGAAAACAGTGGGTTGGGTGTGGCTATTTGGAGATGACTTGGTAAACTCGGCCTGATCTTGTTAAATGGGATTCCTTGGTTTTGGGCCTGAACATAAAGCCCATCTATTCATCATATTCCTTCTCGGCAGTGAAGGCCTTGCTTTCCATCAACATTTCCCATGTGATAACATCACAAAACTCTGGCAGAGAATCACGTACTAAAATTGGCTGAACAAACTGATTTAGTGGAACAATAAGGGCAGTTGAATTTATCATTTGTCGGCTATCGTGAGTGAAGTTAACTCTGTGCAGTGGTAAGGGTTCTTTCCTTACATTTGGCTTGGTGGGAGGAGAAACTTTGCTCTTATGAATACGATTCTCTAGCATGTCTGAGACTTAGGCATTTGTCCTAGAGTGTCCCTTCCTTTGATGATAAGCATAAAAAGCTTGAATATTGTATCCTTCCAGTATTACTGCTAGCATGGGGGTAGGTGACAACTTGGATATCATGCCCCTCCTCAATTACTATTCAAGTACCTAAGGCAATGGAGTATTCAACGGAATGAACTTCCTCTTAGGATCTGCGACAGCCTCTTATGAAACTATTTGTGGTGCTTTTACAATGTTGGCAGTGGCAGGCTCACATTAAAATTCCTCGGACTTTCTCGATATACCATTGGCTTCGATTCACGGTAAATGGTCCCCTTATTGACGGTGTCCTCAATTTGTACTAGGGATCCAATTAATGCCTTGAATGAGGTGTGCTAATAACCGAATATGTATTCATGGTAGCAAGAGCATATTATTTCTCATAATATTCACCTATTCTTCTTCCATAGGGCGGTACGCAGACACTGATTCTTTCAGCTCTCTCTATTTGGTGGTTTATAGGTCTCTTCTGGTAATGTCAAAATCTGCATTATACTGGTAGATGGTTCAAAAACTTTCTTACACATCTTCCTATGTTTGGACTCAGGCTTCGTTTAAAGTGAGGAACCAATAAGAGGCGGCTCCCATGAGAGTACGACAGAAAAACTGTATCAACCAATTCTGATTGACTCCATAAGGTGCCAATGCATGCATGTACATCTTAATGTGGATCTTGGGATTTGTGATTCTATCGAACTTATCCATCTCTGGTATCTTGAACTTAGGCCATAATCGGTCCTCAGGGTTCATGGTCAGCATACTGAGATCTACTTCGTCATTGACTTGATCTATTTATTTAGCGACTAAGGATACAAATGTTGCCAGAGTATCTTTCCATTCTGGATAGCGGACTTTACTTCCTCATCCTCAAGTTCATATTTCCAGTTGAACTCAGAACTTCTTATTTTCTGCTTTTTTTTTTCATCTTAGTCTCATCTTCCTGTTCTCTCATACCTTCCTTTTTGAGGTGATCTATTTCCTCGATTATTCGATACTATTGATTTTCCAGGGCTACAAAACCAGGCCTAAAATTTTTTTGCATCTCGTTGATGATACATACCAAATCTGCCATCTGTGGGTATTCTTTAGCCATTGGGTTTGTGTAAGATTCCAAGATGAGTCCCGATACCAACCATATTTAGCCATAACTGCTTAAAAATTCTTTTTGAAAATTTAATCACATAGACCACATAGGTTAACTGGCTAGTTTATTTCCTATGGAAAAGGGGGAGGTTTTTCTAGTCAATAGGGTTTTTTTTTTCTTCAAATTTTCACAAGTATGAGATGGGGCTAACTAACCATTTGGTTATTCGGATTGGAAAACCTGGTTGGTCAATAGCGTTAGGTTTTGTTTCAGGTGAAATTTTGTGAAGAGGAAGGTTCTGACTACATGTCTAGTCATTCGGGTGGATGAACCGATCGGTTGGTAGTCAAGGTTAGAGTAGGGTTTTGTTTCGAGAAAAAATTTGGAAAATGGGAGGTCTGACGAACCATCCGATCATTTGGGTGGATGAACTAGCCGGTTGGTCAGTAATGTTAGGCTTTTGTTTAGGAAAACTTTTTGGGATATGAGAAAGGTTTTGACTAAGCGTCTTGTCACTTGGTAAGTGAACCGGCCGGTTGGTTAGTAGGGTTAGGGTTTGGATAAAAGCCAGCTAGTTTTTGAAAATTTCAAGTAGTGCATATTGACTAACCATCCAGTTAGGAGTGCAAAAAATCTGCCGGTTACTTAGAGTTGTCCCTCTTTTGCCAAATTAACAATTAGCTTACAGAATATTGGTTGATTTCCGTACCAATATGCCATATACCAATATAGATATTCTCCAAAAAAAGGGTAGAACACTGAATGGTCCAGGAGTTTGGTTTTTCTCTTAGTGCTGGTACAAGGTCACTCATTCTTCTTGGATTGCACCATATATAGGCAATCGCTAAAATTTGTACAAGCAATTTAATCAACCAAGAAACCAGAAGGTCCCTCTAGTACAAGTCGAAAGTTCACCTCATGACTAGGAGGTTCAACTAGGAGGTTCAAAGGCTTCAACCCTTGCCTCGAGTGGGTGGTTAGGGACAGATGTGCGCGTGTGTGAGGCATAGAAATAAAAGCACAAGTACCACAGTCCTAATACAATATACATGTTATACAACACAAAGAAAATACAAAAAGGCCAAAAAGCAATTAAAAATTTTCAAGTCTAGTCCTCTTAGTTTTTTTAGTCCCTAGCAGCGCGCGTCACCACTGTAGCAAACCACTTCAGAAACATCCTCTAGAAGGAAGGGTTTTAGAAGTCGCCATCTATTTTAATTAAAATAATAATAAAAAAGAAAAACATAAGAAAATGACTCTAAAGATGCGGACAACTTTATCTATCGAAAATAGAAAAATATATTTGGGAACTAAGTTATCGGCAAGAATGCATTAGGCACCCGCCATACCCTTCTTATCTCTACTTCATTTCAATTGATTTTTGGCCTTTTTAAATTATAAACATGTAAATATGCACCAAAATTTTTTACCTTAAGTTTATTTCTAGATTATAGGCTTGAACACGACATCGGGGGTGTAAAGACTTACGTATCCGGTCGGACTTACCGAAATCAAAGTCATCGTAGTTTGACTTTGGTCCTATGGGAGACGAGTTACTCTTCAGTCTTAGACTAAAGACTAAAAAATGAAAATGACTTGTTTTTCGAATTTTTGTAATGAAATGTGATCGCGGGAAATGGAAGACAAAAGACTAAGTGCACTAGACTAGAAATGAATTAAATTTACCTAGTGAATTTGTTTATCTGAACGACTCGGGAACAGTCTCTTAAGGATCCTCGATAAAGAGATCAAATAATTGAATGTGAGGGGATAATCTCTCAGAAGAGAAATATACTACTTCAAGGAGAAATGGTATAAAAGCTCTAAGGAGAAAAAAAACTTGATTCCAACTAGGATGGGGTGTTGATGCCTCCCCGGCGAATGCGTAGCAGCTATTGTCACAATAGGGGTCCTGACCCTTGAAAATGAAGGCCAAAAGGCCTATTTATAGAGCCCTGCGGCGCTAGAATTGATAAGAATGGTTATGCGTATCTGCGATATGGAGATAAGTCATAACATATGACAAAAATTACAAATTGGCAAAAGTCAATTAACTAGCTGATTCATTGAAAACTGTCTTGTTCATCTCATAACTTTTTATAACAGTTTTTTCGGAATTTTGAGGCATTATCTAATCCTAACTTGGCATTTATCTTGATTTCGCAGATGGGATGTACCAAAATTTGGATTATCTTCCTAAGCCATATAAATCATTGATTTTATCCCTTGTATCAAGGGTAATTCACAAAATGTTTTCCTAAATTATCTAGAAAAAACTAAAAATCTAGACCTGGACCGGACTGACAAAATTGGGCTGGATAAGCATGACAATGAGACTTGACTGGACCAGGCAATTGAACTAGACAACTGGATTGAACAATTAGACTGGACAATCGGACTTGTAGACTGGACTAAACAACTGGACTAGATCATACCAAATTAAATTAGTTAGGTTATCTTACCAGTCTTAGGCTTAATAATAAACTCTAGTTACTAATGAAGCCTAATATTTATTTAATTAATAATAACTACAAAAATGAGTTGTCTACAGCAATTGTTTTGAGCAATGTTCTCCTTGATAGCTTTTCAACAAAGTGTATATCACCTCAATTCGAGTCCGTATGACGAAATTATTTTACTAAAACAATGCATATTGGTAAAAGTCCAACTTGGCCCAAGTGTTATAACTGCTTCCCAATTACCAATTACTCTCCAATTTCTTCCGTTGCTCCAAGAGGACTTTGATCAATTTAATTGAGATCCTTTGGAGGAGTTTACTCCTCTAACTGTCAAAATTGATGGTGGGGGCAATCTTGCTTCCTCTGCTCCAGGCTTCACCATTCCAATAAAAAAGTAGTTACCATATATATAGGACTCAATTCTACCTTGTCACATGCCACGGTGTTTCTTCTTCTGACCAAATCCTGGTTCATCTTTGGCCTAAAAATATAGTTGTGTAGGTTTAGTAGAGCTTTCGATTCTCAAAATACTCCGCCACCCTTGATGTATGAGCCACTTCGATCCAACCAACTCGGCGAACTTCCTTTGGTACACAATCAGCTCCCCCTTGCACAAAAGTACTTCTTTCATTGCATATTGCGTATACAGCCTTTTTTGAGCTCTAGAATTTTGTTATTCGAGTCTGTATCACTGTCATATAACTTTACATATTCCATATGCCACAATGGTTGCATCAAAAAAAAGTAACCAATAAGTTATTCACTATTGGCTCAGACGACTTTGATAACACATTAGCCAGCTTATTTCTTACTCCATTCTTGTACTTTATTACCAACTTATATTGTTGAAGGTAGGACATCCTTTATATCTGCACAATGAGCTTTTTGTAGCTTGGAGTGAGTCTGTAAGCACTCTACTAGTTGATGATCAGTCCTTCCTTAAGTACCATCCCGATCTGGTGTTCCAAAGACCGATACAGTTCATAAAGATCCTTGTCGTAGGTAGGGTACGTAGTTCATTGATGGTCCAATGAACATCTTCCAAATGGTAGTCCATTGGCCTACCATCCTGCATCGAAGCCATAGCTTAAGGCATGGCATCAGCTTTGATCTCAAACAATGGCTGCAAAATTCTGTATTGCCAACTTGCAAGAAGGGCTAGATAAGCTTTCACAAATTTTGACATCTCCAACAAAGCGGTAAGCTTCAGTTGACTTTGGCCTGTACCATGCTGAAAAACTTTGGCCTTAGAGAGATCAATTTTCACCTTCCACTGACTACAAATCTCACATAGACCAACAACTGTTGTCCAAAGCCCTATAGATTCTTTGTTGAACAAGTATCAAAAGCTTTTCTTGCATGGACACCCCATTTTAGCCAAAGTTGGTGCAATAGTTGACCTAAACGTTAATTGTAATTTTGAGGGCCTTCCTAATTAATTTTTCTACTGATCGAAACCCCCAAACTTGCTGTAGTGCTACTCGATAGCTTTTAAATGGTACACTGATAACCTCAATTCATATTCGTATGACAAAGTTATGCTTGCATTAATGAGCAATGCGTATCGAAACATCAACTTTAAGGGAAAGTCAAACTTCCTCTGAATGCCTTAGTTTATTCTCAATTACTCTCCAATTTACTTCCTCTGCTCTTAGTGATCTATAATTATTGTGACCGAAATCCTCTGAATCAAGAAGTCCTACACATAATGGGGGATTCTTACTCGCAAAATGATCAATGCCCACCAACACTTTTATACATAACATTGATAGAGATCTGTAGCACTGGACGCATTGTTTTCAGTGTTTATAATAGGAAAGGATTCTTGTTAGGTTACAGCTCTCGCTGCTTTGCTCAGAGCTCACTTGTATACTCAAATTAATGTTCGTTATATGCTAGGTAAAAATGAATGTTATAGATATTTGTATTTGTGGACAAACTCTCAATTCTCAGTGTATTCTTTTCAGCCTCTTACTGAGAACTTTTCTAAAAATAAATAACTAAACTGAAAATCGAAAGAAAGTAGGCACAAAAAAGACAAACAAAGATTTGATTAAGGGTTAGTTTGTTGCAAAATACAAGTTTCCATGTCTGGAACTCGAAGATCGATCCCAATCAAAAGATGTCAAATCCCCTAAATATACAAGGAAAAAAGACTTGAAGTCAAGTCATAATTTGTTTGAAAGATGGGTTGTACTGTTCTTTCTCTCAGTTCCTCAATTTTTACATTTTCAAAAGTAAATGCCTTACAACCTCCGATAATTGCATTGCTTAAATGCTTCAGAACCGCTGAGAACGGTTTGTCCATATCTTCTATAACTGTTATCGATTACTTTTTTTTTTTTCTATCGACAGCTATTCAAAAAATCCGCCACTAATTTCCTCTGTAACAGTTCCACATTCTAGCAGTCTTGTAATACCCCAAAAATTTTCTTTTCCTTGTACGAAATTAGTATTTTTGAACAAATAAGTTTGTGATCTTTTGTTAAAATTAAGAAAATGAATTGGGATTATTTCTGAAATTTTCGGTTGAATGATAGTGGTTTCATTTGAATCAAAACTTATTGATGATAAAGTTTTTGAGTTCCAAAATATTCGGTCGAATGAAAATAGTTTGGCTTTGAACGAAATGGGTTTTTTCTTCGAATGAAAAGATTTTTTTTTGTGTATAAACGAGTTACTGAAGTTTTCGGTCGACTTAAAGGTTTTAAGTCGACTAAAAAAACTCATTTTCGGTCGAATGAAAGTGATTTTGTTCGAATTAAAATGAAGAAAAATGGTGTTTTGGAATTTCTAAAGTTTTCAGTGGACTAAAAGTGGATTTTAGTCGATTAAAAAGATTTTTTGAAATTTTTAGTCGATGAACAGTAACTTTTGGTCGATAAACATTAACTTTTAGTCGATGAACAATAACTTTTAGTCAAATGAATAGTACTTTTGGTCGACTCGAAACTATTTTCGGTCGACTCAAAGTTATTTTTGGTCAAATTAAAAGTGTTTTCAGTCGATTTAAAAGTGTTTTTTGTCGAATTAAAGGTGTTTTTGGTTGACTTAAAACGTGTCTTAGTCGAATGAAAATTGTTTTAATTGAAAGAAGAAACAACTAAAGGATTATTCGACTCAAACTTGTTTTGTTCTGAATGAATAGTATAATTTTTCACCTCCATATAAATAGTATTTTATTTCATTCCTAGCCTTTTTGGGATCCTCTGTTTCTTTTCTCCTCCTTTGCACGAGAGAGAGAGAGGGGAGAAAGAGAGATAAAGAAGAAGGCTTGGAAAGTTTGGAAGCTCTAAGGATGAGCTTAAGGATTTGTGGCTCTCAGAAGGATTGGGAAGCTCTTGAGTTTTAATGTGGTGCTTGAGGATTTACATTCTTAAAGGCTTGATTAAGGTAAGGGTTTACATTCGAAAATTCGAATCAACGATGGCTTGATTAAAGCTCTTGAGTTTTAATGTGTTGTCAATTCTATGATTTGTGAAAATCAAATTCCGTAGAATTTGTTTGACCTTTGAATTTTGACATATCGATATCGTTTGTTTCAGTGATTTATGATCGTCATTATTTCGTGAACTTCACTTATTGTTTGACAAGTCCGTTATTTGATAGTGTTATTTTGAAACCTTTGAATATGGTTTGATTTGTCCGATATTTGATAACGGTTATTTTGAGATTTTGTTTTGGTGACTTTATGAGTCACGTCACAGTGTATGTGACTTATTTTGGACTTACCCACGTGGATTGAAACGTGAGATAGCTTAGGGGAGTTGAGCTAGAGATCGTGATCTTACTTTCTGAACCAGCTTCATATGTTAGGAATGACGTATATGACTACTTTTTGAATGGCTCTCTAGTGTTTGTTTCTGTACTCGGATATGTTCTGGCATTTGATATTTGGTCTGACATCTCTGATAGTGTCTGTCTCCATATTCAGATATGTTTTGACATTTGATATTTGGTCTGACATCTCTGATAGTGTCTGTTTCCGTACTCAGATATATTTTGACATTTAATATTTGGTCCGATAATGTATGTTTCCGTACTCAGATATATTTGATATTCGATATTTGGTCCGATAATGTCTGTCTCCGTACTCAGATATATTTTGACAATGGATATTTGGTCTGACCTCTGTTCAGTCGAAACTGGTGTACCTTTGAAATATTATATTTCAGATATGATTTGACATTTGAAATTTATTTTGATGTCCGTTCCGTTGAAACTTTTGTGTCTAACTTTGTATTCAGAAATGTTTTGAAATTCGAAATCTGGTTTGATTATCCGTTCCGTTGAAAAAAAATTTGTACTTCTGAAATTTCATTTCTCAGATGTTTTGTTTCCGATTGATTGGTCCTTTGAGCGACCTTACTGGGCATTTGGCTTATTCACTTATTCTTTTTGCTTTCAGGTGATTAGTATGAGGGATTTTGGATTTGAAGGGCTACTTGTGTGCCCAAGGGTTAGCTACCTTATTTCAGAGTTAGTATTGACATTTAAGTGTATTCAATTAATATAATTTGGTATCATTTAGTTTTTGTTTTGAAACTCCATGTTGGAGAAACTTTTGAATTGTATAAAAGTTTTGGGCCCTTATGTCAGATATTGATACATTTTGAAAATTATTAGTACACGCTCTGATTTACTGCTTGGGAAACTTCTAATAATTATAAGGCTTTTTCTGATTTCTGCTTATTCGGCGTTTAACACTCAGTATTTTAAATTCAGGGCGTTACAAGTCTTAACTACTTTTACCCACCATTTGCAGCCTCCTTTTGCTAATAATCATAACCAGCCTTAAATGGACCGACACGTGATATAAATCTCTAACATATATATATATATATATATATATATATATATACACACACACACACACACACACACACATGCGCGTGTTCACATCAATATTAGCCACATCATACTTCTCACTTTTATGTTCCATCCAACGCTAGTTTATCACCACATTTTACACCATTCTTTTTTGCCAACATTATTTACACTTTCAGATTGTAATCATGGACGTATGGTAAGCAAGAAGAGGAATAAACTAAATTCATCAGAAGCATTTATGAGGAGGCAAGTTATCACTGGCAAATAAGATCTTGGTGATCATTTACAAGATTCAATCATGAAGATGCCACTTGCAGCTGCCCCTAAGATGAGGTGGCCGCACTCATTGTCGTGCTAGTTCAGATATCGGAGTATGATTAATCTGATAATCGCGCTACCAGACTTTGTGTTACTGTATCATTTGAAGGCAACAAATCTTGTCGAACACATAATATTCTTTGTATACATATTCGTTTCTTTTTCATGAATAAACAAAGAGACAGATTGCTGTTTGTATACTTGTTTCTTCTTCCAGGAATAAACAAAGACTCAGATTGCTGTTTTTTCTTTGGAACGGACCCCCATTGCTGAAACCTTCAAGTTGTTCTCTTGATTTGGAGTTGGGACCTAATCAATATAGGCCGCCGGTAGTGAAACATATTGACATTGTAAACCCTGCATAGGTTGAGGTTTATTAAGATGCTAATCAGAACAACTAAAACCCATATAAAAATGCAAGAAACATGTTATGTAGCGTGTTGGTACTGTTTACCCTTCGTGGTTACCTCATACTAATGAGCTAAAGTAGAACTCTCTCGCTCTCCAACAAAGCTTCAAGATGAAAGTTCCTAAAAATTCCAAAAAAGAAGAGAATAAACAAAGTTAGTAGAGTACTTGTAGATACCGAAAATGGACCCAAAACAATTCCAAAAGTCTGACTCTGTTTACCTTTTCCTGCTCATTACCTTGCGCATGAATATTTAGAAGAAGTGAAAAAGCAAAAACATTTAAAAGAGTTACACTGTTGTTTTTTTCGTTAAGCTGCACATTAGGTTGCTAAAGGCATAAAAATCACTGTTAACACCGACTTTCAGGAACATTTGACACAGGCACTGCTGATAACAAAATATTTGACGCTAAGCTTGTGGTTATAACCAAAAAATTGTTTGCTTAAATTGTTTCTACAAAATTATTATCAACCAGAAATATAGAATTTATCATTATTGCAAATATGATGATAGAACGCGAATTCAACGATAAAGTTTAGATGTGATTTTCAAATGACTAATACTAAAAATTTACCTTACACGTTTGACAATTTTATGTAGAAAATGTGGTAAATTTTGTTAGGCTATACAGCTACGGTCCGTATAAAGGAGCAATTTTTAGACGTCCATAACTCTCTGCTCGTCATCTTAATCTCTAAGTTTTGACGTGAATAATATAATCACTATAGATATCTAACAAGCAGATTAAACATCGAATTACAACAGTATTATTGGGCCTGAGTTCGGCGTTCACATCCTCCTTTGATTACCATTATTTTGTTATTTTTTTCAAGTTTTAATAAAAAAATGCCTTTTTGGAAAACTGAGAAACCTATATTAACTTGGTTGGATAGCATTTTCAGAAGTATAATATTCATTGAATTTAGTGAAGTACCATGTTAGAAGTCATAAAAACTCATCTATATTGTTCAAGTAGGGTTAATTCCACCAAATTAGAAATGAGTAAGGTTGTTAATCCCAATAACAAATTTATAGAGAGTTGGTAAATAATATTTAAGTTTGGATTTTTAGAAACATGATATGAACACGATAGCGCGCTGAAAAGGAAAACTTATAAACATGAAAATGAAGACAAAGAAAACAAAGCGAGTGTCCGAGTTTATATCTGGTGATAAGAAAAATAGCTTTGCGCGCCTAGCTACAACCGAGTTAATAGCAACAAAAAAAATGAAAATAGTAATCCTAATGGAAGAAGAAAACATAAACAAATCAATCTGTAGAAAACAAAATTTGATAAAGTGAGAATTCTAGATCTATCAAATTCATCAAACACCTTAGAAAAGCAAATTAATTGAGTAGAAAAATAGTAAAATTATATACCGTAGTACTTCGAAGTCAGAAGTGCCCAAAAGCGATATCAACTGTTTTCGTAAGAACTCGATTACATATGTGATAAAGTATCGAGATGGTCATTTTACAACACAATTGTAACAATCTAAATTGTTCAAAATTAAAGTATCGTCTCGATTTGGCCGAAAAATCATAACGGTTTGATAACTCAACAAATTTTATTATGTGTTTCATATTCACTTTGCTATCATCAAAAAGTAGAAACGTTTCTACATTTTTTAAAGTTAGGTGTCGTGACTTTAAACAAATGCTTATTATTGAATGTTATGGATCATGTAGTGAACTCCAAAAATGATGCTTTTTCGATTCAGGCCATGCTCAACCTAACATATATATATATATATATATATATATATATATATATATATATATATATATATATGAAGATGAGACTTTTGCTGGATATAATAAGGGAGGAACGAAGAGTTAATATAGGTGATTAGATATGTGACAAAGCTTTTGGATGGTCATTTAAACCGCCTTTGCAATCCCCTTATGAGTATATGAAATTAGGTTTCGTTTCGAGGGGCAGGGATGAATTTAAAAAATCTAATTGGGAGGATCAAAAAGTGATTAAAAATTTTTGACGACTAGCATAAATAATTTGAGAGGTTCAATAGTTCACATAAACATTCTTTGTTAGAGGAGTGAAAGTCGGTGCGACAATGTTAACACCATCAACATTCTTTGTTGTTGGAAGTCGTTCATCATCGTCAAGACTATTAACATTTTTGTTTGAAAGAAAGAACCAATGTGTGTGACTTTGACTTAATTTGTCATCAACAAAAGAAGCACCTTATAATTAGCCTCACTATTGAGTTCGTTAAATACAACGAAAATTGATTACTTTGACTAACTATCCTACAGTTTCACTACTCATAGTAATACAAGCTTTTAATTGGTAAAGTTAGTCAACAAAAAATTACTAATCTTTCATGAAAGAAGCTTAATCATTACATGTATATAAGTATTAGGAATGTGATTATTAGTTATGTGAGATAGTGCACGTACAAGTTCACATTCTATAAGAATTTAAATTATGTATAAAAAAAACTAACATTGATTTATTCATGTTTTTTTTTTCATTTTTGTAATATGGAGATGTAGCTTTTGAATTTCGGAAGAATTAAGATGGAGTAAGGGAAAGTGAAAGATAAAGACTATGAAGGCCGATGACACAAAAAATTAAAAAAAAAAAGAAATCCTATTACATTATGTCACAATATAGTGGCATTTTGCTAAATTAATTACCTATTTAAAAAACTAAAAAAATCCAAAATTTTGGGGTCCCCCCCTCCCCCTCCCCTTGAATGTAGTTTGTCCTACTCTATCAGTGAGACATTTTGGGGGAAATTAGGAAATGAGTAGTTTTGGGAATAAATATTTGTGGAAGGTATTGAAAATTTAAGAAAAAGTGGGGTGATTTTTAAAAATTCTGAACAAGTGGTAGACTTAAGAAAAAAAGTGATTTTTTAGATTAATTAATTTGGTCTTCCCAAATTTTCTCGTCTCCCAAAATTGTGGACCCCTGTTCTGGTACATGACATTTTCTACAAGAATACATATACAATTATGCGAGGATGTTTGTCAGTTCGTAAAGATATTCAAGTTGTTTTCTCTTTTCTAACTGATGCAATACTAACTTTGCTTAAGGGAAGAGCTATACCAGAGAACCAAAAGATTTGTCTGGTATGAACATGGTGTTACGAAAACGCAGCAACTACGAAGCAATATATTGGAGAACAAACAAACGAGAAATTTAGAAAAATAAATTAAACACACAACACAAGAATTACAAGGTTCACCAATATGGCTATGTCCCCAGTATGACTAGATTTTGATTTCACTATTCAGCAGTGTTACAACCAAGATCCTAACCCCCACTCTTTGTTGTGGTTTTCTCTATTGACCAAAAACAATACAAGATCACTTATATTTATTTAGAGCTTAGAGTTGACATTTTTTTAAATAACTAATGTGGGACAAGACAACTTATATACTTGGGCTAAGTTATGACCTCCTCTCAATAATCAATGTGGGACACCCACACAAAACTAGTTTTCAAGTCACTGCCTTCATTGTAACAATTTCTCTGGATTGAAATCAAGCTCCACATACAACAATCTCCCACTTGGAGACTGATACAACTCTAGTGCTGAAACTCCATACAAATGCTGGTCATACTCATCCAAGAAGCATCAACGAAGACTAATCAAAGTTGAGCATAGGCTCAACTTTTGCCTGTCAACCACCTTCATTAAAATGTTCCCAAGATTCTTGTTGCCTTCAATCTTCTCCAAGTTCAGTTATCCATCCTCTAACAGAGACCGTATAAAGTGATACATCAACTGAATGTGCTTGGTCCTCGAATGAAATGCTGAGTTGTTAGCAAGATGTATTGCACTCTGACTATCAGTCCATAACTTGCAATCTACTTGCCCATATCCCAGCTTTGTCAACAATCTCTGAAGCCAAATTATTTCCTTGCTTTCTTTTGTCACAGCAACATATTCTGCTTCTGTTGTAGAAAATACAACAATCTTCTGTAACTTAGAGATCCAGCTGACTGCAGTCCCTCCTACAGAAAAAAACATATCCCATGGTACTTCTGCCATTATCTGTATCACCTGCATGGTCTACATCTACATAGCCTCGCACATCTAGGTTATCACCCTCAAAACATAAGCAGAACCTGGATGTTCCTCTCAAATACCCGAGAATCCACTTCATTGCTTGCCAATGCTCCTTTCCTGGGTTTGTCATGAATCTGGTCATAACTCCAACTGCATGTGCAATATTCGGCCTTGTACTGACCATGGCAACATGAGACTTCCCACAGCAGAGGTGTACAGTGCCTGTGCCATGTATTCTTCATCTTTCCTATTCTTGGGACTCAACTCCTTTGAAAGCTTAAA
This sequence comes from Escallonia herrerae, assembly GCA_033070095.1. Lineage (NCBI taxonomy): Eukaryota > Viridiplantae > Streptophyta > Magnoliopsida > Escalloniales > Escalloniaceae > Escallonia > Escallonia herrerae. The sequence goes on from JAVXUP010000846.1 coordinate 276,938, forward strand.
GTGGGCTGCTAAAGGAGTCGTCACAGGTTTAGAGGCGTGCAAGTTAAATCTCCTCAAAACCTTATCAATGTACTCTTCCTGTGACAACCATAACTTTTCTATTTTCTGTCCCCGGTTATCCTCATGCCAAGAAGTTGTTTTGTCTCACCCAAGTCCTTCATAGAGAAAGTACTTGACAACTTCTTTTTGAGTTCATTAATCCTTCTCATGCTTGAACCTGCTACAAGCATATCATCTACATACAAAGTTAAAATAATGAAGTCCTCACTATTAAAATTTTGAAAATAAATACAGTGATCAGAGTCACATCTAGTGAAGTTTATCTGCTTCATGAAACTGTCAAACTTCAAATACCATTGTCTAAGAGCTTGCTTTAGGCCATACAAGCTCCTCTTCAACCTACAAACCATTCCTTCCTTACCCTTGACTTCAAATACCATTGTTTATGAGCTTGCTTTTGGCCATACAATCTCCTCTTCAACTTGCAAACCATTCCCTCTTTACCCTTGACGTCAAAACCCTCTGGCTGATGCATGTATATTTCTTCCTCCAAATCCCCATGGAAAAATGATGTCTTAACATCCAGCAGCTCCAGATCGATGTAAGTCCTTTATAACTACAATGCTCAATATCACACGAATTGAAGTCATCTTCACAACAGGAAAGAAGATTTCTTGGAAATCAATACCTTTCCTCTGCCGATACCCTTTCACAATTAGTCTTGCCTTGTGTCTCTTTGTTCCTCCAGCTTCATTTTTAATCCTATATACCCATTTATTGTACAGAACATTCTTACCTGCAGGGAGCTTTACCAAATCCCAAGTTTGGTTTTGCTCAAGTGAAGCCATCTCATCTTTCATGGCTTGCTCCCACGGTAACCTGGATTCATCCGGTATGGCTTCTTGATAACATTCTGGCTTACCAGAATCAGTATACAAAATATAATCGAGTGGAAGAGAAAGTCTGTCAGGAGCTTTCCTTACCCGACTACTTCTTCTGAGGTTAAGAGTTTCAGACACCTGTTGTTGATCACCAGCTGTAACTTTAGTATCAGTTGTCTCATCAAGGACTTTTGGATTTTTTTATCCTGGGTACCTGTCCATCTTTTGGCTCATCAAGTTCCATGTATTCCTTGTTTGCCTTTTCAATTCCATGTTCTTGTAACCTGTGCTTATACAACCGTGATTCATCGAATATGACATCCCTACTCCTGATGATTTTATTATCTTCGTAGTCCCACAAACGATAACCATATTCATCACCTCCATATCTAATAAATGCACACTTATGAGATTTAGAGTCAAGTTTCTTCCTTTCCTCTTAATCAATATGAGCATAAGCAATACATTCAAAAACTCTCAGAAAAGAATAATTTACTGGTTTACCTGACCATTCTTCTTCAGGAATACCACCATTGAGAGCATTGGCTAGACTTCTGTTAATTAAATATATGGCAGTATCCACAGCTGCTACCCAAAAGTGTAGAAGTAAATCAGCATGTATCCTCATACACCTTGCTCGTTCCATGATGGTTCAGTTCATACTATATGCCAAGCCATTTTCCTGAGATGTCCTCTTAACAGTCCTTATCAACCTGATACCGTTGTTAGAACAGTATTCTTTGAATCCTCCATCATGATACTCACCCCCATTATCAGATTTTAGGCATTTTATCTTGTTCCCTGTTTCATTCTCAACAAGAGCTTTCCACTTCTTGAAAGTGTGATAAATGTCAGATTTTTATCTGATGGCATATATCCAGGTCTTTCTACTAGCATCATCTATAAAAGAAAAAAAAAGTTGAAATTACCTCCAAGAGACTTTACTGTACTAGGTCCGCAAACATCCATGTGAACTAACTCCAGTCTTTCAATCTTCTTCTCTTTACCATCCCTCCAAAAACTGACCCGCTTTTGCTTTCCATAGACATAACCCATCGCAGAAATATAACTGAATTTTCTTCATCCCTGGCAATGCATTCTTTGAGTGCAGAATTCTCATACCACTCTCACTCAAATGTCCCAACCTGTGATGCCATAATGTGGTTCTTTGATTTTTGTAAAAGCCAAAGAGATAGAGTGGTTATGGGTACCTGAAAGAGTGTATATGGTTCCTACTCTTTCACCTCTTGCTACCACCATCAACCCTTTGATCATCTTCCACTGTTTTTCACTAAATGTCATAAAATAGCCTTTACGGTCCAATCCACTGACGGATATAAGATTCTTCTGTAGTTCTGGAATATGTCTAACATCCTTCAAAACTAGGGTTCTTCCATTTGACAATTTAATTTCCACTGTTTCATTTCCAACAACGCTACACCGATATCCATTCCCAACAGTCACATGTCCATTATCACCATGAACATAATCACATAAACAATCCCTATGAGGTGTACAATGAATCGAAGCTCCTGAGTCTACATACCACACTTTGGAATTATCATCCATTATAGCAGAGAGATATAAATCGTCATATGTCTGTTTGTTTGAACTTACCATGTTTGCCCCTTCATCATCACCTCGTCTTCCCCCTACTCCCTTTTTCTTATTTGGTTCCGTACAATCATTCTTCTTATGACCTTCCATGTTACAATTCCAGCACACTATGGTTTTCCCTTTGGACTTCAACTTGCCTCTTGATTTTGATCTTCCTCTTGTAGGACTTCTTCCCATATTATTCTGCTTGTTATTCTGTCTACCTCTGGATTCCAAGGATAAAGTAGTACTAGATGATATACCATCACCAATTGTCTTTCTCCGCATTTCGTCATTCATCACAGAGCTCACAACATCATTAAGTGTTAGCATTCCAAAAATAGTAGAATTACTCAATGTCGTCACCAAGTTATTCCTACTATCAGGCAGTGAACCAGAAATAACAAAGCCCTAATTTCATCATCAAAATTAATGCCGACGGCTTCCAATTGATTTGTAACACCGTTAAAATTATTTAGATCATCAACAACAGAACCATTGCCAGACATCTTCATATTAAACAGTCTCTTCATAAGAAATACCTTATTCGAAACAAAAGGTTTTTCATATAATTCTTTAATGCTTTCATCACAGCAGCAGTAGTTTTCTCTTTGGAAATATTGAATGCTACTTGTGGGGTTAGGTTAAGTCTTACTGTAGCCAATGCCTTTTTGTCCAAAATCGCCCACTCACTCGCATTCATCGCTTCAGGTTTCTCTCCCACTAGCGGTAGATACAGATCCTTATGATACAAGTAGTCTTCAACTTGCATCTTCCACCACTGAAAATTAATTCATGCCATTAAACTTCTCGATCTTTCCTTTACCTTCTTCAGCCATTGCTCCCATTTAAACGTAAAACCTATGTGAGTAAAACTCGAACCTAAGCTTTGATACCAGTTGTTATGAAAACGCAGGAACTACAAAGCAATATATTGAAGAAGAAAGAAACGAGAAATTAAAAAAAATAAATTCAACATAAAACACAAGAATTACGAGGTTCACCACTATGGCTACGTCCCTGAAGTATGACCATATTTCGATTTCACTATTCAGCAGTGTTACAACCAAAATCCTAACACCCACACTTTGTTGTGGTTTTATCTCTTGACCCAAAACAATACAAGATCACTTATATTTATTTAGAGCTCAGAGTTGACCTTTTTCTAAAAACCAATGTGAGACGAGACAACTTATATACTTGGGCTAAGTTATGACATTCTCTCAATAACAAATGTGAGACACCCACACAAAACTAGTTTTCAGGTCACTGCCTTCACTACAAGAAAACAGGCTTTTAGCGACGGGAAAATCCGTCGCTAAAAGCCCAAAATCCGTCGCTAAAAGAATTAGCGACGGATTCACCATCGCTAAAAATCCCTCGTATAAAAGCCCGTCACTAATAGTTTAGCGACGGAATGTTTTAAATCCGTCGCTAAATATGTCATTTTTACCGACGGATTTATTTTAATTAGAGACGGATATTCCGTCGCGAATTATATTCTTTAGCGACGGATTTATATTTTTGAAACGGAATATTCCGTCGCTAAATAACTGATTGTAGGAATACTTTAGCGACGGAATTAATCCGTCGCCAAAAGTCAATTTTTTTTTTGAATTTTTTTTTTATTTTTCAATTACCCAAACCTGTAATACAATTTTCAAATCTCAACAACAACGCGCAATAATCAATACAGAAAGAAATATATATAATCAATTATAAAAAAAATTTATAATAAAAAAAATTCATATATGTACAAGCCGGGAACCGGATATAGCCGGTTAGGAGAGGGGAGAAGAGTACAAGGCGGGCACGGGGGGGGGGGAAGCTAGGAACGGGCACGGGAAGGGGCTCATCAGGGGTTCCCGAGTCCCGGATCTGGATCCTGCTGATCCGGGGCCGGGGCGGCCTGTCCAGCAGTGCCCTGCTCCCTGATCATCCGGCACACCACTGTAGCAATGCGCTGGATCTCCTCGTCGTCCAACTGAGGCCGAGGAGCCGGTGTCTGTGGAGGGGCAGCAGGGGGTGAGGACGCTCCTATCACGGCACGAGCAGTCGTGCTAGGCAGGCCGCGTATGCGGCCTTTCGGCCGATTCACGACCTCCGGCGTATCCAGCCATCGCTTCAACCCCCCAGTACTCGCAGCCGTACTAGTGGACGCTGATGGCTGTCCGGACTGCTGCTCGGACCCCCTTAGCTGTTCATACGAGGCCTGCAAAAATAGTGGTTTAACGATATGTTAGGGCATTAATTAACGAAACAGACATTGAGGATAGAAAGAAAAAACATTAACTTAAATAAATTGACTCACATCGATCCGCCGGGCAATATCTGAAATATAGTCGCCCGCCCGGTGCGTCTCGTCCTTGTCCTTCTTCCGCACGTGCGTCTGATTATACGTCAGAGCTACGACCTCATCGTCCTCCAGATCCGGGTGCTCGACCGCGTTCTTGTGTCGGACGATGTCGTGTGGCACCAACCCCCCCGTGTGCGTCGGATCTTTGTTCTGTCTGTTCTCAGTCCCGCTCTTACTCTTGGCGTCCCAACCTGGATCCGTAGCCCACCGATCTATCATCTCCCCCCATACACGGTGAGATATCCAATGTGGGGGATATCTCGCCATGTCCGTCATCGGGGCACCCGCGGGCAGCGCCTTCTTCGCCCGGTCCCGTGCATCGTGGAGCCATCGGCGGTAATTCTTGCCGATGTAGGCAAAGAAAGCCTGCTGCCCCAGTACCTGCTGCTGAGGCGTGTCAAACGTGAACCCCTCCTGTAAGGCATTCAATAACACAAATTAACAACATAAAACAAACTGTAATTTAACATTTACTAACGCTGAAAAAAATACTTCACCGTACCAGCCACTCCTCCCATAGGGCCTCCCTCGCAGCGGCATCCCAGTCCTTCCAGTACAGGCGTGGCTCGAAGAATCGGCCCTTCACAAGAACGCCGATCTTCGTCCTCGCAATATTCTCCAGGATCCTGCCAAAGAAGTAATTAAATTAATTAATACAGTTCAAATATAAATTAACACCCCAAAATTTTAAACATAAGGCATGGGGTGATATTTTTAGTACTTACAGGCCCTCCTGCGTGAGCATAACTCTCTGTTTACGCTGGGGGTCGATGCGTACCCCGCATGTCAGACCACGGCCTCGTCGAGATCCTACAAAACACAGACATTAATACAGTTCAAATATAAGGCTAGTGAAAATGTATGAAACACCGTTATCAACTATACCTGAGGTAGAACCCACGGAAGATGGAGAATGCACGCGCGTGTGGGATGAATCTGCGTCGGGCTGGGGCGACGGCTCGAGCTGGGGCTGGGGCGACGGCTGGGGCTGGGGCGACGGTGATGGCTGGGGCGACGGTGACGGCGACGGCTGGGGCTGGGCCCCCGATGGCTGTCCGCGATCACTCTGTGCCTCGTCATCAGTAGGCAATGACGAGGTGGGACTAACCGGGGAGGAAGCAGCTCGGCGTCCAGCCCGGCCACGAATAGCCCGTATCCTATCCATATCTGACTTCATATAGATTATATACAAAGACATTAACACGTGAAAAAAAATAATTTAGGCATAAATCATCATCGGCACTATTTAGTCCTAATTAGGGTTTAATTGTGCCGAGTAGTGATGATTAGTCCTAATTAGGGCTAATTGGGCTTAATTGGGTTATGTTAGGGCTAATTAATGTTAATGAGGGATAGTTTCGGATAATTATAGCTGACTAGGGTTGATTATGGCTAATTAGAGTTATGTAGTCCTAATTAGGGTTTAATTGTGCCAAGTAGTGCTGATTAGTCCTAATTAGGGCTAATTAGGCTTAATTAGGTTATGTTAGGGCTAATTAATGTTAATGAGGGCTAGTTTCGAATAATTATAGCTAATTAGGGTTGATTAGGACTAATTAGGGTTATTTAGTCCTAATTAGGGTTTTGATGGTGCCGAGTAGTGTTGATTAGTCCTAACTAGCGCTAATTAGGCGTAATTGGGTTATGTTAGTGCACATTATGACTAATTAGGCTAACTACAATCAATATGCGCATAATTGGGTTCATTTGGGCTAATTTGGGGTAATTACAGCTAATTTGAATTTCATCAGGTTCTTAGGGTTAATTAAAACTAATTAGGCTCGTTGGAGCTAATTAGGGTTAATTGATTTACTAAAATATTGTTAATCAGGACTAATTAGGGGTAATTATAGCCAGCGCTGGAGCCACGATTAGATTCCAGGGGGTGCATGCTAAAAATGTCACATTAACCTAACTAACCTAAATTTAATGCACATTCAACAACCTCAATTCCGACACCTCATATAGGGTGTCGATATGGTGTCCGATATGTGTCTGACACCTCCGGACACGTGTCCGACACATACCGACACGTGTCCGACGCCTTTGGACACGTGTCTGAAGCCTCCGGACACGTGTCCGACGCCCACCGATACGCACCTCCAGACACATCGGCATACGTTAATTTTTTTTTTAAATGTCGGACACCGTCGATCAGACGTGCTGTCCGTGTCTGCGCTAACTAACAGGTATCTCAATCCAATTGGGTCCCATCCTCCGTCAACAACCTCAATTCTCAATTCTCAAATGCTCAATGCAATAAAAATTAACAAAAACCACACATTCAATCTAATTGGGTCCCATCCTCCGTCAATAATCTCAATATCTCAAATGCTCAATGCACAATTAACAATCTAAAATCATCAATTAATAATCGCAATTACTTCAAATGCACAACTAATAACCTAAAATCATCGATTAATAATCACAATTCTAAAACGCACAATTAACAACCTAAAATTATCAAACAAATGATCAATGTTCAAATGGGAAAAAAATGTTCAAAATTCACATATCCGATGCACTTGAATTATTTCAATTTAGGGTTCGATTGTATTAGGGCATTCAATTTAGGGTTCAATTACTTCAATTTAGGGTTCAATTAGGGGGTTCTATTGATTCAATTTAGGGTTCAGTTGATTTGAGGCATTCAATTTGGGGTTCAATTAGTTCAATTTAGGGTTCGGTTGGATTAGGGCATTCAATTTAGGGTTCAATTAGGGTTCGGTTAGATTGGGGCAATCAATTTAGGGTTTAATTAGGGGTTTAATTAGTTCAAATTAGGGTTCGATTCAATTGGGGCATTCAATTTAGGGTTCAATTACTTCAATTTAGGGTTCAATTAGGGGGTTCTATTGATTCAATTTAGGGTTCGGTTGATTTGAGGCATTCAATTTAGGGTTCAATTAGGGTTCGGTTGGATTGGGGCAATCAATTTAGGGTTTAATTAGGGGTTCAATTAGTTTAATTTAGGGTTCGATTCAATTAGGGCATTCAATTTAGGATTCAATTACTTCAATTTAGGGTTCAATTGGGGGGCTCTATTGATTCAATTTAGGGTTTGGTTGATTTGAGGAATTCAATTTAGGGTTTATTTAGGGTTCGGTTAGATTGGGGCAATCAATTTAGGGTTTAATTAGGGGTTCAATTAGTTTAATTTAGGGTTCGATTCAATTAGGGCATTCAATTTAGGATTTACTTAGGGTTCAATTATGGTTCAATTACTTCAATTTAGTGGTCGGTTGAATTGAATAAACAATACAGAGGCTTTCTTATCCTGATGTCATGCAATGGCCCATAATCTATGACCTTTCAGCGTCACCATGATCTAATTTAGGGCAATTGACAAATTAACAAAAAATTAAACCTAAATTGACATACAAATCTAAATAATTTAGATAATTTAGGGCATGTAACCTAAATTGAAGACAAATTAACAAAAAATTCAGATAATTTAGGGCAATTGACATACAAATCTCGAGGTGGGTACGACGGCGCCGGCGTTGGTGGTGTGGCGGCAGTGGTGGGTTTCCTTGCGCGGCGACAGTGGAGGGCTTTGTGGCACGACCGGAGTGCAAGGCTTGGTGGCGCGGCGTCGGGTGGGGGACGGGAGTGTCGCCGGAGCTGGGTCGCCGTAGAGAAGGGTCGCCGGAGGTGAGAACGGCGGTGGGTGGGAGCAGAATTTCAGAGAGAGAACGGGGAGAGAGAAAGAAACCAGATCTGTATTTAAATGGAGGATCTTTAGCGACGGAATAATACTGTCGCTAAAACTCCGTTGGTGAATGTCTTATTATAAAGACTTTTGCGACGGAATTTTTAGCGACGGTTTTATTCCGTCGTTTAAATAATTTAAAAAAAAACTCAAAATTACTAATTTTATAAAAAATATTTAGCGATGGTAATTCCGTCTCTAAAAGTCCGTCGTTAAAACTCCGTTGCAAAATACGTTTACCGACGGTGTATTCCGTCGGTAATAGTATTTTGCAACGGAGTTTTAACGACGGTATATTTCGTCGCTTAAAGACATGTTTAGCGACGGAATACCTTCCGTCGCTAAAACTCCGTCGCAAAATACATATTTTCTTGTGGTGCTTTATTGTAACAATATCTCTTGATTGAAATCAGGCTCCACATACAACACATGGTGAGGTACAATACACATGGATCTCAAAATTCATCTATGCCTAGATATGATAAAAGATTCAAGTTTTTTCCCTTCTTTGGAATGTGCAAATACTAGGCAGACATTAGGAAGTTCATCAGGGGGTGTTCCATGAATGCAAGTATTACTAAAAAGCTACACCTAATTGTATTAATCCTAGTGCTCGGAATTTTTAATCAAATGTCATTTCCAAATTCTCCCTCACTAGCACAAATTACTTTAAATAAAACAATAACAATAAACTCATAAATGTCAGGTCAATTAAAGGCTAAAAGTGGGGCCTACGTTAAATTACTTCGTTCATAAGACCTACCAAATAGCACAACAGATGATGCTTCAGAAGATAAATTCTGCTTAAAACTCCTTATCAGCACTGCAAAGTCAGCTAACGCTTGCTATGAATTCAAGTAGCCCAAGGTCTTGGTAGATTTGTAGGAGTCATTCACAAATGGCATTGATTCTCCATAAAATCTATGCTAAAAATCACCCACACAAATCCCACTAGCACTCTAACTACTTTTAATCAATACTCAACCAAAGAAATTGTTTCCAAAAGCACCCGGATAAGGTTTTATCTAAACTTCCATTTCTCATACTGTATATTTGTAATTTTTGAGATACTTTTGAGATGCATAAAACTATAAAGAGTGGTAAACTTTAATGAAAACCAATAGTGCTTATGTCAAGCGTAAAACCAATATTGCCATCAAACCATTTAATGTTCCCTTCATTGCCAGTATAGACAAAAATTGGTGCTCCATGGTGCCAATAATGGTAATTAATTAGTAAGATAATTCTGGTTGAAGATTTTGGAGTTCCTAGGTTAAAAAGTGAAGTTATCTAAAACTTGGGGGGGGGGGGGGGGGGATGGGTATTGTATGGAAATTTTGGTTATGTTTTCTTGGCTTGTTTTGCAAGTGAAGTTTGATAGGCATTAGTTTTGAAAAAGTATGTTGGCATTGATTCAAGATTTATGTGTATTGTACTCCACCGTGTTCAAACCAGGCAAATCTTTCGTGCTTTGATATAAGCTCTTCCTTTAGACAAAGTTAGTATTGCATCAGTTGGAAGAGAAAAAATGATTTGAATATCTGCAAATCATCTTTGCATAACCGTACTTACATTCTTACAGAAAACGCCTTATACCAGAACATGGGTCAACGACTTTGGGGGGACGGGTAATTTGGGACGGCAAAATTAATTGATTTATGAAAACCCCTTTCTTCTTAAGTCTACACTTGTTCAGAAATGTTGAAAAGTCACCCCAGTTTCTCTTAATTTTTCAAAAGAATCCAACCTTCCACAAATATTTATTCCGAAAACCCCTCATTTCCTAATTTTTCCGGACATTTTCGTTGGCAAAAGAATAGAGTCGTTTTGTGGGTCATGATTCCGTACCATCTTGCTAAAGAGCAAAAACAAAAATATATATTAATATGACTTTTGTTTCGACACCCTAAAAAAACGAAAATAATTCAAATCTTTTGAGAGTTTCGCATCAAAACTTTAATTGAGTGTTAGCGATAAAAAGGTGGACACAGCCAATGTGCTATTTTGGTGAGCGTATGATCGACTCTAAGACCAAGTGTTTCATCAAGCCATAAGCCATCTCGTTTATATGTTCATTTCATCGGGCGCGAACAAACATACGCATGTGAATATGACAGTTCTGCTGAACATGATAAGCTGAACATGATAAGGGATAAATGAACAGTTTTACCCTGGGTGAAAAACCATAATGGATATCTAAAGGTTGAAATATTGATGGTGGTTACGGGATGGAGTTCTATAGAAAAGGACCCCATTGTATTATAGACCCTAGCAGAGTGACCAAATTTTTGTAGCCCCCTTGCTCCTTCAGTCCTCCTTCACACACCCTCGGTCCCTCTCTCTCTCTCTTCCCCCCTTTATAAATGTTGTAAGACTCAATTGGGTAACCATGGAAAAAGGTACCAGCTGATCAAGGTAAACTTGAAAGCTGCATACAGTGTCCCTGCCCTCTCTTCCTCTGCAAACTCTCTTCCATTTTCCTCAAGAATTGATAAGGCAGTAGGTACCTACATCTTAATGGGCAGATGCTATCCAGAATTAGTACCTTCACCCATAATTCTGTTAGACATCTACATACGCAAATAGAGACCTAAGTTTGTACCTGCACCAAGTACGTACTCTGATTTTCATGTACATAAAGACATACTATGGGTACTCATCTTCGTAACTCGGAACCCGAGACCAGCTCCAACTCATTCACGTCATCTTCATCATCCCCATCCTCGCCCGGGTCAACCAAGAAGCACTCCAACTTGCCCTCCAACTCAGCAAGCCCAAATGAGCTGGAAACGGCCAGGAAGATGAAGAGAATCCGTGACACCAGCAAACACCCGGTTTACCGGGGGGTACGAATGCGTACATGGGGCAAATGGGTGTCCGAAATCCGCGAGCCGCGGAAGAAATCGCGCATATGGCTCGGCACTTTCCCCACGCCGGAAATGGCGGCTCGGGCCCACGACGTGGCTGCGTTGAGCATCAAGGGAAACTCAGCGATTCTCAACTTCCCTGAACTCGCCGGGTCGTTGCCTCGGCCGCTCTCCGTCTCCCCCCGCGACGTGCAGGCCGCAGCGGCCAAGGCAGCCGCAATGGATAAGTTTGACCCCCAAACGACGTCGCCTACCCCGAGTTTATCGTCTTCGTCCTCGTTGTCGTCGTTGGTTTCGGCCAATTCGGACCTTTCGAATCAGGATGAGCTGGGTGAAATCGTTGAGCTGCCGAGCTTGGGGACGTGCTTCGACTCGCTCGAGCTGAGGAGTGATTTTGTGTACGTTGACTCGGTTGATGGGTGGTGCTATCCTCCGTCGCCCTGGTCCAGCGATGGTGGGTATTTTTCTGATCAGATGCCGGTGGTGCCGCCATTAGAGTCATTGTTATGGAATTACTAGGGTTGAGTTGAATAATTTGCATGTGTGTGTGAAGATATATGCACTTCTGGTCTGTGTGTTGTTCCTCAATTTAGCCCTTTTCTGTTTTTGTTTGAAGGGCTGAAAAGAGATGGTGTCTGTATCTGTGCTTTCAGAGCCTCTGCAATCTCTGCTTGAACTAATGAATCTAACTGTACGGTGCCAGATGGAAAGAAGAAATGCCATAAATCCCTTCGTGTTTGGTGTGCACACATTAAAGCTTCTTCGTGTGGGTGTGGTGAGGTGGAGATGGGGCATGGGATGGGGTTGGGGTTGTTGGAGGCTCAGAAATGGTGAAAGGGTGCTGTCAAAGAGTGCTTCATCAACAAAGACAAAGGTCTAAGATTTGTTGGTAATCACTAACCTAGCAGAATAGCCTGCTTTTATGAGATAAAAAAAACGTCGGTTTTCCTGAGTGAGAACACTTTAATTTGTTGCGTACTTAGCCATGGCGGAAGATGCAAACGTATATGTTGTTTGGTGCTTAACACCGAATGGAATTTTTGCAGCTTTCATGGACAAGGACAAGTGATCAGTGGTGTTCAATTCTCTTAGCAGATGCAAATATGTTGTTGTTTCAGCTCCCTGAATAAGTGGATGAAAGCACCTGTTTCTTTTAAAAATTGAATGGAAGGGCAACGGTGTATAGTACAAGAAACCCTTATGTACTTTTGGGCTCCTCAAGAAAAATAAAACGAAAATAATATCTAACCTTAGATATTATTTGATTCTAATTTTAGTTTTTTCCCGTGCCAATTAATTTTTGCCGTAGGCGAAATTCAATTATTTGCTCATAAAAGGTAAGGGACGACCACAACAAGGAAGAGATATACACAAGTAGGGCTCGGTGTTGAGAACCCACATGGGTTGACCACAGTGTTTGTCTCTATTTATGTGTCAAAATCAAGTTTTCACTCTTTTTCTTTTTTTGCCAATGCCAATGTGATACAGCAACACTGATTCTGTCACCCCGCCAGGAGTGGCCGATTGCCTCTCTCTCTCTCTTTCTCTCTCTATATATATACACACACACGTGCTCACCCTTGACACAGACATTGATGCTTGATGCCTAATCTCAGAGCGTCTACATTAGTGAGTTTGGGGCTAAAACAGTATTCCGTATCGTGATTAACTTAACTTTTTGATTTTCTGTTAAGGTTACTACTTTCAGTTTGTTGTCACAATGTGCTTGGCAATTCTTCAAAAGTTCCCTAGCCATCAATTGAATTGACTATCCAAATTTATGGTTTCTCGCGGCGATCGTATTTGAATTGCCAAATGTTGGGCTTCAAACTAGAAAATGCGAGCTTTCAGTCACTTATCATTCGGGCATAATTCCTGTGCATGCCATATGGTTGGGCTTTACAACTGAAAGCTTACTCTGCTAACTTTCATCACTTCCCATTGTCATCGCGAAAGCATCCAAAAACGAATTGATCATGACACTAAGGAGAGACCGTGCAGTTGGTTTTTTTTTTTCACTAGGCCAACACGTTGATAAATTAAACGTGACAGTGGATTATACGTTAAATTATTTGCGGATTCAAAATCAATTGGCAATTGAAAAAAAAAACCCGTAAGCCTTACATGTTGATATACTAATTAGTATTTTTCTGATATGAGATTTATATCTCGACATTTATGGCCTCGTGGAATTGTGGTGAGGCTACTAGTTGCCTCTGAAAATCTCAGTCCCGAGGTTGCAAGGGTTAGCTAGGTTTTTGTACTGTCACTTTACTTAGCAGAAATTCTTATATTTTACCATAAAGAGTAATTAAAGTAAGCGTATTCACAGGTCGAGAGAGTTGCATAGACGGGATGAAAGAGATCTTCACCTAATCAAACCAAAATTTTCCACCAAAAGAATTGTACAAATATTAGGTGCCGAATAATCCAAAGTTTGAATAACACAGCGTATTGCTTTTTCGGCTTTATGTAGAAGTTCTATCAACCATATCATGAATATTCAAGCAGTATAAGATGTAGCACAATAAAAGGAAAATACTAATAGGTTATGGCTTCCTAGCATATAATCGCAGACAAAATAGGGACACATAGACAAATCTCCTTGAAAATATGAGAGTGAAGCAAACAAAAACGACTTTATCGCTAAAAAACCTCTATGAAAGCTTACTTGCACAAGAGATTAATCTGCCCTTACCCGAACCAAGAAACTAACTAGAAACAAGGGACAACAACCCTCTTTCGGAGAACAACACAAGAAATAGTACATCGATGTTACCCAATTAAAAAATAATAATAATAATAATAATATAATAATAATAATTATACTAGAAAAACACACCAAAGGCCACACGTAGCAATGCACGTGGCAACAACACACATAGGACAACTGTCCACACAACACCAAACAACACCAACAGCTGTCACCCCAGCAAGCCACGTGCCCCAATAGCCCTATACCGACGTGCCACCATACACGTCACCTCACTACCCGCTGCCAAGCCGAGGGCCGGTGCCAATGCTGGCCACCGCACCACGTTCAATTGCAACCTACCCCACCGCGGGTTACCAACAGCCACCAAAAGAAAACTGCCACGCGACCACTCTAATGGCTGATCACTCACCGCAAGAAAATAAGCTTTTAGCAACGTAAAAATTCGTCGCTAAAAGTCTCAATTCCGTCTCTAAAACTTTTAGAGATAGAATTACTGTCGCTAAAAGTCCCTCGTATAAAATGGCGTAACTAAAAGTTTTGCGATAGAATTTGAAAATATGTGGTCTAATATTAAACTTTTAGCGACGGAATTCTTTATAAATTAGCGATGAAATTTCCGTCGCTAAGTCTATTTTACGTATTTTAGTTTTTTTGTTTTTGTAAAATTAATTTAATCGGTAACTATTTAGTGACGAAATATAATTTTTAGCGACGAGATATTTCGTTGCTAAATGAAAACTTTAACGACGGAATATTCCATCGCTAAAATCTTAGAATTAAGTACACTTTTAGCGACAAAATTAATTCGTCGCTAAAAGTCATTTTTTAAAAAAATATATTTTTTATTTTTCTAATGCCCAAACCTATAATAAAAAAATTCAATCCACAACAACAACACACAATCCCCAAGACACAAACTACTATGTATAATCAACTTTAAAAAATATTTATTATAATAAAAAATAAAATGTACAAGCCGGGAACCGGATTCAGCTGGTTAGGGGAGAAGAGTACAAGCCGGGCACCCGCAGGGGCAAGCTGGGACCGGGCATGAGAAAGGGCTCATCAGGGGTTGCCAAGTCCCGGATCTAGATCCTGCTGATCCGGGGCCAGCTCGGCATGTCCAGCAAGGGTGCCCTACTGATCCTGCTCCCTGATCATCCTCAACACCACCGTAGCAATGATCTTCTCATCGGCCAACGGACGTGGAGGAGCCGGTGTCTGTGGAGGGGCGGCGGGGTGTGGGGACGCTACTATAACCACACGTGCAGTCGTACTAGGCAGGCCACGTATGCTGCCTTTCGGCCGATTGACGACCTCTGAGGTATCCAGCCATCTATTCAACCCCCCCAGTACTAGCACCCGTACTAGTGGATACTGATGGCTGTCCGGACTGCTGCTCGGACCCCCTATGTTGTTCATACGAGGCCTGCAAGAACATTGATTTAAAGATATGTTAGGACATTAATTAACGCAACAAACATTAAATAGAAAGATAAAAAATTAACAACTTAAACAAATTGACTTACATCGATCTGCTAGGCAATATCTGAAACATAGTCGCTCTCCCAGTCAGCCTCGTCCTTGTCCTTCTTCCACACGCGCGTCTGATTATACGTCAGAACTACGATCTCATTCGCCTCCAAATCCGAGTTCTCCGCTCTTACTCTTGGCGTCCCAGCCTGAATCTGCAACCCATCGATCTATCATCTGCCCCCATAGAGTCGGAGATATCCATTGTGAGGGATATCTCGTTATCTCCGTCATTGGGGCACCCTTGCGCAGTAACTTTTTCCCCTGGTCCCGGGCGTCGTGGATCCATTGGCAGTAATTCTTGCTGATGTAAGCAAAGAAGGCCTGCCGGGCCGGCCCAGCGCCTGATGATTAGGCGAGTCAAATGTGAACCCCTTCTGCAAGGCATCCAATAACACAAATTAATTTAAATACTAAATTCTAATTAAATAAATAGTATCGCAGAAAAAAATAATTCACCGTACCAGCCACTCCTCCCATAGGACTCCCTCGTATCGGCATCCCAGTCCTTCTAGTATAGACGTGGCTCGAAGAATCGGCCCTTCACAAGAACACTAATCTTCCTCCTCGCCTAATTCTTCAGGATCCTGCCAAAGAAGTAAATAGATAAATTAATACAGTTCAAATATAAATTAACACCCCAAAAATTCGTATATATAAGGCATGATGTGATTTTTTTTTACTTACTGGCCCTCCTGGGTGAGAGTAACTCTCTGTTTACGCTGGGGGTCACCACAGCCTGGTCGAGATCCTACAAAATACCGACATTAATACAGTTCAAACATAATTTAAATATAAGGCTACCGAAAATTGACTTGACACCATTATCTACTATACCTGAGGTAGAACCCACAGAAGAAGGAGAATCAACCCGTGTGTGGGAGGAATCTGCGTCGGGCTGGGGCGACGGATGCAGTGTCCGTGTCCGTGCTACCTAACATGTATCTCAATCCAATTGGATCCCATCCTCCGTCAACAATCTCAATTCTCAAATGCTCAATGCAATAAAAATTAATAAAAATCATACATTCAATCCAATATGGTCTCATCCTCCGTCAACAATCTTAATTCTCAAATACTCTATGCAATAAAAATCACATTCCATCCAATTGGGTCCCATCCTCCGTCAACAATCTCAATATCTCAAATGCTCAATGCACATCATCAATTAGTAATCTTAATTCTCAAATGCATAGCTAATAACCTTAAATTATCAATTAACAACCTAAAATTATCGATCAATAATCACAATTCTCAAATGCATAATTAACAACCTAAAATTATCAAACAAATGATCAATGTTCAAATGAAAAAAATTGTTCAAAATGCACATATCTGATGTGCTTGAATTATTTTAACTTTTGGTAAATGTTTATTTCACTGCAGCTATTATTGAAAAATTTTGAATGAGCATTGCAATTGTCAATGTACAGTTTTCTTTATTGTTCATAGGTGCTTGAGTAATTGTGCTAGTCAATACTTTTGAATTGAGTAGGTGTTTTATCAGAATGCGAATTTCTTTACTGATGTTAAAGATATTATGTTCTGCGTGAAAGGTGTATCTTACTGCATCTTGACTTGCTTTTTTAGAATTTTCACAACTAGATATCTCAGATTGTTGTATTTTTTAAATCTTATCTCATAATACACTTTAAACAATTGGTTGTTTTTAACAGTTCAAAATTAATTCTGGAGTTGTGGTTTCTCAATTGAATGTATTATATACTTAAAACTCATTTCTTGTTGACATCCTGTGGCCTGTGCAGTGGGCAATAGTTCTATTAGCACTAGATTGAATATGAATTGGTTAAGTTGATCAAGCTCAGAAGAGATTTTCTATTTTCTATTTCCAAGTCTCTATAGTTTATCTCAATTAGTGCCACTATGGTATGGTGGCAAAGCACCAATGGTTCGTATCCACTATATTTCTGAGATGATCATTGGTTGGTTTTATTCCCCCTGTTGCTAAACTCTAAAAGTTAAGGCATTTAGGTTTTATGTATCTATAATCAATTTTAATTATATTTTTAAGATATAAAGTATATTCTAAGAGTGTGAAAAAGTTGTGGTGGTTATATTTTTGTGTAAAAGCTGAGAATCAAGTCAGGAAGAGGGTTTGCTCGACTAGTATTCTTTTTTAAATACGAAAAAGTTATGGTGGTTATATATTTTTGTGTACAAGTTGAGAATCAAGTCAGGAAGAGGGTTTGCTCATACGATTTCAGAAAATTATGAAATTTTTCCATAAATTCTAATATGGCCTAACGTACTATACTGTTAATTTTCGTATGCTAACGATCACTGTATAGTATTCAATGCTAGCATCGAGTCTAACGCTAATCTAGAATACACCCGCGCTTGCACAAGTACCACTATGCATCAGTGACCCACTTCTTTTCTTCTTTCTTGTTCTTCTGCACTCACAGACTCTGGTACACTCACAGCCCCACGAACCTCACATACTCACAATTGCCTACACCCATATACAAAACACACTCTAATTACACTATATTACCCACCCAAACGCACACTCACACACTCAAGTATCCAGCAAAATCACACACTCTGGCAAACAATACACACATACCCATGTCACTGTGGCACACTCTCTCTAGTTGCTTTCTGATAAATGTTCTCACGCTTAACTCAAACCATTATATCAATAGAGCTTCTTATTATCTTTTAATTACATGCCAATACTCTCCACCAACCCAGCCACCCTCCTCGACTGCTTTCCCTTTAATTTATACATGTCTAACTGAAACCAACTTTGTCAATAAAGTCTCTTATCCTGTAAGTACATGCCAATATTCTATAGGAATTCAGCCAATAGCCTTACAACATCAACTAACCTACTTTCATTTATAGCACTAAACACACACACCCCTCACGGCTGTTCAACCCCTCTCACACATACACATATACATTACTCCCCTCTATCTTCTCCCTCACACAAGTCACTCACGCATAGCACACACAAGGCACCATCTCATGGCTGAATTTTCAGCCCTTCACCACCCCCACACACTCACACAGTTAAACACACAAACACACAGTGAGTACACACAGAACACATACTGACACCGACACACTCATTCAAGCACTCACCACATTAACTCACACAAAAATCGCACACAACACCTCACTAATACACACACACACACAGTCACACACATATAAATCACATGCACACACCCTGATTTACACATACCCACGCATACCCAAAACACACAGTACACACAACACACGGCACACAACTCACACACGCGCGCGCGCGCATGCGACTAAAACTACACACATTGAACCCATTCGCGCACCTACACACTTACACCATCACAGTAGCCAACATGGCTGCTCTCCCACTCACGCCTCACACACTACATACACCACATGTACGCACACACACATGGCCGCACAACACATACACCCAGCTGCCTTATGGCAGCTTCATTTCGCCACATATGGGTTTGAACACACACAGGTTACACACACTTGTTAACACATTTACACACACCTTCACACACATAGCTCACAAACCCACTAATTCACACAGTTTCTCACGCACACAATGCACTGCACTTCAGCCTTGGCAGGCCCTTCTTTTTGTTGTTTATGTACATACTTACACACCCAAACACCCACACAGAAACACACGACACATACACAACACTTTCATGCACACACTACACTCATGCACTCACACACAACACATTCTACAGCATTGGTTTGCATGTGGGGAAAGCAATATGTAAAACCAAGTTGCACATTGTTAACTAATGAACCTTCCTCCAGGAAAATACTAGTTTACAGAATTCCCTAACAAGCACCCAACTTTCAAACAAATAAAGAATCATATAAAATGAGATATCTCAATTGAGCCACCATCAGAGCTCTTTTGTGAAAGATACTAAAGAAAGGGCAGACCACTTTATAGAATTTTTTCGATTTTTTATCTTGTAGGCTTGTACATTATCAATGATAAGTTGCTTGAGAATTTAAGGGCCATTTAATAAAGATCAAGGCAATGTACTCTGTGAAATCGTATCACTACTAAAAGAGGACAATAATAATGGAGTTGGAATTGAATGTTCTTACTGTGTAATAGACGGCGGCAGTGAAGGACGGCGGCGTTGGTGGCGTACGGCGGTAGAGGGCTTTTCACGCGGCGGCAGTGGAGGGGTCACGGTGGAGGGGGATCGCCGGAGATCACCGTCTAGGGGGAATGCGGAGGTGGGTCACCGTGTAAGTGGAGTTCGGAGCTGAGAACAGCGGTGCAGCGGTGGTTTTTTGCGGTGGGGTGATTTTCAGATAGAGAAACGGGTAGGGAGAAAGAAGCAGATCTGGTATTTTTATCGATGACTTTTAGCGACGGAAAAATCCCTTTGCTAAAAGTTCGTCACTGAATTATGGCCTTCACCGATGGAAGTTTTAGCGACAGCATCATTTCGTTGCTAAAGCAATTTTATAAAACCCTCCAAAAAATTAATTTTATAAAAAACGTTTTAGCGAGGGTAATTTCGTCACTAAAAGACCGATGCAAAAAATTTGTCGGCAAACGTAATATAAATTAACGACGAAAGTTTACAGACGGTCTTTTCCGTCGGTAAAAGTATATTTACCGACGGAATCTTCCGTTAGTAAAAATCCGTCGCTAAAAGCTTATTTTCTTGTGGTGACTATCCCCCAAAACTTCAACCCCACCTAAGGCGATTCACCCCCATGATCTACCAATTCCAACCACCTAGTCTCCATGCCGGCCACACAAAGACCCCCATACCATTCGAATCAAACTCAAAACAAAATGTTAGGGACTGCTAGAGGGGGAAAAGGAAAAGCTAACCCTAGTAGGAAAGAAAACCTCCCTCGGCTACCCTATCTACCACCACCGTGACCCACCGCAAAACACATCACCACATCACCACATCTCCAACCCACTCCGAACCACAACCATTTGCACTTTGTATGGAAGGTGAAGCATAAATGTCACCACTAGTAGTGGCAATTGCTCCTAAAAGCAAGAACAATTTCTTCTATACGGTAACCAACAACTAGTAGTGGCAATTGCTCCTAACCATTACGTACATTCATAATCTTTTTTTCTTTTAAGGGCAAATGATCCACTTCACAAAAAAATATGCATCTGTTTCAAAAAAAAGTAACAAAAAAAAAGTTCACATTTCATTGTCTTCGGTGCTACTTCTTATTTTATTCTTGAAACAAAGGTTTTATCTTTGAACGTCGAAATTGGTACAATTTTTTGTCGCACCATCTAACACGCGTAGCATTCCCTGGGATCTTCAAGCATCTCAACTTTCTTCTTTAGTATCTGCAACAAAATTATTGCCAAACCTGGGAAGATTTTCACATCACTGGTGGGCACTATATTACTAGGTTTCACTTTTGGGCAGAAAAAGTTGTCTCCACCACTGAAAGTGGCTAAAAGCACCCTCATTCACAAATAGTAAGAGTGAGTTCGGTTCATGGATGGTTGGGTCAATACGCATCTCAATGTTCTTCAAAGACAGAAAACTTTTTGTAAATCTGAGGAGGTCGTGTTTCAAGAACTCTACTCTATGCCACCCTCTATGTTACGGATAAACCTACACTTTAGAACATATCAAATACTTAAATTTTGTACGCGTCTTTCCAATCATTATATATCTAATAATTGAGAAAGCTAAAAAGAAACTTTCACATTGAATCCTTTTCAATTATGCATGAGGCACCAAAGTCTTGGAGCGCCACATCCCATCTCCATCTTCTCATCTGTTTGTGGAGATTTATTTGTACTAGAAATCTTATACTAAGACCCCACAACCTAGCTGTGCTAACCTTTGATTTCTCTTCCAAAAGAAACAAGTGATTTTAGGACCCATTTCTCCGCTCTTTCTTTTCATTTGCATTTATGTCTCCCAAAGGTACTATTACCTTTTTTTGGTTTCCGAATATACATCAGCTTGTTTGAATTTGTTCCTAGTTTTCTAGTAAACCAAAAATCCGATTCCTATCCCCCTAGTGACGAGCAACAACTTGAGCATAGGCCACAATGACATGGTTGTTGTTATCTGTAGTTGTTGCTCAGATTTTTCTGCTACTGATTGGCCTCCATTTTGTTTTTTGTTCCCTCACTCTTTTTTGAGTGAATCATTAATCGTATGTATCCATGCATCATGCATTTATACTTTATACCGAATGCTGATCAGTTAATCATCGTAGGGCAAGATCTTTCCCCTCCAGTAAGGCTTGGTGCACGATGCCTTGTCTCTAGGGTAATTAAGATCTTTGCCTTTTCATGCCAAAGCTCTGTTGCCATTTGTTAGCATGCAAATGGTTAATTGTGAGTAGGTGCCTTTACCACATAATGCCTAAAAATACATGTTGATACACAATTTGACCCAATAAGCTATTAAGTGATGAGCTCAATATTCGTGCACATAAATATCTCTTGTAAATCACGCTTAGAAATCCCACAATCAGCAAATAATAGTTTAGTCACTAGTAATTGTCATCAATATTCTTCACTGGGAAAAGTATTAGGAGATGACGGGAAATATTAATTATTTAGTTCATCATCACGCTGATCTAACATTATTTCCCAGGTATGACAAGCTCCATGGACAGCACGAATAAGAAGGCAGAAAAAAGGTCCTTTTTTTAATGGTTTCATTGTGAATGTATTCATCAAGAAAACATATCCTTTTATTGAATGAGAATCTTAAGACAAGGCATCAAATGAAAAGATGTCCTACTCTTTTTTTTTTGGTAAAAGGTCCATGTGCGTGTATCATTATTCCAACTAAAATATTTACAATTGATTTATATACTCCTATCCTTCATTCATACATTTCCTCTCTCTCTTTAAAAGATGTACTACTTACTATTAGTAGAAACAATCCCTACGTCAAACATATTGCACTACATCTGCAAGCAGATACTGATTACAGTCCATTTTCTATTGAGTGACCCTTTTATTTATTGTCTGTATATAGTAACATACTCGAGCAAAATTACGGGAAATTCTACAAAAGAACAAAAGCCTACGTGTATAGTTGAATTAACAACTAGTTAGCGTGACCCGTCTTGATTCTGTTGCGATTCGCTCTAATGCCAACACTTAATGGTAGCAGTTAATCGACGGGTCACTCATGAATGTCTCTACTGCTATAATACACTTATTCCGTTCGTACTGGGACGGCCTCTTTACATTCAGAGTTTAATATGTTTGCTACATTACATGCTCCTGCTAGTGGCTTTGATTATTTGAGAGCGGAGTGAGGTGAGAAGGGGCCACAGTTGCGTCCTGAGCTCCAAAATTAGGGTTCCGCAATCCGGTGTAATGTTTTGATGTAGAAACTATTATTCTGTTACTTATGTTTTATGATATCTTCCAATATAAGTCATGTTGAAACGATTACAACAATTATTGCGCTACCACGTAACACGTAGTGGGTTCGGAAACATACCGTATGAAGTCTCTGAATATTCCGACGTAGGATCCTTGTTGTTACGAGCTTCCAACACACTTGATCTTTTTCGCAGGTACGAAAACGGCTACTAGAGTCGAGTTCTTCGTCCACGAACCAAATCCTAGAGCTTGGTGATTGCTCTAGAGAGTGTGCTATAGAGAGAGGGTTATTACTATTGACTTGTAATTTATTGGGATAACCTTTATATAGAGATACAATTAGAGACTAGCTTTACCTCCAACTCTTAGGAGATAAAGATTGTATTTATCTCAAACACTTAAGAGATAAATATTCTCTAAATAACTGTATTTATCCAAACTAACAAATACACATTATCTGTTAGTGGGCGGATAATGGGTCCACTGACCCAATTTATTAACAGCTCCCACTCGCCCACACACAGGGCAAATAAATCGTACAGTCCCTCTTTATCTCTCGTCCACTCATCTCCTCATACAGGAAATGGAACGTGCGACCTACGAGAAAGGATGTCCAGTTGAGGAGTATTGTATTAAGTTATCACCAAACTAACACAATACATCACTCCAAAAAATCTCGTATGTACCCCAGATAGTTCAACTACACCAGATTAAACACTCTCAAATCCCTCATAGTGAGCAGTGTTAAACCTCTCATATGTTATGTATTCATGACTCATATCGAAACGAAAATCGACAAAGTCGCCCGGGCTATGAATCACACAACATGATGTAATATTGAACTTTCTTCCCAAAGCCCTCATGTCATTCCAATTAGACCCAACCGCTTTCCTAGACATGCCCCGCGAGACCGCATCATCCATGATCCAAGGGTACATGCTAAAGTAGCGACATTGAGTATCCTCTTCATGACATAGTCTAAGGTGAAAAGGGTACCATATAGGATCAAAAATTTCGATCCAAGTGGCTCACACAGTGACGAAGCAGGGATTCATTCGTCACTCCCACTGTCGGTCTGCATTTAGCACATGCAGTATGATTTGCATGCTATGGCGTAACCCGCAAGGGCGTGTCACATAAATGTATAATAAAATACGCCATACGAATCTAAGTCTAGTCGCTGTACAAGCGCCTAACCTGAGTTTTTCAGCCCAGTCACTCTCATAGTGCCTGCCTGAAATCTCACATTCGGCTGTAAACAGGCTACATAGAGTTGTGGAGATACTCTATGATCGACCTACATTTTTTAGGTCTCATCTTAGCTCCAACTAAGGCGACATGTTTGCTTTATAAGCTGTATCATCTTATTCGCCCACTTGGCGCTTAAGACAATTATGTCTCATCTTGCTCGCTATCTTAGCGCCAAGGTGAATTACCCGTGTGAGTGGGTCAATTCGAGCCTGGTGACACTCTCAATAAGGATGTATATGTAATCACAAAGATTATCCATTCATTCCATAATAAACTCAAATCAAGGAATGAAAATTTAATGTAATAAATAATGTCAAGTACATAAGATGCCATAAACATATCAAAACCTACGTAGTCCCATACTCCTAATGTGAGAAAGGAAAACATCTCTAGCAATAGGCTTGGTCAAAGGATCAGCCACCATTCTGCCAGTAGGTATATGCTTCATGGTCACCTCTCCTTGCGCAACTAAAGTTCTAATGAAGTGATAACGAAAGCCTATGTGTTTGATATTTGGGGTCCGTTACAAAATCTAGGGTAGCTGTATTGACACAGTGAACAGTGACAGACTCATCTGCATGAGCTGTAACCCCTAAAGCCTGTAAGAATGACCTCAACCAAACAGTTTCCTGGACTGCTGCTGAACAAGCAACATACTCCGACTCTATCGTGGATAGGGCGATGCAAGACGTTTTCTTGCTGTACCAAGAGATAGCTCCACCTGAAGTGGATATGCGCTCATCTCTATCAGCGCCCCAATCAGCATCGTTGTATACTCTCAATCTCAAGTCTCCACCATGATAACACAGGACGAGATCAGCGGTTCCACGTAAGTATCGAAGAATCCTCTTCACCGCATTCCAATGAGCGGGTCCAGGATTACTCTGATAACGACTCACCATTCCAACGGCATAGCAGATGTCTGGACGCGTACACAGCATAGCGTACATCAGACTTCCTACTGCAGCCGCGTAAGGCACTTTGGACATCCGATTCTTTTCCTCATCATTCTTTGGGCATTGGTCTGTTGTTAAAGTACACGCCTTGTCCATTGGAGTGTCTATGGGTTTTGAGTTATGCATACGGAATCGTTCAATGACTTTCTTGATGTATGTCTCTTGAGACAAACCGAGAAGTCTCTTTGGACGATCACGTATGATTTTAACCCCGAGCACATAATTAGCTTCTCCCATGTCCTTCATCTCAAAAGTTGAGGACAGCCACTGCTTAGTGGCGACAATGGAACTCATGTCATTCCCAGCTAAAAGAATGTCATCCACATACAAAGAAAGGATCAGAATATTTTTCTTGGATCGTTTTACGTAAACGCAATGGTCTTGTTCAATCATTTCAAAACCTATAGAGGTAATGGCATGATGAAACCTAAAGTACCACTGCCTAGACGATTGTTTGAGACCATATATAGAACGTTTGAGCCGGCAAACTTTGCGCTCATGTCCCTTGACTTCAAAACCCTCAGGTTGAGCCATATAAATCTCTTCGTCTAGTTCTCCATTGAGAAACGCAGTCTTAACATCCATATGAAAAAGTTCTAAATCCTGCTGGGCGACAATAGCTAGGATCAGGCGAATTAAAGCAAATCTCACCACTAGGGAGAATGTGTCTTCATAGTCCACACCCCGCAGTTGGGTATAGCCTTTCGCCACAAGACGTGCCTTATACTTGTCAATTGACCCGTCTGCCTTGCGCTTGACTTTTAAAACCCACTTGTTTCCAACAGTCTTGCGCCCTGGCAGAAGGTCAACCAACTCCCAGACCTGATTCTTCTCCATTGAGCTCAACTCATCTTTCATTGCAGCCATCCACTCATTACTAGCAGGTGAAG
This sequence comes from Escallonia herrerae, assembly GCA_033070095.1. Taxonomy (NCBI): domain Eukaryota; kingdom Viridiplantae; phylum Streptophyta; class Magnoliopsida; order Escalloniales; family Escalloniaceae; genus Escallonia; species Escallonia herrerae. The sequence continues at coordinate 303,041 of JAVXUP010000846.1, forward strand.
ATAAGGCTTCTTCCAAAGAAGTGGGCTCATCTTCATCAGTTGAAGTGCACATAAGAATTTCACCGTCAATCTCAAAACGACGACGTGGAACTCTTCCTCGTGCACCTCTACGCAGTTGAGAATCTTGTTGACCTGATGGTCCTGATGGTGTGCTCCCACTGTCTAGGATGCTTCCACTAGGTTGAAGATCACTTATACTATCTTCAGCGACAACAGGATGAGGAACTAATCCCCCACCTTCGCTTGGAGATGGTAAAGTGACTTCAACCTCCTCTAACTCATAGAGGCCAAGATTCTTACTCGCGTCTCCAATGCTAGGAAAATCATTCTATATGAAATCGACATCACGAGACTCTATTTCAGTCTTTCCACCATTTGGATGTTCACCATACATCACATAGCCTTTAGAGTTTTCAGAATACCTCAAGAAGATACTCTTTTTAGCTCTAGGCCCTAGTTTCCCATACTTATGAGAAGTACTGTGAACATAACCTGCTGAGCCCCATGGGCGCAAGTTATCCAAATTTGGCTTTTGGCCATTCCAAAGCTCATATGGGGTGGATTTGACTGATTGTGAAGGCACTCGATTAAGTATATAGGTTGCAGTCAAAAGAGCATCCCCCCAAAAAGATATTGGGAGGTTTGCTTGCGCCATCATAGACCTAACCATGTCTAACAATGTTCTATTCTTTCTTTCTGCAACGCCATTTTGTTGTGGAGTATTAGGAATAGTAAGTTGCCTGCGTATCCCTTTTTCCTCACAAAACTTCTTGAAGTGATTTGACAAATATTCGCGTCCTCGGTCAGTGCGAAGAGTTTTTAAATTCTTCTATTTCTGATTCTCAACCTCAGCTACAAAGCGTTTGAAACAGTCCAAAGCTTCATAGCGGTGAGATATCAGATACACATAACCATATCGCGTATAATCGTCTATCAGTGTAAGGAAATAAGAGGTGCCATGGCATGCCTTTACACTCATAGGTCCGCATATGTCAGAGTGAACTAGCTCAAGTGGTTGAGTTGCTCTCACAGCCTTTCCAAAAGGCTTCCTGCATGCTTTACCGGCCAAACAAGCTTCACATGTTTGTAGATTGACTCTTGCGAGTGGGCCCAAAAGGCCTTCTCTAGCCAACGAGTCATTCTATCTTGGCCTATGTGGCCCAGTCTTGCATGCCAGGTGGTAGAATCATTCACAATATTATCATTCACCACATAAGAATAAGAAGACTGAGAATCAATTAAATCCAATTGAAAAAGACTATCCATGCGAAAACCATGTCCGAACAAAACATCATCCAAAAAAGATGTCCAACTTATTACCCTTAAAAATAAAGGAAAAACCACTGTCTAATAAAGCAGTAACTGAAAGTAGATTAAGCCGAACAGTGGGTGCATATCGCACATCCTCAAGAATCAATGTACGCCCAGTGCGTAACTTGAGCTGGTAAGAACCAACCCCTAGCACCTCTTCGGAGCTATTGTTTCCCATGAAGATATGTTTGCTACCCGCTGGAATCCGGTGATAATCTACGAACCCTTCTCGATCACGTGCTACATGTTTTGTTGCACCTGTATCCACAAACCACACAGGTTGGGAATGAGCAACCATCACATGTGAGGAAACATATAACTGAGAGAGAGATTCTGAAAGTACCTTCTTCGGCTCAGTGCAATCACGAGCGAAGTGTCCTTTCTGTTGACAGTTGAAGCATTTAACTTTAGACAGATCCTTTTTCCCACCACGTTTTCCTCTCTTGCGTTTCTTCATTTTTCCTTCCTTTGGCGCAGAAGTGCTAGCCTCGCCTTTCTTACCTTTCTTACTTTGTCTTCCACGCATTGCGCGATCCCCCTTGGGCGACATAAGCAAGGGTCTTGTCAGCATCTCGAGTCTCGTCCTCAAGGATGACATGCTGTGAAACATCAGAAAAGTTCTTGATGTTTTCACTGTGGGTCAATATATGTTTCATATTGGCCCATGAGGCAGGAAGGGACCTTATGACAGCTCTGACTTGCTGCTCATCTGTGAGCGCATGGCCAGCATCCCTTAGCTTACCAATCATATTGGACATCATCCTTAGATGTTCACTCATGGTATGTTTAGGGTCTTTTGTGTACTCCTCAAACTTAATCACAAGGCTACGAAGCCGCGTAGTTGAGGTTCCACCAAAAGAGAACTTGAGCTGCTCCCATAAAGCTTTGCAAGTTGGAAGTTCATCATACTGCCCGATTAGATCATTTTGCAAGCTGCTCAACAAGGTATAGCGCGCACTACGATCTTTCTAATTCCATTTCTGGTAGGCAGTGTGGTCTCTTAGGGGTTGCGCCTCAGTTGGCGCGACCATCTCCTTGGTCAAGTGCTCCTCGAGCTCTTGTTCGTTCAGCATGAATTTCATCTTTTTGTGCCAAACGTCATAATTATCTCCGTTAAGTTTCTCACCCTTAACGAGATCAGCTATGACATTCTTGGTGGCCATTATATTCACTACATTAGATTGCGCAAGGAAAAGACATTAATTATACATCCTTCTATTTATTTCAAAAAATTCAAATGAAAAACATAATCCTTCCTCACATCATGAAATCGAAAATTTGCTAAGCTCGTAATCATCTCCCATGTATGTGAGTTGGGAAAAATATTTTTCAAGTAATTTTTCGCAATAAATTTCATCATTATATAAGCCACAATATAATAAATCATCCACATGATAATTTAGAACAATATAAAAATTGTACCATGCAATAAAGTGTGCAAGGACTCCATTGAGCCCCATTGGCATTCTAATAACTTATGCTAAGAAAATTCTGACTTGAATAATGTGCGTGCGAAATTACATCCCCGTACAAGGCTTTCTGGAAATATACAGGAAAATAGTAGAATACAACATCTTTGAGAATCCTACTACAAACTACTCCAATAAAACAAATGGAGATGCCGCACAGAACATTATTCTCAAAAGAATTTTCTTAAAACAAAAGTAAACACATAAACATAAGTTTCTTTAGAATGCCAATCTAGTATCCATCCATTTAACCTAAAACTAGCATGCTCAAATAACAAGTTAAAGGGTAATTTAAATGGATGAATAGGCCACATTCTCCTTCCAAGAAAAACGGGCGTAAAGGCCTTGAAATTGGGTTTAAAGAGGTGTGGGCTTACCAAAAGCCCAACAAATATATTTTAACAAAAAACATATTTAAACCATAACACTAATCAAGGCAAATAAATAAAACATAATTCATTTATGTCATATAGCTCTCCATAATATTTATTTCTGCTCACAAAGTGCAAAAAATAATATTTGCGCATTATTCGTATTTTTTGGACCACAAAAAAAACTCCCAAACAGCCCAAAAATGAGAGATAAATTTTTAAAAAATTGACAAACAGTGAATTTAACCTTACTATACCCTCTGGAATTAAAGAAAAAATTCTGTGTGTATAAAATAAAATTTTAAAGCTAATTACTTTAGAAAAAGTCATTTAAAAAATTAAACAGAAGACACACAGAGAGTATAAAGGTAATTAAGCACCACATAAAAAATCCAAAAACCAAGAAATCACTTCACTCGCCGACGGTGGGGTCAAAATCTTTCGAAAAACAACCTTCACGCGCGCGCCTTGCGCATGGGGTTGCGTCCCGGAATTTTTTTTAACAGGCGCGTGGGAGCGCGTGGAATCAGCTTGGCCTGGGCGAGTGTGGCACGTGTCGCGCGTGGCGGGGCGGCTTGGCGCATGTGTGTCGTGCGCAGCTACCTTCGCGCGTGGCGCGTCCTTGGTGCGTGGGCGCGGCTGTGGCTCGGCTTTAGTGCGTGACGCGCGTGGCGTGCACTGTTCATCTTCTTCTTTAAAAACCCTAATTCTTCAGCCGCCGCCATGCCACGATGCCAACTTCCGAATGCCATATCTCTCTCGTTTTTAAGCCAAATAATGCGTACAATATATCGTTGGAAAGCTTATTCAACATAGATTAATTATGTATGAACCGATCATGATAAAACTGAATATCATGCTCCGAATTTGAGTCCCAAAACTAAAAAAAATCACAGTTTTCTTGAAAAATAAAATTGTGATTTCTCACAAACCATGCATCCAAAAATCACGAAATTTTACGGAGTTCATCCTCAACCATAGGAGAACAAAACTATATAATTATTTTTCAGAAAAACATGCTCAAAAATTTTTGAATTTTAATAATGGGTCTCATTCATGTATCCGAAAAAAATCGTAACATGCACATAATTTAATCTAGCATGTTAAAGGCGAATCAACAAGTAATCATGCTCTGATACCAATGTTGAAACGATTACAACAATTATTGCGCTACCACGTAACACGTAGTGGGTTCAGAAATATACCGTATGAAGTCTCCGAATATTCCGACGTAGGATCCTTGTTGTTACGAGCCTCCAACACGCTTGATCTTTTTCGCAGGTACGAAAACGGCTACTAGAGTCGAGTTCTTCGTCCACGAACCAAATCCTAGAGCTTGGTGATTGCTCTAGAGAGATTGCTATAGAGAGAGGGTTATTACTATTGACTTGTAATTTATTGGGATATCTCTAACCTTTATATAGAGATACAATTAGAGACTGACTTTACCTCCAACTCTTAGAAGATAAAGATTGTATTTATCTCAAACACTTAAGAGATAAATATTCTCTAAATAACTGTATTTATCCAAACTAACAAATACACATTATCTATTAGTAGACGGATAATGAGTCCACTGACCCAATTTATTAACAAGTCCATTAGTGGTAGGTTTTTGTTCCAAGGAAGTACAACAGTAATTTATTTGATTCAAGTTGGTATCAAGAGTCGAAGATTTTCTAGTGGTAGTTCAATACATCAACTCTTCGCTACTGCCAGCGGGCGGCTTTCTAGCCGCTAGTCGGATTTTCTTGTTGGTATCGTATATCTTTCTCGTTTACAAATTGTCTTGTCCAAAATCTCATTCGTCAGAATAACAATTATCATTCTTGCAACCTCCCATACGTCGCAACTGCCTTGATATGCCTTTGGAATCATGCAATTGCACTTCGTACGGTTGCTGCTGCCTTTCATATGAAATTTTAACTGTGGAAGATTCTTTTCTTTGCTATAGTTCTTTTCTCTACTTCCAATTTGATTTATTTCATCCCACAGCGAGCATGAATTTAGTACTCGTGGTGCAAGGGAAATTTTAGTCCTGCCGAGAAAGTCTTCTTTCTAGTGTTCCCCATTTTCGGTAAATCTGGCCTTTTAAGGTCCGAGCATATTAAAGGACTTCATCGGCAATATTGCGACCGTATTTAGAACCAGCCATGAAGGCAATTAACTAAAGTCCGAGGTCAACAAAAATCAAGTGAGTTTACACGGATAGAAAATAACGAACCAAGTGAGGGTCCGGTCCTTGTATTGTCAGTGAACACCAAAATTAGGTTGATGTTAGCGTAATCCCACAATTTAACAAGTAAACAAAAGCATGTAAGCTCCATGGGAAACCTGTAAAAATACCCTGCCACAATAAGTGGCAGGGTATTTTTGTTGTTAACAAACCCCAAAGAACAAAAATGGATAACTAAAACAAAATGTTTCTCGAGCTTTTAATGACCCTCGTAGGACAACAATTTGGAATTGTATAATAAATAGCACTCCGTATGTGGCTTCACTGGCTTGATACGAGGAACTAATAAATGACCTTCAGAACAGATTATTAGAATTACCTCAAATATAAGCTCCAAAAACAAAAAGATGGAAGTTATACTTGAGATCTACTTTTGAACAATGTGAGCCTTAAATGCATCTTTAGGAGAATTGAAACTTTATTTTACCAACAATTCTTGTGTCTTTAGCGACAACTTGGATTCCAATTTGTTGGAAAATATTTAGTATTAATGTGACCAAATCAATTTAGAAATATCACTTTGCGCACAACATATAATTATACAAAATCAGTTTCCCAAACTCCCAGAACAACCTCAACTGTCAGCCGTAGTCCACCTCTACATTGGTACCTAGCCAAATTTGATGTTGCAGTTCTTGATAATAGGTCAATTCAAGCTGCGAATATCCGTGACCATGAAGGCAAAATCATTGCAGCCCAAACCTTAGAAAGCGGAAAATTGGATCCAAAATCTGCCAAAGCACTTGGGGGTATTTATGTCAACAAACCATCCACTACATTATGTAGCGGACGGACTTAAAAAAAGTGCAAAAAAAAGATCTGGGCCGTCCACAGATCGCGCGTGGACGACCAGATCGCGCTTGCAACTTAACTCCATTTGCTAGCGGGAGTAATGGATCAGCTCTCATATATATATATATGGGATAACACAAAACATGTTTTTTAGATTTTTTTGTCAGAAAAAAAAAACAAATAGAAAATTAGAACTGTTTAGTTATTAACGATGGACATTACCAACAAAAGTGGACCTTACAGACGTAATTATCTCTTCATTAAAGGTACTTGTAAGACAAACAGTTGCAATGGTTGATGGTGTGCATGTGCACACATGGGTGTGTATGGGATAAAGGGAGACGATTGGGTTGGGGGTGGGGGGACTATATATGTCTACGGGGGTTGCTTGTGTCTGTGGGTGGGGCGGGACTAGATATTCAACACAAATGTGTGTCATTTATGTGTGCGCGAGACTGAACACGCGTGTTTGTTTGCAATGTTTGTCATGCGTGTGCGCGCTGTGTGTTGTGTGGCAATGTTGTGTTTGGTGGGTGGCATTGTTGAGTTTGGGTTTGGCAAGTTCTGTGGCATTGCTAGGTTCGGGTTTAGGTTTGGCGAGTTTTGTGGCAGTATTGGGTTGGTGGCTGGTGGTTGTATTTTGAAGAAAAGATATAGATTTCTTCAAAGATAATATCACTAAACTCCTTCAATTTAGAGGCAGATTTTAGCCGAGGACTGTATTTTTGCCATAATAACGCTTGTGTCCGTTCACCATATAGAATGGTGATGGCATTAGGATGTCTAACAAAAAGACATACCTGCCTTCCAGCCTTTTTTCTCTCATTCTCATATCACCACCACCATTGATTTACCATATTCAACTCTAACCACCAACCACACAACCAAGTTTCCACAACACTACCAAGAACAACTAGTGCACCACTGCAATAGCACATACTAGAATAACCCACCACCCCTAACCAAATCTGCACACACGCACACTCTCAAACATAAAAAAACACATGCAAATTGATTTAAAACCTACATCAACATGCACACGGGCGCATGACACACACGAGCATGCAAACGCACATGCAGGCACCAATCCTTTCTTATTGGATGATCATGATACTTTCAACACTGATCAAATGTTATGTGTTGTACATGTGTGTGCGCGCGCGCACGTTTCTCTCTACTGACTCTTGTATATGGGTGTGTGCGCATATGTGGTGGAAGAATACAAGAAATAAAGAGGCAACGACGACTTTGGGTTATTGGTGGTTGTATGATGTGTTGCGAGTTGGTGGGTAGTGGTGGTGGTCATGGGTGTGCATGGTAGAGGTGGTGGAACTTGCGGCGGTGGTGTGGCGGTGATGAAAGATAGAAGATACTGAGTATCTGGAAACCAGTGCGGGATCTCGAAAGAATGAAGATCGGCCTTAGCCAATCAAGGATCCCGACAAGGGCTTCTAATGACATCACGATGCTGTGCTAATAGTGACGCTCCGTTATAGTGGTGATGCTTGTGACCTCCCAAGGTATGTTCGGCGAAGAAGGACTTATGATAGATGAAGCACTTCAACATTTGAAATTACCACGTCGACTAAAATCATTAGTTCGTGTTACAGAACCCGACGTTAGGAGAACCTGATACAATTTTCTTACATTTTGGATATGGCTGTTACTTTGTCTCGATATCATTTTCACTGTTATTTTAATTTCTTTACTTATTGTTTGATGAATTTACCCCTAATTGACTGAGCTTCGTTTATCAATTTGGATAGAAAATCAGATGAGGTACTTGTTGAGTAATAAAGAACATACCTCACAAAAAAAAAATCAAACAATCACTTACTGAAAAGTGAGATTTTAGTGTAGTTTGGAGGTACAAGGTGTATTCAACCTTTATGTACTTAAAGTCTGTTGGGAGTCTTATAGTGACAGGGTTTTCAGCAACGGACTCTCTTCAACAAGAAATTCTGTCGGGCAAGGTCTTCCCAACAGAGTTGACCCCTACTTTGACAAAACTTCTATTTGGTAAAGATCCGTCTTCTTGTGGTGAGTGTGGCTCAACTCGCAAGTACCATTGAACTAGAGAGTCATAAAGAGTCATAAATGAAATAAATACGGGCACAAGAAATTGAAATTTGAAGCATGACCTCAAAAACTTTTACTGAAACGATTATCACATGAAAACGTACTTCAAAAAATTTCCAAACATCATTGTTTCTCCATTTTAATTTGGACTGCAAAAACATTAAAAAAAATGGACAAAAATCAAATCGGGGGTGCTAAATAGGGCCAATGATTAATAACCCCGGATGGAAGGTTTAATTGGTTCGTTTGCGAGCACTCTTAGTTTGGAAATTATTGAACCAAAGTTTACCTATGATCACTGGTTTGAACATTCTGGACGATTAGATTTAAAAATTTTGGAATGCTTTCGACCTTAGGACCTTCTGTTGGACTTTTTGACGAGGATTAATGTGAATCTACCTCTAGTGTCCGACAACGAGAAAGGTTATACGTACGAACAAGAACCATCCAACACATACATTACTTATTCCATGATAACAATAAGTTTATGGGCATAGAGTAACAAACAAACAGTAATATTTTCTCTGAAAGGAATAAATGAAACAGACATATAAACATACGTGAAGAAGGATACAAGAAGAGAATGTTCTTAACTTGTTAAATTAAACATGCAGAAGGTGGAAGTTTACATGAAAAGTCTAAACCGTAAACCGGACTGAACGGCTTCGGTTTTGAATATCTTCAACCCGAACTCCAAACATTCAATAACAGTTTAGATCGTTTAATTTTGTTTGCTTGATTCAAAGCGGTTTGCACTGGTTTGAATTGAAAAATCAATGGATCATGAAAATGTTTGACAAGACGTACTAGGGGTCTGTTTGATTTCCATCTTGTTTTCTGTTTTTTTTTTCAGTTTGTAAATAAGAGGAAAAAAAAACTCGTTTGACACACAGTTTTCGATTTTTTTTTTCTTTCAGTTTTGAAAATTAGTTATAAAAATAAGGTTGTTTCAAAAACTCCAATTTAGGAGTTTTAAATTTTTAGTTTTGATTTTTATTTTGAGACCACCGCCACTGCCCAACGCCACCGTAGCCCCGTCGGCGACCAACGTCAATTGCCGACAGCCACCGTCGCCGGCCACCCCGCTGATCACTGTCAAGCTCCACCACCGTCACTGCAAACCACTACCAAAGAAAAATTCAAAATAAAAATTTAATAATCAAATACTCATTTATTTTTTAAAAAATAAACTAAACTAAACTAAACTGATTTTAATTTTAATTTTAATTTTTTTAAAATAAAAAATTAAAAATAAAAATAATTTTAAACGCTACCTAAAAATTTGACAAAGGGAAATACAAGGAAGAAACCTTAAGCATCGTTCTTATTAATAAGAAAATTATGTAGACTTGAATCGTAATCATCATCAAATATAAAGATCCAACAAGATGGCGCCCCCAAACTGCCCTGCCCAGAGAAATCAATGGACTGGCATAAAAATGTGTGCAGCTGGCCCCCAACGTGTATTTCAAACCAGAGACCCTACAGACCGTATCACCGACTAGGTTGCTTGACGATCTGTGTCCATAGCGTTGGCAAGCGACACGTGTATCGGCTCGATAGTTGCCGTCCGGTCAAAATGATCAAATCATGCCTTCCACAGCTTTTTGGCGATGTTGATGCCACCTTTTGTCTCACTCGACGACCCTTCCGTACGAAATGCATTATTTATGTACAGAACTAAGGAGAGGGAGAGGTAGAGATGTCAAAGGGCCGGGCTTGGGCCGGCCCAGCCCAAGCCCGTCGGGCCTGCTGTGGGGCCGGGCCGGGCCGGGGCCGGGCCAGTGGGGGCTGCCAACCGGGCCGGGCCGGGCCGGGCCTGCCGAAGGCAAACCTAGGCCCAGGCCCAGGCCCTAGGCCCAATAGCTAGGGCCGGGCTTGGGCCGGGTCCGGGCCCTTTTTTATTTTTTTTTTCTTCTTGTTATTCAATTTTAAATTTCATCTCTAGGCAATATTCACAATTTAACGAACCTAATCTTTATCCTTTTATTTCATTATAAGTAATATACATATATATGTATGTATGTATATACATATTTATTTGTTAGCCATTATATTTTTTATTATATGTTAAACATTTTCATACTCTTCTTGATGAGCTTTATTAATAAAATCTTAACACATAACAATTTATATAGAAAAATAATAAATGTATTCATAGGCCCTCCTCCTTTTATCCGGGCTTGGGACCGGCTGCTTGTAAACAAACAGGCGAAGTTACCTATTTTTTTATATATACGAAAAAATATATATCTTGCTTGTAAAAATTTATTTTATATATATGGAAAAAAAAGTATATTTTGTGAAAAAATTTATTCTTAAAATTCTAACAATCAAAATAATAATGAATGTCTATCCAAAATATCAGCAATCAAAGATCAAGAAATCTGCAACGTCAACCAAAAGGATCAAAAGAGGAAAATAAAAACAAATTACCTAATCATCCAGAAGTACTTCAATATCCGAGTCACTGCTCTTCCTATCATCAATCGGTTTATCTTGCTCGCGGTATTTCGCATCAAGATAATCCTTCCAACATACACATAGCTCGAGCGACTCGGGGTTAAGACGACTCCTCCTGTCATCCAAAACCCTCCCGCTAGCTGAAAATGCCGACTCTGAAGCAACCGTGGAGGCTTGCACTGGCAGTACATCCCGTGCAATTTGGGATAAAGTTTTATACATGTTTTGATTTTGTTTCCAAAAATTTAACAAATTAAAATTAACCTGTTCTTGCCTTGATAAATCAGAATAATGATCAGTATTTGCATATACACCAATCTCATTAAAAGAGGAAAAAGTATACGAACCTGCCGAATTAGAAGTACCTTCACCTGGTAGTTGTCTTGCTACTAGATGTTCAAAGCCCTGAAGGTATGGCGCATAATACCTCTCAACAGTGGATGATGATGTAGCTCGCCCGCGCACGTCAGCAGAATTACGATAGACGTTGAACAAGTCCTCAAACCTCTTGCTCACTTTTGCTGTGAATGCGGTTGTCTCCTCTGCTGTGTAGCACATTAATTTCGATATCTCTTGTATCGAGGCGTTCACGCCATGCAACTTTAACCTAGGATCTAAACAAGTAGCCACAGTAAAAATAGCAGGCAGCTTACTCCAATATTTATTAAATTTTTGATCCATCACTTTTACTATTTCCTTAAAGGGTCCTATATATCTCCATTTTGTTAACATTGTAGCCATCTTCAGAATTTCTATTACAGCGAGAGGAGAGGTGGGATAGTACGTACCAGACAATAAATTGGTAGACGTGTAGAATACCTCCAAAAATTCAGCTAGGTATGTGGCCATCTGCCATTCCTCTTGAGTTGGCAAGCCGGCTGGGAACTGGGTTAGTAGAAAATGCGTATAGACTTCTCGGTATGCCAGAATGTGTAAAAGCATGTGGTATGTAGAGTTCCACCTGTGGACCACATCTGTAACTGCTCTCCTGCGAGGCATATTATATTGAACACACAACGTTTTAAATTGTTGTGTTCTCGGACTCGAGCTATTAACATACGCTGTCATACCCCTCATTTTGAGAAGAATATCTCCTGCAGCAGCTAAACCATCTTGAACAATTAAATTAATAATGTGACAAACACAGCGAACATGAAATAATTCACCGTTAAGTACAGGTTGAAGCGTCTCCTTTAAAGCTGCAACAGCAACTTTATTATTAGAAGCATTATCAAAACTAACACTCATAATCTTATCCTTAATTTTAAATGTGGTGCATGCTTTTAATATAAGAATAGCAATGTTCATTCCATCGTGCGGATAAGGGAAGTGCTCGAAAGCGATGATTCTCTTGTGCATAACCCAATCTACATCAATCCAATGAGCGGTCACACAAGAATAACTAACAAAAGTATAAGGAGATTGCCAAATATCAGAAGTAAGACTAACTTTACCTTCAAATTTATCGAAATAATCGATAAGGCGTGCTTTAGCAGCATTGTACTGTCGGAGTGCATCGGATCTAGTTGTGTTTCTATGAACCTTTTTGTACAAAGGTTGAACGTATGTGTTCATATATCTAGAGTGCTTAGGATTATCGGCAAAAGAAAAGGCTTGTTCATCATGAATAACAAATTCAGCGAGACCGTCTCTTTGCTCTCGCTGATTATAAACAAATAACTTACCGTCAAAAGATAACTGCGTTTGGGTAGGTTCGACGTGGCCTTGTCGAGGTGCACACAGAGGGTAATGCCTGTTAAGATGTCCATTACCACTACCAGACGAAAATAATTTAGCGCAGTACTTACATCGAGCTTTTCGGATGCCGTCCACCATAACTACATCGAAATGATTCCAACACTCGGCTTTCTTTTTTTTCCCCTTTTGGACTTCTGGCTCATTACCGGAGGCATTGCTCGGCCCTTCTTCATCATGACCAGGCATAGGGTTGAGATTATGCCACGGAGTAGTAGCTTCGCCAACCGAGCTGCGTCCTTGACTATAATGCGGGGGGTCTTCATCAGGCGTGTATTCAAAATCTGGAATGTTTTGATTGAACTCCCAATTGGCTTGGGTATCTATCATACAGCCTGTACTCATTCGTCCAGGAACGAATGGTTGTGTTGGTGCTTGGATTGGTGTTTGTGATGGCCGTGGCGCTGGCGCTTGTGCTGGTGGTGGTGCTTGCGATGATGATGATGTTTTTCGTGATGACGATGCACGCCTCATTTTCTTCAATAATCCAGCCATATTTCGAGCTAAACTTTGTAAGAGTAACTAAATACACAAGTATAAGAGTAGTAATAAGAAATAACAATTAAAAGAATGAACGAGTAACAAATATTAGAGAGTTAGTAATTAAAAAGAATTTAGCAAGACTAGTAATTAATAAACAAGAGTACTAATTAGTAAATACTAGTAGTAATTAGCAAGAGTAGTAATTAAAAAGAATTTAGCAAGACTAGTAATTAATAAACAAGAGTACTAATTAGTAAATACTAGTAGTAATTAGCAAGAGTAGTAATTGGAGAGGAAAATAGTAGCAAAGCTTGTAGAAATATAGAATGTTTAGGTAAGAGAGAGTAAGAAGATTGGTGTGAAAAATTAGAGAGAAATGGTGTGAATTTATAGATTTTAGAAACTTCACAAAAGACCAAAATACCCCTACAAACTATCCGTTTATAGTTGTTGGGGAGGGTAAGAGTGTAAAGGAGTTGAAAAATATAGGTTAGACTAAAATACCCCCCAAACTAGCCGTTATATTGCTGTTGGGGGGGTAAAAGTGGAATTTTGGAAAAGGGGTGGAAGAAAGGGGGGAAAAACAAAAAAATTCAAACAAGTGGGGCCAAAACCGGGCCAAACCCGGGCCGCAGACCGGGCCAGCCCCGGGCCAGATCCAAGCCGCAGACCGGGCCAGACCCGGGCCGACTTCGGGCCGGGCCAAGCCCATTTCCGGGCCGGGCCGAGCCCGTTTCCGGGTCGGGCCGGGCTTTTTCGCAGCAATGGACGGCCTGGTCCAGGCCCAGGCCCCAGGCCCGCTGTGCTGGGGCCGCTACTGTTCATCGTCGGGGCCGGGCCAGCCCGGGCCAGAACCGGGCCGGGTCGGGCCAGCCCGCGGGCCGCCCGGCCCGTTTGACAACTCTAGGGAGAGGGAGAGGGAGGGCCTCAAAGAGGGCCAGGGCTGGAGAAAAACTTGCGGAGGGTTTGCGGCCTCCACCCACAAAACTTAGACTATAAGAGATCAATAATTAAAGGTGCCGGGCTTACCTTGCTATTGATATGGCTATTCGTAACGAATACCATCACGTGCTCTTTGAGGCTCAATGATCATGATCTCACATAAAGCTTAAATTGTTTTGCTACGGTTGAAGAGGGGAACTGCATACCCTTTCTTGCTGGTGTTTTTTTAAAAGTTAGTAAAAGTGTCGTAGTAGGTCGGCTCATAATTTGGCAAAATGTATAGATGGCAACAACTCTTTTGGTCTAGTTCCCGTGTCATCCATTTCTCATCTCCTTTTGCTAATGTATGATACGGGAAACTAGTCTTTTGTACTTTGTTTCCTTGTATTTTGATTTCATGAAATGAACTTGATTACCAAAAAAAAAATGATACCGGGCCTTCTTTTCTCCTTTTTTTTTTATTACAAACGAACCAAAAATGAATTTTTATTTTTGAGCAATTGTGCTCATTGATAATTTTTTCCACCTTTTATGGCATAAAAATATTGTTTCGTCTACCCAAAATTGTTTAGTACATTATTAGTTATTCAGTATTTATTTCTCGTATTTACAACCTTCCCCTCTCTCAACTCTCAGTGACGGAGCCAGAAATATTAAGCAGGGTGGGCACTTGATTTTTTTTTTCTTATATGATACAACGATAAGGATATGCTTAATTTCATGTCCTAAAAGTGTGATAACATTGCCGGACACATTTCTAACAGTTTAAATTTTAGTGCAACTGATTAAATAATCCACCATCTCGTTGTGCACGTCTTGGCTTTAATTATTTTCGCTTGAATATTTGGTCTCCTCGAAATAATATTGCAATTTGCTCTATTTATATTACTGTAACTTGGTGGTTGCGCACCTTTTTTTATATCTCATTAATTTGTTTTACCATGCATAATCAAAAGTTTACAAGTGGTTAAGAATGTTAAGCATGATAATATTGTTGAATCAATTCCACATAGCCTTACAAATTTAGAACAACCAATTACAGAATAGAAAACAGTTATTGGAAACAGATAAAAAAGTAAATAGAATATGAGTGTGAAATCATATCAGCAATGCAAGCCACTAGAAATGGACATGGCCATAAAAAATTCGGCTCCCCCTCCAACCAATTCCCTTTAGTCACCATAGAACCTTCATCACCTCTAAATAGCTACTATTGCTCGAAAATGTCAGGAGGGGCACATTTGTCCAAAGCATCACAACCATAGACATAAAAGTGGGTTGTTACGTAGTGGCAAGTGGGCACGTGCCACTGGTGCATCGTGCTGTGGCAAGTGGGCACGTGCCCACTGGTGCATTGTGCTGCCTCCACCTAGAGTTGTCAAACGGGCCGGGCGGCCCGCGGGCTGGCCCGACCCGGCCCGGTTATGGCCCGGGCTGGCCCGGCCCCGTCCATGAACAGTAGCGGCCCAGCACAAGCGGGCTTGGGGCCTGGGCCTGGACCAGGCCTTCAGTTTCTGAGAAAAAGCCCGGCCCGGGTTTGGCCTGGCATGGTCTGCGGCCCGGTTCTGGCCCGGTTTTGGCCCCTCCACTTGTTTGAATTTTTTGTTTTTCCCCCCCTTTCTTCCACCCCTTTTCCAAAATTCCACTTTTACCCCCCAACAGCAATATAACGGCTAGTTTGGGGGGTATTTTAGTCTAACCTATATTTTTCAACTCCTTTACACTCTTACCCTCCCCAACAACTATAAACGGATAGTTTGTAGGGGTATTTTGGTCTTTTGTGAAGTTTCTAAAATCTATAAATTCACACCATTTCTCTCTAATTTTTCACACCAATCTTCTTACTCTCTCTTACCTAAACATTCTATATTTCTACAAGCTTTGCTACTATTTTCCTCTCCAATTACTACTCTTGCTAATTACTACTAGTATTTACTAATTAATACTCTTGTTTATTAATTACTAGTCTTGCTAAATTCTTTTTAATTACTAACTCTCTAATATTTGTTATTCGTTCATTCTTTTAATTGTTATTTCTTATTACTACTCTTATACTTGTGTATTTAGTTACTCTTACAAAGTTTAGCGTGAAATATGGCTGGATTATTGAAGAAAATGAGGCGTGCATCGTCATCACGAAAAACATCATCATCATCGCAAGCACCACCACCAGCACAAGCGCCAGCGCCACGGCCATCACAAACACCAATCCAAGCACCAACACAACCATTCGTTCCTGGACGAATGAGTACAGGCTGTATGATAGATACCCAAGCCAATTGGGAGTTCAATCAAAACATTCCAGATTTTGAATACACGCCTGATGAAGACCCCCCGCATTATAGTCAAGGACGCAGCTCGGTTGGCGAAGCTACTACTCCGTGGCATAATCTTAACCCTATGCCTGGTCATGATGAAGAAGGGCCGAGCAATGCCTCCGGTAATGAGCCAGAAGTCCAAAAGGGGAAAAAAAGAAAGCCGAGTGTTGGAATCATTTCGATGTAGTTACGGTGGACGGCATCCGAAAAGCTCGATGTAAGTACTGCGCTAAATTATTTTCGTCTGGTAGTGGTAATGGACATCTTAACAGGCATTACCCTCTGTGTGCACCTCGACAAGGCCACGTCGAACCTACCCAAACGCAGTTATCTTTTGACGGTAAGTTATTTGTTTATAATCAGCGAGAGCAAAGAGACGGTCTCGCTGAATTTGTTATTCATGATGAACAAGCCTTTTCTTTTGCCGATAATCCTAAGCACTCTAGATATATGAACACATACGTTCAACCTTTGTACAAAAAGGTTCATAGAAACACAACTAGATCCGATGCACTCCGACAGTACAATGCTGCTAAAGCACGCCTTATCGATTATTTCGATAAATTTAACGGTAAAGTTAGTCTTACTTCTGATATTTGGCAATCTCCTTATACTTTTGTTAGTTATTCTTGTGTGACCGCTCATTGGATTGATGCAGATTGGGTTATGCACAAGAGAATCATCGCTTTCGAGCACTTCCCTTATCCGCATGATGGAATGAACATTGCTATTCTTATATTAAAAGCATGCACCACATTTAAAATTAAGGATAAGATTATGAGTGTTAGTTTTGATAATGCTTCTAATAATAAAGTTGCTGTTGCAGCTTTAAAGGAGACGCTTCAACCTGTACTTAATGGTGAATTATTTCATGTTCGCTGTGTTTGTCACATTATTAATTTAATTGTTCAAGATGGTTTAGCTGCTGCAGGAGATATTCTTCTCAAAATGAGGGGTATGACAGCGTATGTTAATAGCTCGAGTCCGAGAACACAACAATTTAAAACGTTGTGTGTTCAATATAATATGCCTCGCAGGAGAGCAGTTACAGATGTGGTCCACAGGTGGAACTCTACATACCACATGCTTTTACACATTCTGGCATACCGAGAAGTCTATACGCATTTTCTACTAACCCAGTTCCCAGCCGGCTTGCCAACTCAAGAGGAATGGCAGATGGCCACATACCTAGCTGAATTTTTGGAGGTATTCTACACGTCTACCAATTTATTGTCTGGTACGTACTATCCCACCTCTCCTCTCGCTGTAATAGAAATTCTGAAGATGGCTACAATGTTAACAAAATGGAGATATATAGGACCCTTTAAGGAAATAGTAAAAGTGATGGATCAAAAATTTAATAAATATTGGAGTAAACTGCCTGCTATTTTTACTGTGGCTACTTGTTTAGATCCTAGGTTAAAGTTGCATGGCGTGAACGCCTCGATACAAGAGATATCGAAATTAATGTGCTACACAGCAGAGGAGACAACCGCATTCACAGCAAAAGTGAGCAAGAGGTTTGAGGACTTGTTCAACCTCTATCGTAATTCTGCTGACGTGCGCGGGCGAGCTACATCATCATCCACTGTTGAGAGGTATTATGCGCCATACCTTCAGGGCTTTGAACATCTAGTAGCAAGACAACTACCAGGTGAAGGTACTTCTAATTCGGCAGGTTCGTATACTTTTTCCTCTTTTAATGAGATTGGTGTATATGCAAATACTGATCATTATTCTGATTTATCAAGGCAAGAACAGGTTAATTTTAATTTGTTAAATTTTTTGAAACAAAATCAAAACATGTATAAAACTTTATCCCAAATTGCACGGGATGTACTGCCAGTGCAAGCCTCCACGGTTGCTTCAGAGTCGGCATTTTCAGCCAGCGGGAGGGTTTTGGATGACAGGAGGAGTCGTCTTAACCCCGAGTCGCTCGAGCTATGTGTATGTTGGAAGGATTATCTTGATGCGAAATACCGCGAGCAAGATAAACCGATTGATGATAGGAAGAGCAGTGACTCGGATATTGAAGTACTTCTGGATGATTAGGTAATTTGTTTTTATTTTCCTCTTTTGATCCTTTTGGTTGACGTTACAGATTTCTTGATCTTTGATTGCTGATATTTTGGATAGACATGCATTATTATTTTGATTGTTAGAGTTTTAAGAATAAATTTTTTCACAAAATATACTTTTTTTCCATATATATAAAATAAATTTTTACAAGCAAGATATATATTTTTTCGTATATATAAAAAAATAGGTAACTTCGCCTGTTTGTTTACAAGCAGCCGGTCCCAAGCCCGGATAAAAGGAGGAGGGCCTATGAATACATTTATTATTTTTCTATATAAATTGTTATGTGTTAAGATTTTATTAATAAAGCTCACCAAGAAGAGTATGAAAATGTTTAACATATAATAAAAAATATAATGGCTAACAAATAAATATGTATATACATACATACATACATATATATGTATATTACTTATAATGAAATAAAAGGATAAAGATTAGGTTTGTTAAATTGTGAATATTGCCTAGAGATGAAATTTAAAATTGAATAACAAGAAGAAGAAAAAAAAGGGCCCGGGCCCGGCCCAAGCCAGGCCCTAGATATTGGGCCTAGGGCCAGGGCCTGGACTGGGCCTAGGTTTGCCTTCGGCAGGCCCGGGCCGGCCCGGCCCGGTTGGCAGCCCCACTGGCCCGGCCCCGGCCCCACAGCAGCCCCGATGGGCTTGGGCTGGGCCGGCCCAAGCCCGGCCCTTTGACAACTCTACCTCCACCCCTGGCCACTCCCCCTTATTGAGATCCCAGGCTATTATACTATTCCCTTTGTATATTAACTTCTTTTGGGTCATAATCCCTCTAAACCAGGAAAACTTTCTTGCTAGCCTATTTTCACTACACCCTATGAACTCTCCTGGGTCCTGCCATTGGAGATACGTCAACAAGGTTTTAACGATCAAAGTTCAACGTTACTATCAACCAGAATCGGAAGCTCGAAGTCCAGTGCTGTCTCTTTTTCTCCAAATACTACACGTACTCAAAGTGCTTACATCGGCGCCTCGCCCTTAGACAGAAGAATCGGCGAACCGCTTGGATTTGGGCTCAACCCGAGCTTTTTCCCTTCCCACTCCAAGGGGTTGGCCTAGGTTTAAGTGTCGTATGCGCTATGTAGTCCAGGCATCACGTCCTTGCATCCTCATGCCGTGATGGCCGATCGCGCCCTAGTGACGTCTTCTTGCTACGTGCCCCAAGCCTTACGCCCCTCAGCTACTCCCATGTACTGTTGTTGTGTTACATGTATTCGCATTGTACTCTATGGCAATACCCCCATGCCATATCCATTGAGTGTGTCATTGGTACCGCGTACATGCTGTCGTATGAGTGGTGCAACTTATATAGTCTTATCCTGGCACCCTATCGTAGTAATACACTCCTGGCATTGATTTACTTTTTTATCGCGCCATGTGCGCCTTGTCTTCCTCTGGCATAAGGACTTTTTACAGTGGGATAAGTTTATTCTCTGAGACACTACCTCCGTCTTAAGCAATTTGCATGAAAATAAGCAAGCCTGAGCCGTTACCTTGTCACACTTACATTATTTGTGATCATATACGCCCCCAGGAGCATGTCTCTGGAAGGCATTGGGCCTAGTCCACCTAAAAGTTGGGGTCGGGCTTTTTTCATCCCTATTTGTGTCTCTACATCTCCTATGAGACTTAGTAAGAACTTTGGACTAGTGGGTAGATAAAGGGCGTCCATGATCTTTGCCCTTGCTTCACTGTTACGCTATCCCAAATGATGACACTTGGGAGCTGATTCCCACTGTATTCCATATGGCACCGCTATGTATACTGCGAACCTATTCCCTAAGCATCAAAATTTTATAAAAAAACTGGTTAGTTGTTTATAGTTACTTGTCATTAATATTTGGGTATTTTACAATGGGACGATTCACTTTGTGGCTCAGCATGGTAGTCACTTGGAGAGATCAGTGTGGCATGGGCTCCAGTAGCTGCTTGACCCTTTACATAAGGGATACCAATTATTATTAGCCATTACTAAAATTTTCTTATTCTTGTTGGAATAAATGAAAAAACCGTTATTGGATTTCTGTGGCAATTCGTGTATCTCTTTTTGCTAGAAAAAACTTTGATATAAGAAAATGAATAAAATGAAGTGTCCTTCACTTTTGTCGGCAAAAGTTCTAGTAAGTGCTCCTTACATTTTCCACAAAAGCGGAAAGTCAAATGGTTAAACTGGAGAGTAAATCGATAAAGCACTTTTTCTTTTTTAAAAAAGGCCAAATCAATGACTCTGTGTGTCTGTGTGTATGGAAAAGAGCAAAGGCCCGAAGAGAATACCCTCGAGTTCATCGAAACAAAGCTAGCAGCAGGCACTAACTAGCTAAAAGTTTCAAACCCAACTGCACAACACAAACTGGAAAATTAATCTAACAAGCGAACTTTGCAAGATAACCTGCAATTTTGACAAGAGTTCCCGATTATCAGAGGTTCAAATTGGCTGCTTTCAAGGCATTAACTCTTTGAGGGTCATGCTTATTTATCATGTAGAAAAACATAGCCATTAATTTAACTTCATATATTATTAGTGAACATGTGTACCCCAGTTAATTAGGATGGTCCCTTGAGACTTATCAGCTTTAGAAACACATTTTATAACTAGAATGGTCCCCTGTGATATTTTAACTTGTTACAAATTATTGATGGTCCCCAGTTAGTTAAAATGTTGAAGAGGAATAGATACTTCTTTTGAGACATTGAACATTGTGAATGAGAAAGCAGGCGATTCTAAGGTAGTTAATTTAATTTAATCCCACAAAAGGAAATTACAGTATGTAAAAGTAGGACTTAGAGGATATTCTAATAGGAGATGGACTTGTGTCCTTTCCATTTTTAGCGAATCCCTTACCCGTTATAATTATTATTATTATTATTGATTTTAAACAGGAGATTTTTCATATAAATATGAAAATAAGATAATTTTTTCATGGTTACAAGAATAGGCAAGCTTCATCCATAAAAAAATGGGAAAATTAGGAAAAAGTGGGTTTTGGGGTAAAATTTTTGGGGATGGTGGGTTTGTTTTGAAAACTTGTGAAAAAGTGGGGTATATTTTGAAAATCTCTAAAAAAGGGGGTTAATTGGAAAAAAATGGGTTTTTTGAAACCATATCTTTTCCCATCCCCAAAATACCCCTCCCCTGTTTGTCCCACATCAGACTTTATGATTGATATTCTCGGCATGTACTTTACTTCTCTTTCCAGCAAGAGCAAGACTCTCTAGCTCCCTCTCTCTCCATTTCCATCTGCCGACGACTCCTCAACGCCGTCCACTTTCCGGCGACAACATGGCGACGACGCGTCCACCTTCCGGCGACGCGATCTACATCCCTCTCTCCAAACCAAGTGTCTCTATCTCTCTCTCTCTCCCCGATTCCATCTACCGGCGGCGACGACACCTCCACCTTCCGACAACGACGATCCATGGGTTTCAAAATCGATCTATAGTCGTCGACGACGACACCCTTTCTCTCCATGGGTGCTGAAATCGATCCATTGGCAACATCGACTCCCTCTCTCTCCTCCAAACCGAACCTTCCGGCGACGACATAGCTAGACAGCACCTTACGGCTGCATCACCTCCACCTTGATCACGCAAGTTTGGATTGTGCTCTCTATTTGTGGATTGCTTGGGTAAGCTATATTGTATTACATATTACTGGAATTTTCTGCTTTGTGTTGTCTGTAAAACTTCTATATTTGGTTCTTATGAATGAGCATTAAGATTAGTGCAATTCATTTATTGTTTTCTACCATGAGAATCCCTTGTTAGGTGAGAGAGAAATGTTACAGAAATATATGAAATGGAGGGAGAGAGAGAGAGAGAGTAGGAAGTAGCTGGAGTGAAAATGGTGGGAGTTGGCCTGGTACGTGTTTGGTTTGTCAAAACAACTGAGTCCGAGCCTTGACTCTTTTGAGTCTCTCTGTCTCTCCCTCGTCATAAATATCAATCCATAGATTTGCCAAGAAAGGTTTGAAGACCTCAAAAATCTTTCTAGATAATCTTTCTGGCAATTACACCTCAAAAATCCTAATGCTCCTCTGTGCTTGACTGGAGTTTGACTTCATTATTTACGTGGCAACGCTTTTCTTAAAATAGGCTCAGTCGTGCCAACAAAAAGGCTTCATAAGACATTATATAATTTTCTTTGTATCTAGACGGTTTTACTAAAGAATGTAGAACTAATTATACCAAATTACTAGCTTCAAAAACAGATTGATTTAACCGTTTCGGGAGTTCCGTGTTGAATTATGAACGTAAAGTTGTGCGGAAAGGACAAAGGATTAGCACCTGCAAACCTCTAGATGTGTTTATTTCTTGAGTTATAGGGTCTTCTTGTTTGCGTTTGGGGTCGCATTTCCCTCCCTGGCATTGTTCTTCTTCTTTTCTTTTCGTAAAGGTAGAAAGGGTGAGATATGTGGAGTCACAAAGCACAAAAGGATCCAGCAGACAAAAGAGTGAGAATATCTTTGTTTAAGATGGAAGCTCTTTCTTGAAGAGATTGTGAGATGTAAATTACAAGTCTCATCCGCTGGGGCTAGTTTTGGGTGTCCTTAAGACATCTTCGTCCCATGCATGGAGTGAGCGCGCCTAGTATACATGATTAGTTTTTACGACATGATCGCTCTATAAGGAACGCACTACACTGCTATCAAGGCACAAAAGTGCCGCTAAAGTTGAACATGAGAAGAAACTAATCGAGAAGTATAATTGCCTCATGAAAGCTAAGAACGGTGGGACAAGAAGAAGAATATTGTTATTAGACAAGGGAATCGATAAATGAGTTCCGAAAAATTCATTTGAGCTTCGCTTACGCTTGTAGTGGCATTTTAGATGGTCATTGACGATAATGTAATAACTTTAGCGATTAATGTGGAGCTCAAATGGTAAGGTGTGCGGGGTATCATCTTTTTCCAATAATAAAACCCAAGCTACATTCAAAGGGCTTTATCAAGGAAAAATTAGGAAAACATGGGATTTGTGATTAAATATTTGGGGTTGATGGGTTTTGTTGTGGAAATTGTGAAAAGAGTGGGCCAATTCCTCAAATTCCTGAAAGGTGGGGTGACTTGAGAAAAAATGGGTTTCTCAAAAACTCATAATTTCCTCTTCCCAAAATACCCCTCCCCACAGTAAACCCACTTATGTCCCTCCGCCCAGCCATTTGCCAAACATTTATCTCCTCTACCTTCCATGGGTAACAAACAGCTCCTCCTCACTTCATTCTCACGCCATTACCAGATCTGCCGACATTTCCCCGTGAAGCTACACCGAGACGGAGCCGAAGCCCCAGCCAACATACAACGGTGTGGCCGCCGGTTCCGGCCGCCTCCGAAAGAAGCAGCCACCCTTCCGTGACAGAACGAGAACGATTTCCCATCGTCTGCACAGCTCCTCAAGGTTTTGATCATCTATTGCTCTTTTACTTTTTCGTCGTTCGTTCCGCTACTATCATCTTAATTTCTGCTCTTTCTTCTTGGATTTCAATGTTTGGTTTGTATATGGATGACTAGTGAGGCATTTTGTTTTTTGGTGTTCACAATATATATTTGGGAGAGGTTTTGGCGGAGGAAATTTCGTAATCGCTGATTGATGCTTTTGGAAGGATGCACACCGTAGGTAAGAATGTCGGAGTATAATACGGAAAGAACCAAAAAAAAATGAAATAACTTTTACCGGATAGAGAAATTACGGGGTTGAGATGAGAGGGAGATTGATCTCAAGGAGGTGATCTCAGAATCCCTTACCAAAACCACGTGGGTATACATGCCTGCAGGTGTTCGATGAAAGGCGTAAGCTGGATAGAGTGGGGTGATGAATCAAGCCATGATAATGGCTAGCTTCTCTCAAAATCACATGGTCTAAACTGCCCAAAGGGGATCACTGGTGATAGCCCTTTTACTATTCTAACTCGTGTTGAGCGCCGCTAGTGAATCTTGCTCAATCTCTTCGAATGTGTTGATCAGAATCCCAGTTGCTCACATCATGTCCTTTCCATTGTCTATGGTCATGGCTCTTTAGAACACTGTTTGTGTCTGAGAGCAGAGGTGGAGGAATTGACCCTTTCGGTAGAGGTTGCTAACCAAAATGACTTGGCCAATGGTGGTGTGAAAGGACAGCTTGTTACTATCATGGGAGTGGCTGATGATGTGAGTAAGATATAATTGGCCCAGCCAAGGGGTTCGGCGACAGGGATGACTGTAGGGGACTAGTTCATGTTTTCGGAATGCAAGCGTGTGCATGTCGGGGAGAAAGAGCGAGAATGAGCTCAATATTTCCACCTTAAATTACGAAAATTGCATGTGACTGCTCTGTCTATTACCGTAATGAACTGTGCATTGAACTAGTTATCTGGTCCCATTTGTTGGTGTTGGTCTACCCCCTCGGGTATTAAGATATACACTACACTAGTTTAATTCCAACCGTGTATAGTAGTTGTCAATTTGGAGTATGAGATACATCAAATATGCGATTGATTGTTTGTCTTTTCTGGTTATCTCATAAGCCATTTAATGTGTTCTTCTGAGGAGGTAAGTACATGCTGAATTTATTATAGCAAATTGTCTCCCAGCTATGTAGCGGTTTGTCATGGACATTACCATTATGCCAGGTTCATTTTGGGCCAATTATACTTATGGGAGTGTCCTTGATTTTTAGAATAAGACCCCTTTATGCACCAAGTGTTTCGTAATTAAAGGAAAGATTGCCATGAGGCACACCTAAGCTCTTTGCATCTCATGAGTTATGTGTGCTGAGATTGAAACATTAGTTGTCATTTTTTGTTAACGAGACGTGTACCATACTCTTATATGTTTTCATTGTGCTTTGAACAATATTTGTGAAGATTTTTAACTAGCCGTGTACGCTTGATTAATGTTGAGTATCTTTATTAAGCACTGCATACTTTAGTTAGGTATATTAATTTGCACATTATAATGTTATGATTAACCACTATACATGCAAAGTAGCTACATGACCTGAATTCGAAAAATGTGAGGTTTTCACTACATGAAAACACGTTTTTAGCTATGGAGGATAATCGGTTGGTAAAACGTGTTGAATCGGAGAATACTACCGTGGGTTTTTACGGTCGTTAAAGACTTATTACCGACACAGTTAGTTCCGGTGCAAGTCTTCACCGGGAATGTTTTTGCGGCGGTCTTTTAGCGATCGTATTACCATCGATAAAACGTTTTCCCAGGAAATTATTTTTTTAGAGGGTTTTATATCATTGTTTTAGGGACGGCAGGAATCCGTCGGAATCAAACTTCCATCGATACATGGAGAGCTTTACCGACGGACTTTTAGCGACGGGACGAATACGTTGCTAAAAGTCCTCGATTAAAACAGTCAGATCTGCCTTTCTTTCTCGTTGCCCGTTGTTCTCTCTGAAAGGTCCTCAATTAAAACTACTGAAAAGTCCTCAATTAAAACAAATGGTAGATCTTTCAACATTCTAGACGCTCGAGTTTCCAGGGAGAAAATCGTGATTAGCACAAATACTTTTGGCAATGGAATTCACGAAAGAGAAACACTTAAGAGGACCACGATAAGGGTAAAAAAGGGAAGATAATGATACAAGTCATTTAGATGTAGAATTTATCCAAATAGTTGTGTGACTTAATTAACACGCGTTTTTCCTCAAATGAGATCAATCTTATTGGGACAAAGATAGTATGTAACAAGTGCTTATACTGTCTCTGTATAGTATGATAGTCCGCAAATTTTTACCTTGCTCTTCTAGGAACGTGACTCCAGGTGCTTGTTGTGTTCTCTGCGTTTGTATTACGAGTAGTTGCTGAGGTTTATCTGTCCTATCATTTTAGCTACAATGAGAATGTGGATTGCACTAAAAGCATCACTTTTAACATTATTTTCGACCCAATTTATCTTGACACTACAAGAAACAGGGGCTTTAGCGACCGCAGTTAGCGACTGCCATTGTGGCAGTCGCTAAATTAACTCTTTAGCGACTGCTTTGGCTACCGCTACCATTAGCGGTCGCTAATTATATATATATATATATATATATATATATATATATATATATATATATATATATATATATATATATGGTCACTTTGCCCTAATTTGGACTTCCCTTTTCCCTAAATCATTTCTCTTTCTCACTTCCCCCTCACCACACATCTGCCGCCTCCTCCTCTCCCCCCAACCCCCTACCACCCTAACCACCATACGTAGCCTTCCGCCGTCGCTCCCCTCCCATCATCTTAGTTGCCACTGCTGCCAAGGGTCATGCTAGCGGGAAGCAGGCTACGTAGACCACTGCGTCGCGAAGCCTATGGTGTAGCCAAACCACGCCGCTGCCCAGCTCACACCGCTTCTCGCCCTAAATCATGTAATTCTTTTGCCTTTTCTGTCTCTTAGATCCGTGTCCCTTGGATCCGCAATTTCCCGCTTCTCTTGGACGTTTAGTTGTTCTTATTGCTTGCATCTCTACTAATGTTTTGACCTTTTTAAGAGCCATATTGTGATTTGCTGTTTATACTGATACCATATCTGTTATTGTGATTTGCTACCATTCAGTGATAAATGGTAGCAGCATAGTATATTATGTCTTGCAAAGCGAATTTCATGTAAACAAAGTGTAACCCATTTACCTATGCTTAGATTCTTACAC
Source organism: Escallonia herrerae (assembly GCA_033070095.1). NCBI lineage: Eukaryota > Viridiplantae > Streptophyta > Magnoliopsida > Escalloniales > Escalloniaceae > Escallonia > Escallonia herrerae. The sequence continues at coordinate 329,994 of JAVXUP010000846.1, forward strand.
AATTGTTATTGATTTATACCATTTAGTTGTTAAACTTGGGTCCCCTTGACATGATGATGGCTCACACTCATCAATTGGACCTGCAAAGAAACATTCAGAGATATTGGAGTAGCAATTAATAAACCTTTCAGGTTTTTTGTGTTCTCTTAATGGTTTTCTAAGTGTCACTTCCTCTTCTGGGATCAGTTCTTGCACTTCCTTGCCTTTTTCTTTGATTGGAGACTTGCCACTACCTTTTTTACAGATTTCTAGGCCTAAGAAAAGAAGACACTTCTTTTGAAAGGGTTGGGAGGACATGAGCTCCACATATCTTTCAGTTCTTCTCACCAAAAGGTGCTGCAATAGGCTTGATAAAATGTTGCACATAAAATAAAAGAGAATGCAACCTTTAGCTTTACATTGATAACTCTAGTTTGATGCTTAGATCGAGGAAGAATCTGTAGAATAGTCTACCAGCTAATTGTGATTCGTTGTTTATACAGAGAGAAATCCATATCTGTACTTGTGATTTGCTACCATTCAGTGACAAATGGTAGCAGTAAAGTATATGATCTATTGTTGGATATATGATTTGCTAAAGTTCGACGTTTATTTGCTTGGCTGAGAATGATACAGCGATCCTCTTTAAAGGCTAAAAGATCTAACATCTAAATTCCCTTTGGCATATTCGTACGCTAGCCTTACACTTGATTGTTTTTATTTTGGTAAATAATCCAGCGGATAGAAGAGAGAAGGGTTTACAGGAATGGCAAGTGTATCACCTGGAGGTGTACAAGTATACATGGCAGTGTTTGGTGTACAAGAAAGGGGTTTTCTCAGCCAAAGCCAAGAGCTTTTTCAAGGTTTCAGAAAAGGTGAGTTAAAGTTGGTCCTTTTTTCTTCCCCTTGCTGAGTTGTTGTTGTAGGAATAATCAGCAACTATGATTTATTTGTGCATGTTTTTCGTACTTGTGCTTGATTGGTAAGGTGAGTTGGTAATTAGGTGCTTCTTGCTAAGTTTTATTACTTTCTTAAAAAGTTTAATGCTCACAGCTAGTCTTTCTTTCTGTTTTTGTAAAAACAAAATAGATTGTATAATCTAATGGAATTGAAATCTGCTGCTTGATGTAGCACAAATATTCTTTTGCATTTGTTATAAATTTAACCTGGGATTTCATATCATCGATAGACTTCATGTAGAAAACTTCATCCTGATTAATCTTGTTTGTTTTGCTTTGCTTTAGTTCCAAACAACTGCACCAAGAAGCTGTACTAGCTCCTGGCGAGAATCTTATAGCAACTGGTACGGTGTTCTTTTGCAGTTGTTTTTTATTTCGTAAACATTTTGCACGTAATAATACATGAGTTTTGCTTGTATTAAGATGCTCATATGCTTCTCTTCAATTGTAAGCTTGAATGTGCAAAAATGCGTTTGTGATAACAAAGGACATAAGCGCAACTTTGTATAATTGTTGGCTGATAATTGAACTAGTACAATTATGGTTCTTTGAACTGCATTCATAGCTGATAAGGGGGGTTGCCAATTTGTGTATGGTTATTGCTAGAAGTTACCTTTTTTTTGGTAAATATATTGGCTATTTCCTTGAGTTTGTTGATTAAATTCTTTTGTTTCATACAGTGTGGACTTGTACCTAGTATTGATGAAGTCGTAAGTAAGAGGACGCAAGAGTGAAAGGGTGTTGCGGTCGTGCATAGGAAAGAAGCCCTTGTAAGTAACACAGAAGAAGGTATTGGCAGATGATAAAGGTTTTCCTTTTTTGAACTTTCTCTTTCTTTTTTCATTGTTGACCCGCTTTTATTTGATTGTGTTTGATAAAATCCTTGAGGAAGCTGAAAGACAATGTTATCTTAGCCATAGATGAGTTGCTTCTAAGTGTTTAAATAATCATAAGGATAACACCCTTACTTTTTACTTTATTAAAGTGACATCTATAACTTCCAAGTTTCTGGATGGAAGTTGCATTTGATGCTTCAAGGTATGTTCATCATTTCATTTACCTTCGTATTTATAGTACATGTTTTTTCTACCTTTTAGGCCTTGGATGAGCCACCTAATTATAATTCTAGCTTGATGGGTAGCTAATATTTGTTCATTATACATGTGCATGTTCCTTTGGCATTTTTAGTGCTCTTATCTCTACTCATGTTTTTACCTTTTTAAGAGCCAAATTGTGATTTTCTATTTATAGGGAGAGGAACTCTGATCTGTAATTGTTGTTTGCTACTGTATGGAGTTATCAAACATTTCTAGGTATTTATTTTTGGGGCTAACATATGCTGTATGTATGAGTTATTCACTGATGGAAGCCATTCTTCATCCGAAATTGTTTTGACAAGTCCAGAAATCCAAATCGTTATGTCTTTGTTATTTGATTAAGGCTCTTGTCATTGTTACAAGCAGAAACTTTGGATGGGAATCATCGGTGGACTTTTGATACAGGTTGTGGCACATGTTGTTACCATTAATCTGTGCACAAATTGAGATAATGAGGTCAGTCATTTCCGTTATAATAGAGTCATTCTATCTTGTATCACATGACACTTCTAATAGTAATACATTCGCTGTTTCTTTGAGTTTCTTGATTAAATTCTTTAGTTTCATGCAGTGTGGACTTGTGCCTAATGTTGTTGATTCTCAAGATGGTGAAAACGATGTTGGACCTTGCGTGCCTTCAACAACCCATGAAGAAAATGACAACATTAGCACTTTCTTGCCTAAAAATGTTGCTCATGATGCGAACGTTGATGAAGTCTTACATTGATAATTTGTACGGTCTCAAAGTAGTTAACTTCTTGGTTGGTCCTAGTTTAGGTGTTTAAGACATTTATTTATTTTGGTTTTAGACGATGAATGTCGATCTGATAGAGTGAAAGTTGTTGATTATCATTTTGGATATGATTGCTAATGAAATAAAAAGTTGTGTACAACTTTATTGTGAGTTTTGAATCAATTATGTGTCATTAGTTTCATTTGATAGTGTAATGATATGGAATTTTA